>ML784763.1:111048-132455 GCA_009831015.1 Picea engelmannii | reverse complement strand
TCGGGATGCAACTGCCAACATTTGTCCTCATCATGTCCCTCTTTCTTGCAATGTTTGCAAGAGGGCTTTCCTTCCTTCCTTGTCACGGCATTTGCATTCTTGCCATTGCCATGCCTTTTCCTCTTATCATCTTTCTTTGAAAATAACGATTCCCCTGACACACCTGCTTTCCCTGCTTCAATATATGTAGCTTGCACAGAAACCTCATCAAGTTTAGTGGGTCCAAACATGAAAACAATGTTTCTAATATGTGCAGGCAAACCACCTATATACTTCATAAGGGTTTCTTGTGTTTGCAAAGGAATGTCTAACATTAATGCCATTTTCCTAAATCCATCCGTGTATTCTTGCACTGATTGTCCTTTTCTTAGCTTTAAAGATTGCCATTCAATGATTTCTTTTTCTTTATAACCCAAAGGATAAAATTGTTTCCTAAGTGCAGAAATAAAATTCTTCCACGATGGAAATACATTACCCACATCTTGTGTTCCTTTTTGCAGCTTGCTTTGCCACCAGATAAGAGTTGTACCTGCAACTCTCAAAGATGCCAACTTAATTTGTGTGGCCTCATCCTTGATTTGCTGCACACTGCAGTATACCTCCATTTGTCTGATCCAGTTATCAAGTTTTTCTGCATTAACCTCACCATCATATATGGGCAACTCAAATTTTACATCAATTTTTAACAATGGCATTTCATGTTTATGCTTATGTACAATTTTCTTCTCATTAGATTTTGAACTTGAACTTGCAGAAGAAGAAGGAGAAGAAGGAGAAGGTGTTGATGGAGGTGAAGGAGGAATATGAGGATGGTCCTCTTCCTCTTCACTTTTTCCTTTTGAAGAATTACCCAAAACTGGTCGCTTCCGTTCTAAATAATCTTCATACAAAACTGTCACCATCTCCGACATAGCATGGAATGTTTTCCGGAACTCTTTCTCTTCTTGAGAAATCCCTTCATCCGATCCCATCTTCTCTTTGAAAGAAGATCTTTTTCTCAATCCAATTAATGGATTCTCTGCAACAAGCTCGCCTTCACCACACTGTAGCTTTTCCCTGGTTAACATGCAACTCAAATCCAAATGTCAACTAGCTCTGATACCACTTGATCCGTAGGATCTTTTAAATGACTATGGTTGAGTTTTAATTTTGCATGTGTTAATTAACCATTTGATAATTTAGTGAAAGAATGAGGAAAGAAAAGGAATTATAATAGTCAAATACACATATGCATATCTGAAATGAATAATAGACAAAAAACCATAAACATGCAGGTTGATAACGGAGTTCGGCACAAATTTTGCCTACGTCTCCGGGCCTTTTCTCTGTGGGGGAGGCTTCTTTATTTCTGTTCAAGTGCTCAAAATTACATTGCTGCAATGCCAAATGGATACAAGACTGATCTGGTCTTGTTCTCCCAGATCTCTAGAACCCTGCAAAGAAAACGACACGCAAAACGGACGTTCCAAGCTCCCAGAAATGATCCGACAACGTCTCCTCCTCAAAGGCTTCCCTACATCAAACTGACTTTGGCTTGGCTTTTCTTCAGCATAACTCTGCTCTGAATGACTGTTAATGGCCTCAAACAGGCTTGGTTTATATAGCCTTGGAGTTGGTTGCTCATCCCCAACTTCCTCCAAGAATTTGGCCTCCAAAAATGCCCAATATCCCCCAAAAATGGAGAAAACCAATTAAAAATAGGCATAATTAATTATAAAAACCAATTTCATAACATAAAAACCCACTTTAATAAAGTTATTGGGCCGCAGCCCCCGAACCCTGGGCACGCACCCCTTTACTTGGTCATATGCTGGCCCATGTGGCCACGTGCCTCACGCGCTGGCCCCTTCTCGTGCTCCAGCCCTGGTCTCGTGGCATGACATATGGCCACGGGGCTAAACTCTATTATAACCCTCGCACATGCATTGGTATTCAGCTCTAGGTCTTGTGGGATTCACATATGCCCGCGCCAACGGTTATAACAAACCCCGTAGCGCCCATTAGATTTGGCTCCCGGTCACGTCGTGGTATGGTTACAAGTGGCGTCATTTGCGTCGAGGGCTGGGGCTAGGCCCTGGCCCTTTTTGCCGCCATATGAAACTTCATTCCAATTTAAATAAAATATTCTCCGATTGTATAACAAGAACTACCGGCTACCCAGGTGGCTAGCCCGACTTTGTGAGTCCTTTCAAGCTCGGGAGGTCACGGGTTTGACCCCTGGCCACGCCAAACCAACTTTTATAAATAAACCAACGAACCAATAATGGGGTGCCACGTGGCAGCCCTTGACTGGGCCATGTGGCACCCTTACCAACCAACCATACCATGACACGTGTCGCTTGATGATTGGCCCACGTGCCAGCCACGTCAACCTTGCCACGTCATCGTCGTATTGCCACGTCGACCTGCTACGTCAACCCTGCCGTACACTCTGTCATCCTGCCATGTCATCTGCTGATGTCACCCTGCCACATGTCACCCTTTCAGTGGTGACACGTGTCACCTCAGTACTGGTCCAACTATACGCCCATTCGTCCAAAACTGCATGCCACGTGTCACTCCCTGGAGATGCCACATGTCCCCTGTACGTTCCTGCCATGTGTCGCATTCTGGTGTCGCCACGTCAACTGACACGTCAGTTGTACGGACATGACACGTGGACTGTACGGACTGTACAGTCATCCCCTTTTTTGCCTATTTGACTTTTCGGACAGAACGTGATATCTTCTCCATACGGACTCCGTTTGACAAAGTAAATATACCACCGGAATCAGGAAGACGAGACGAACGCAATGGCATAGGTTTCGTCACATTCTGAGGACTTTCATTTTTGAGCATTTTTCAAGCCCTATCAGGCTTCTGGATCTGATTTCGGATCAGTGAGTGTATGACTTCACTACCCATAGGTCTTCGACGACTCGTCGAAAAAATACAAGAGGATCTCGATGATCAGGCATAGAAATTCATTGATTTCAAAAGAGTACTTGATTGTACTTTCGATATGGTTGAGCATGAGTTCAAGATACAAACTGGGGAAAGTTCGACTCAGGCTAGATGAAACTTCCCTTGGATAATAGCATGAAAGATGATGAGACTTAGGAAGCATGACATTGACATAAGTTCATGATGCAGGAGGCAACACAAACTCTCCATGTGTTTGGAAGAGTAACCAAACAGAGGAGGACACAACTCTATGTAGCGAGAAAAACTTCCTAAGGTCATATTAGATACCAAATCTCGACGAACAAATAGAAGGATGTTCTTTGTCCAAGGGAAACTCATTGTGCTACCAAAAAAGAATATATATTTCCCGTCCCCTCTTTTTGTTTTTTTTTATTTTTTTGTCTTTTCAATTTTTTAAAGAGCTTGAAAAAGAATAAAATAATGTTACGTTACAAAGGAGGAATGAGTGTCACAAGCACACTAGTTCCAAATGCAAGGAACACACTAATGTTCAGATCAAGGAGACATGTGTGGGAAAAGGACACTCGAGGAAAATTCCTCCATGGGTCAAGGTGTCAGGTCGCAGAGGCAAAGTGCTACAAGTCTTGTGTATAAGGCATGCTTCAGAGGTTCAGTGGAGAGAAACATGGATCTGACATTAGGCCAAAGAGGCAGATATGAAATTTTGATTATCAAGACAGGATGAAACCCCCTTCAATGTATTTTTCACGAGCCAAGAGAAGGTCAGATCGGTATTTTTTTCACATTTAGAGAGTCTGAAAAAACGTAAAAGAAGACTCCACTGGGGTACCGTTTTGGGAAATAGTCTATTCGGTTCAAAAAAGGGATAAAATAGCACCAAAAAGATGTATATTCAAAACCATTTTAACGAGTGTGACACAGACAAGACCACTCAGCAATATTTTAAATTTTAAGGAGTCTGAAAAGAGCTTAACTATGGACTCACAACCTTTTTCTAGATTTAGTCTCCTTAACTCGAAAAAGTATAAAAATTGCTGAGGAAAACTCTCCTAGCGAGACGAATCTCCCGAGGTGTACCTTTTTCCTCCATAATCCACACGCCAAAAAATGGGGTAAACTCATGCCCGTAGATGATTTTCTGGACCAATTTAATGAGTGTGAAAGAACAAGGTCACTCGACGATATTTTCAATTTTAAGGATTTTGAAAAGAGATTAACTATGGACTCTGTAGGGGATGTTCTTCTGGCCCAATTTAATGAGTGTGAAAGAACAAGGTCACTCGACTATCTTTTCAATTTTAGGGAGTCTGAAAAGATCTTAACTATGGACTCCGCGAGGGTTCCTTTTTCGTAAATTTAGTCCCTCAAGCTCAAAAAAGGGTTAAACTTATACCTAAGAATACTCTTATAGTGAACCGAACTTCCTAGAGTATACGTTTGTTCATAAAATTGACCATCCAAACCAAAAAATGGGTAAACTACCACCGAACAGACGTGCCTTCAAGTTTTTGTTTGGCGAGCGTGAAGGAAAACAATATTGCTTGACAATATTTTCATGTTTAGAGAGTCTGAAAAGGGCTTAAAGAAGACTCAAGAGGGCTACTTTTCTCAAGTAATCCCGACAAGATCACTTGTACCAAGAGGGAGAAGAAAGGGCTCCCATGCCCCAATTAGATAAACCAAAGGATCAATTGTTGAGACCAAGTCTCGAGAAAGAAAAAATGATCGCAAAAGTTCCTACTCAGAAGCAATCGAACACCAAGGATAAGACACCACATAATTAACCCATGGCAGGGTAGAGTCTACACGAACACTAGGAACATATAACGGGGCAGCCTGAACTAACGTCAAATTAGGATGGTGATTATCAGATGCCAACTGGTCGATAGTGATAATGCTTCCATTGTGAGGGAAATGCATCACCCAGAAGAGTGTAGACACCACATCGTTCATAGCATATACATAATCATGCCCGAGAAGCATATTGAAATCTAATGGGCCTTGCACCACTATAACATCAACAAGGACAGTCTTCCCACCTAACAAAATAGGAAACTGAGGAAGAACCCCCAAATATTGACTAGGACGTTTGTCAAAATCCAACAACTCATGCGAAGCAGACACAAGCTCGGGAGATCCAAAGAATTTTCAAACTGAGGAGGATAAAATACTTGCAGAGGCTCCTTCATCCAAAATACATCGATAAATGTTTGTTGAATTAACTTCAACCCTTATTTGAAAAGGTGCAGAAGAAGGAATACGAGGCTCAAAAGGTCATTCCAATCAAAGGAAACCACCCCAGGACTTGGAGGAGGTGTGCTCGAAGTGAGCGGAATGCCCCCTTGTTATGAAAGTACTGAACTAGAAATGATAAAAATGTAGTTGGTAGATACATCACTCCCCAAGAGTAGAGTGGGATCATCCAAAGATTGCATCAGCGTGACCACTTTGGTAGACTCGACACTCTCCAATAGAAGAGTGGGATCAGCTGAAGACTGCATCAGCATGACCACTTTCTCAACCAATGGCTGAACAGGCTGCAAGAAAACATGGTCTAAAGGAACCTCACCCCCCAAAAGAGGAGTGGGATCAGTCGAAGACTGCATCGGCATGACCACTTTCTCAACTAATGGTTGAATAGGTTGTGAGACAACATGGTCTAAAGGCACCTCACCCCCCAAAAGAGGAGTGGGATCAGTTGAAGACTGTATCGACATGACCACTTTCTCATCCACTAAATGAATAGGTTGTGAGACAACATGGTCTAAAGGCACCTCACCCCCCAAAATAGGAGTGGGATCAACCGAAGCTTGCATCGACATGACCACTTTCTCAACCACTAGTTGAATAGGATGCAAGACAACATGGTCCAAAGGCACCTGACCCCCCAAAAGAGGAGTGGGATCAACCGAAGAATGCATCAGCATGACCACTTCATCAACCAAATACTGAAAATACTGTGAGGAAGCCTTAGTAGACTCATAATAAAAAGAGCTTACAGAAAGGGACCACAATCTGCGTACCTTTAGAAGGCAAGGGCATACATGAGTAAGGTGATCTCCCTTGCAAATCTTACAAGGGAATGTAGGCTTACGTCCTATCCGTCTATGTTTCTCAATAGAATCAATGCCCCCATCATGACTAGCAGTGGTTGGTGGCACATCTCCAACATGAATTGTATAGGTTGGTGATGGGTCGATAACATGACTCGCAAAGGATATAGACCTATTGCCAACATGACTAGCAGGGAATGAACATTTTCCCCCAACATGACTTGTAGAGGCTGGGTGCTTTCCCCTGGCATGACTTGTAGAGGTTAGGTGTTGGTCCTCAACATGACTTGCAGAGGTTGTTGACCTATCTCCAACATGACTCGCACAGGTTGGTGATTTCTTCCTCCTATTCTTCCTCTTTCTATTTTGTTTATACTTCTGGTTACTAGTAACTATACTTTCACTAGGGAAGGAAGAAGGAGGAGGAGAATACTTTGTTGACGAAGGAACATCAACATGATTCCCATGAAATAAGGTGCTTAATTGGGAAGTGTCAAGATAATTTGGGACATTTGGAATGGTACCCAACCAAACCGATAATCCCACATTCAACCCAGGAATGTACAAAGTGGCCATCAAAGGGACACCAATGTTTCTGAAGAAAGGAAAAGAAAAAAAATCCCCTTGCAAAGGGGTTCCTTGGTTGGTATCGTCGAAAATTTTAGCCATGAAGATCTTATGCACAGGTTCTCCCCTTGCAGGATCATTCAAGTCCGTAAAAGTCTCACACACTGACTCTAGTGAACCGGTGTTATCAAAACAACGCATATAAAGAGGCGGCTCCATGTTTCTAAGCAGAAGACCGAAAATTCCTCACAACCACTGGAGTGGGCGGTCTACCAACTTAGGTCAGAGACCCAAAAAAATGACTAAATAACTCACTATGGAAAAATAGGGAGCACAGAGAACATGCTAAAATATCCTAAAGGCAAATCAACCAGACGACTATCTAGTAGGAAGAACTGTTACGCCAGTAAACACTAGAGAAACTTACTGGTGTAAGTGAAACTCGAACATGGAAGCACCCTCTAGGTATACTCTGCAAAGTGCAACCCAACGTCTACCCTAGGTACCACTATATACCCCTACAGTCACCTATGTAAGTCCCTAGAATACAGGAAACTAAGTTGTCATCTCGCAAACAGTCACCAGGCGGGTACAATCGATAGTTGGGTGGGCCGCAATGAGAAGGATAACATGTCTAAAACATATCGAGGGTATCGAAATCAAGTGACCTGAAATAAAACAGAGGATATCGATTGGATTCGAGGTCCATGAAGCTATGTAGGAAAATCTGAGCGATAGTATTCCCACGACAGATCCTCAATATGTGTTCCCCACTATGTTTATTCCAAATTTGTAGGGTTTATCTCCACTTCCTTTCCTCACGTGACATCATGTTTAGCCCCTGTGTTAGAGGGGGGTCCCAAATAACTTTCATTTCACTGGATTTTAACACTCCCTAGCTCTAAATCCGATGTTTGTTTAAAATCCTTGAAGAGTTTCCTCTCCAACCTAATTCAAGGCTCTAACCCTAAACTAGTTGGTTGACCCTACAAACATAAAAGTCTAATTAATTTTAGATTTAGCATTCTTTTTAATGGCTTGATTTACTCAAGGGATGCAGTAGTGAAACTGATGTTGTTAATACTCTTGCAGAAAATGAAACTGACAAAGAAGGATTATCTTTCTTATTTTCTTTTGAAATGCTTTTAAGATGAGAAGAAAACACAACACTATGCTAATTTCTCTTTCTTTTTGAAAAATGATTTGAACAAGAAAAACTTGAAACACATATTTTTCTCTTTTCTTTAAAGCAAATGAAAGGGGGAAAATAAATAAAAGACAAGACTGAGACTGACCTCTGGCCCATTGTGGATCGTAGGGAGTCACTAAAGACATCAAACAGGTTGATCAACAAATTTAAAGACTCACCAAAAAACCCTTTTAGAATTAAACACAAGAAATCTTTAAAAAGACAAGCAAACTGACATCTAACCCAAGATTTGACTGTGAAGACAGAGACACTGGACTCCAGCCAAGAAACCCTGAGAATTAAAACCTCAATTAGGGAAGAGGTTGAATGCCTCTTCTTAAAAATAGTTTACTGACACAGGTACGCTACTGATACTTAATCATCCTGTGTATGTACGCAGGTTGTCTATAAAGAAGGGTGTGTATGTATGTGTGTTGACCCACAACATGTTGCGTACACCTCTGCACTTCTTGAAAAAAGGAATCAAATAGTAATACTTATAGGGTAGGGAGAACTATTATGGCACCAATAAGTGACCAAACCCCTTGAAATACTCAACAGACTCACAAATAAACTCAAAAGGTATAAAACCAATCAAACACCCAAAAAATCCCCTAAACCCCTAAAGGCTTCCCCGGTATGGGTGTCAATTCTGCTAGAGTGGGAAAACCCCCCTTAATACTACACTAGAGTTTAGAATGTAAGTAGATCACAACCATCTAAAAGTCTCCTACTTTTCTAACTACCCCAAACATATCCTAGACTTATGCAAGAAAAGTAAAATGAGAAGGACCTGGTAACTGTACCTTTACTTCGCATCCGGTGTAGATCCTCTCACGCTCAATAACTTCATTGACTGCAAACCTCCTCCCAAGGCTGGCCTGCATTCAAAGACAGACAAACAAAAATATACAATCATACATTTCATACATAAATAAGGGTTAGATGTTAGAATAAAAACATAAATCAAATGCAAACATTCGACACATCATGTTTTGGGACAAGAAAAGTACTTCTTTTATTGATAATGCAATGATCACTTACAACCAAAGTCGGATACTACTCCTCAAACCTGGTCTAGGATCCTCTTCACCAAGATCCAAGTGCACCACCTTGATGGCTTCTCATCTCAACCTTCTTCTTAGGAAGTTTAATGGGTTTATGATGGAGGAAGGAAGGAAAATCGGGGAATTCTGATGAAATTCTCACAAAAGGATTGCAAATGCTTGGGGCAAGGAGGGGATGTGAAATGAGAATAGTTTCATTTTTCTTATGCCTAGATGTGGAATGAGACCCCAAAACCTCCTTTTATATGACAAAAGGATGTTTATTCGGTTGGGTGATGGGTTATAGGCGGTGGATTAGTTGGGAAACTACCCAATAGCCTGTAATCTCAATGAATTCCTTGCAACTTTTTAATTTTTGCAACTTTTGCAAGTATACGGGGGCTGTAGTGGTGCAACATGCGTAAGTACATGGGTTTTAGAGGTGCAGCAAGCATATCTACACAGGCAGTATTAGTGCAGGGCGCGTACATATTCAAAAAATGAGTTTTTAAGAAGAGAAACTCACTGATGGCTTGGCAAAAATTGCAAGTAAGAGGGCCAAATGCCAGGTATGCATATGTGGAGAAATTTAGGGTTATAACACCAAGAGAAGAGCATGGATGGTGAAGAATAAGGGGGATGAAGGTCACCCTTCATTTCCAACCCAAGGTGTAGAAACTATTTTGGGAGTTATAACAACACATGAGGTCAATTTCATTAATGAAGAGGAAAACAAGTTGACGTGAACATCAAGGGTAGCCCTAATATAATTGTTTCCTTCAATATTGCAATATAATATTACCTTCTTAGATATACACCAGATATTGGTGCATGGAATTCAATGACTTTGGGGGTTCCTTGAAACTCCATGACAATTGATGAAGCAACCATTGTTTTTGTGTGTCTGGTTCCTTCGGTGAATTTGTTGAATGCATTCCTAAGAGATGTGTCCAAGTAGTAAATACAACACTAGTGGAAATAATTGGTTTAGCATCCATTATTTTTCTTTGAATGTTATTTAAATCCACGACCATATCCTATTAATGATGTTTGTCACCTACAACTCGCATACATGTGGTGGAATTGTCAATTGTTTTGGAAATAAGAAGGTGTTGTGATTGCACATAATGGTTTTCATTTAATTGAGAACATTGCAAAGATAGAGATCCATGTAAGCATGTGCAAACAACATAATGGTTTTCATGTTGGAAAGAAATTGATCTCAACAAAAGAAGATATTCTATACTTCCTTTTTGTTGATTTGTTGTGTAAAGTCAAATTGATTTTTTTAATCTCACTATTGAATGGTTATTGCATACATTCAACAATGAATAAGCAAAGACTAGAATTCAACTTGGCTTCCACTGGCTACCAAGATAAACCATCTCCAAGTAGAAGAATGAAGGAGACTTGCACGTCAAAGATGGGAATGGATTTTGATTGATGAACTCAACCTATTGTTGAGACTCGTGACTATGATGCACAAAAAATAACTAGTGAGAATTATTCTATGTTTCTAGAACAAGTGAAGCTAGAAATCATATTCAACTCCATAGTAAGAACTATATTTGAGAGCCAGAGCTAGAGTCTGAGTCAAAACTATAATCGAGATCCATAGTCAAGAGTCTTGTTTCAGAGAAGGAAACATACAACACATTCATCAAAGGATTGGTTTCCTACAAGATTTTGGAGACAAAAATCCTCTCAATGGTTAATAAGACTCAACACATGCACATAAATGAAAAAAATGAAGGTTGAACAGAGACAATGTAAGCATAAAAAAAATGAAATGAAAGAAATGAAAGAAAAAAAAGAATGAGAAAATAATGAAATAGGAGAGAAGAAAGATGAGGAATGGGAAATGGAGGGACAAGTACACTTGGCCTTCCCTTTACCCTAACAATAATTATATCTTCTTGTAATTTGACTCGTAAAGGGTATTTTGGGCAAAGAGGAGAGAAGGTAGAAGATGTTGGAAATCGATGGCTTTTTACACTAGTTTAAACAACCGTTATTTGTAAACATGTAAGGAATAGATATCAAAACACCGTGGTTGTAAATTATTTCCTATCATTTTGCTAATCCCAATAGATAAGAGACATATCTTGTACATCCAATTATCCAAGTGAGATCTATGGCTATAATAATATAGTTGTTACACTTATTTAGTTGAGTTTATGATCCCATATTTTTCTAGTTAGCAATTTTTCTCCAGCTCTATTGAGGTGGTTGGAATTTGATAGAGCCACATGCATTTATTGTTTGGGTGTTGTTGTTGTCTAGGCAATGAATGGACCAACCCAAAATTTCAATCAACTCATCCAAAAACTCATTGAAGGCATGAAACATAGCATAGAGACTAGGTCTATTTAAAATGATGAAGCATGGTCATATTTAGTTCCTTCCAATTACTTTGCATTGAGTTATCCTACAACCAACATCTTACAGGTTATTTTAATTTAGAGCTATAAATATTCTTGTACATTAGTGCATTGGGTCCATTGTATGGTCAAGGCAACACATTCTCCTTTTAAACATTGGCATTTTTATTATTTGTCTCATCTGTAAGAAACAAGGGAGGAGTGCAATGGTTACATGTGTGAGAAAGTTGCTAATTAAATGTTGATAGTGATATCATGGATATGCCAGCACTAGGATTAGCCATGTAATGGCCATTGTTCATTCAATTCATCTTGAATGCTATCATTTATGTAGTTGCACACACACCATTAAACATAAACAACTATTCATGGAATCAAATTTGTGATCATGCCTTGCATGAATCATTGTTGATTGAAGATGTATGTAAAAAAACGTTAATATTCATGAGACTTCATGGAAGTAACAATGCCTGATATTTCTAGTGTCTAATAAGACTGCAATATTGTTTTCCTTTCTATTTTCATAACAATTTGTCATAAATTGATGAGGACATTTGAGTTGCCACTTTGCATTTGAGTATATGCATGTATCACTACTAGTGTTAACGTTGATAGAGAATGAATCATTTCTCTTATTTATTAATGTTTAAGCATCGCATTCTTTGTGTTTTTGGAGTGTTTTGGATCAAAAAAGTGCTAGATAAACCTTTTGTGTGGACAACATTGGTGATTGGAAACCACAATTCAGACCATTGCCTTGTCTTTCAATTAAGAGAGTACTAAGTAATGTATTTCATTTAAGGACAAATATCATTATGAACTTTGTTGTTTAATTGCATAATATACATAGTAGTTCATTCATTTTCTTAATGATAATATAGGTACTCATAATACATTGGACACAAAATAGTCTTTGATTAAATAGTTGTCAAACTAGTGCAAGAGGAATGGAAACCTTTTGTACTTTGATGTGGGAAATTCCATACATAAAATAAACAATCAGAAGAAGAATGTGTAGGACAACTGAGAGGGGGGGCTTGAATCAGTTGTTACCGTGCTTAAACAATTATACTTATTTTAAACTCTTTACAGAGCATTCAATGATAATCACAATAATGCAGGAAGGTAGGCAATATAATATCATCAATCACACACATGAAATATATAGAGATAGATATTTCCTCAGGAAACCCATAAAGGGAAAAACTTCTTCTTCTTGATATGATAATTAATCTTTATTTTTTTAAAATTATCATTCTTATGAGCACCAACTCATTGTGAGGCTACCACCTCTGTTTTGCAAGATACAAATTTTTGAGAGCACCAACTCTTTGGTTTCTCTAGCACCCACTAGAAGGAAGCACCAACTCCCTAGTTTCTCTAGCACCCACTAGAAGGAAGCACCAACTCCCTAAGTTTTCCAGCACCAACTAGATGGAAGCACCAACTTCCAGTCACACAGGCACCAACCTGTATAATAGGGAACAACAGTTCTCCCTTGCGCCACCCTTCCACCCTAGTATTTCTCGCTACAACTGGATGGAAGCCACAACTCTTTGTGTTCAAGCACCCACTTGAAACTCTGAGGACACCAATCCTCCCTAGCACCTCCCAACCACAGTAAGTATAAAAACTTCGTTACCTAAGACTTATTACAGTGATACAATGTTTATCTATAGCTTACCAATCTCATCATTGTTCTGTTGCACTGCTATGCTCTGTCTGCATCAGTGTCTTCCTGCTTGGGTTCTTCTTTGAGATTTATGTTATTTTGCTCTGTCTCTGCATGCACACCTCAACTTCCTCTTCCTTTCTTCCTCTCTCAGATATGCATCTTTGTTCTATGTGCTATGCCTCTTCTATGCATTTCTGTTGTTTCCACATCATGCTTTTTCCCCGTGTAAAATTACTCTCAACAAAAGAAACCTCCTCTTCTCTATTCTGCATATATTTATAATGCCCAGTCCTCTACCAGATAATATGCCTAACTCTTCATCCCCTTTAGCGATTACACTTAGGCTATTCTTCATCCATGGTCATTATGCTAAGACTCTTTGGCTTCTCTGGTAGCTACAGTCTTCGACTCTTTTCCATCTGTCAACCGTCTCTATTCTGAGTCTTCAATCCACTAATAGATACCTCGAGACTCTTCAACTCCTCTGGTGATCACCCTAAGATTCTTAAAATTCTCTAGTAGATGCAATTAGTCATTTTATGCAGTTACAATGAGTTTGTCTCTAGCAGTTACTGAGAGAACCTTTGCGCACTCATGTCTTTGGCACCTTTTTTTCTCTCTCTGAGAAATCTACATAGTGGGTGCTATCTCTTCTTACTAAGCCCCTACCTTCCACATGATCACGGTTGTGACCAGACGCCTATACAATAGGCACTTTGTGACTTCTCATTTCGGGATGTCTAGCTACGAGTTTCCTCGATCTTCCCAACTCGCGAAACTCCGAAATGGAGCCTAGAGTTGTTAGCTCCTTCCCCAATCTTCTGTTGATTAGACCACAGGCTGTGACTACTCACTAATCAAAAGGGTGCTTCATGGTTTTGGAGATCACTGAAGTGGAGCCTAAGGACATGCTAGTTCCTCCCTTAACTTTTCGTTGATGTGAACTTTCACTGTGATTGTGGGCCAAATATTTCGATCACTTTGCAATTTCGCATTTTGTGACTTCGCGTCTTGTCTCCTTGGAAAATCAACAGTCCAGATCTCTCCTCAATCCAATGGCTCAAATCAAGTCACGATTTCACATTTCGTGACTTTGGGAGTCTCCTTACCTCTGTTATCCTGATACTCGAAATAGTGATGGTGCTAGATCGACGGTCTAGATCTTTTCTTTGATCAACGGTTGTGAACAATTCATGATTTTTCGTTTCGTGATATCTGTAGACTGCTCGATGCAGTTCTCCCGATTCATGATTCTGCTAATCTGCTCATCTGCTGCCACATGTCTTCCTTGACAATGGATAGTCCCCCCACTTTAGGGACTTTGTAAGCCCGCTTCACCTTGCACTTAAAGGTCATGCATGTTCTTCTGGATCCAATGACGATCGGTCCTCACGCTCAGATCTTACAGATCACTGTCGCTCCTCCTCCTAAGTAGTGGCTTTCTCAAATATCTAAGTGTCAAAGGCCACTACCTTTGATCCTTCTATGAGCTTTGATGTATGGGATCTCATCTGTGCATATCAGAATGTTATCTCTCCTGAGCTTTGATCTCTGTATATTTTTTGCTTCTTCACCTGCGCTTACATTGTTCATGTTTCTCCATCGATGCACACTCCGATGTTTCCATCAATGACATGTACACACTCTACCTGTAAACATTCCAACATCGTTGTTTTTCTTGCCATCAATGACAAGTGAACACACATTTTTCTCCCCCTTTGACATCAATGTCAAGGAAAACATGCTCCCCCTCAGTTGTTGCAGTAATTATCGGAGGTATCAAATTTTCAACCAATGCACACTCCCCCAGACAGGATGGACTAATTGAAATTTATAATATGTTCACGCCCAACTTCTGGTGTAGATACTCAAACTGAGCTTGTGCAAGCGGTTTAGTGAAGATATCAACAATCTGATCTTTGGATGGAATATAATGCATAGAAACCACAAAGTTGGTTACCTGTTCCCTCAAGAAGTGATACTTGATGGGTATATGCTTTGTCTTGGAGTGAAAGACAGGATTCTTGGACACACTTATTTCACTGGTATTATCACAATGGATTGGGATCGGTGCAGTATATTTGACCTCCAAGTCTGCAAGTGTCTGAATCATCCACAAAACTTGGGTATAGCATGTGGCAGCTGCAAAGTATATAGCTTCTGTAGTTGATAAGGAAATGGAACCTTGCTTCTTTCTCAACCATGATACAAGAGAATCTCCTAAGAAGAATGCACCTCGACTCATGTTTTTCCTTTCATCCAAGTAATTAGCCCAATCAACATTTAAATAGACTGATAATTGAAAATTTTGATTCCTAGGATACCATAGGCCATAGTCCATTGTTCCTTTCAGGTATCTGAATATCCTTTTGAAAGCTAACAAATGACTATGTTTAGGTGTGGCCTGATACCTTCCTACGATTCCAATAGCATGCATTATGTCTGGACGAGATATTGTTATGTACCGTAGACTGCCTATCATAGACCTATATGAACTCTGATCAACATTAGGTGAGTCATCATCCATGATTAACTTACATACAGTGACCAGAGGTGTGCTCATAGGTTTAGAATATTCCATTTGAAACCTTTTCAACATTTCCCTTAGATATTTTTCTTGAGAAATAAATATTCCTTCAGATCTCTGAGTAATTTGTAGACCCAAAAAAAATGACAGTTCCCCTATCATAGAAATTTCAAACTCAGACTGGATGGCAAAAGAAAACCATTGTACTAGTAAAGCGTTATTACTACCGAAGATAATGTCATCTACATAGACCAAGATAAGAGCAAATCATTACCCTTTGTTTTGATATATAGATTGTTGTCAATTGTTCCTCTCTTGAACCCTTTGTCTTGTAGATACATATCCAGTCTATGATACCAGGCACAAGGAGCTTGTTTTAACCCATATAAGGCTTTCTTGAGCTTGCAGACAAAGTCAGGGTTATCTGACAGTTGGAAGCCCTCTGGTTGTTCCTTTAGATCTCCATTTAGAAAAGATGACTTGGCATCCATTTGATAGACTTTAAAATGTTTATGACAAGCATAGGCAAGAAACATTCTAATTGCTTCCAATCTTGCTACGAGTGCAAATGTTTCATCAAAGTCCAATCCTTCTATTTGAGAATATACTTTGCAGACCAATCTATCCTTATTTCTTACAATGTTTCCTTGCTCATTCATCTTATTTTTGTAGACCCACTTTGATCCTATTACATTTTTATCTAATGGCCTAGGAACAAGTTCCCAAGTGACATTATTTTCAATCTGGTCCAGTTCCTCATTCATTGATCTAAACCAATTTTTGGATTTATTGGCCTCATTAGAGTTATTGGGTTCCACCATGGATATGAATTATATATGTGATTGCTCGATGTCTTTGATTATCTTTCTCCTGGTTTTTACACCTTTGTCTTTCTCACCAATTATGTGACTTGCACGATGATTCTTTTGAGTAATTATGGAGGAAGGATTTGATGTTATCTACTGATTTGAGTCTTTCTGAGTGTTGGTGTCTTCATCTGACTCAGAGTCTTCTTTTCCTGATTCTTGGACCTATTCATATTCAGCTTTAGCTGTGTCTTCTGTAGTAGACTCAATATTGTTCACCTCTCTTTCTGAGACTCCTTCATCAACCTTTACATCAATGAAATAAATTAATTTATGCAGTCTCTTATTATAACATCTATATCATTTATTGTTTGTAGCATATCCTAAGAAGATGCCTTCATCAGCCCTATCATCATACTTGCCAAGGTTTTCATTATTATTCTTTATGTAGAATTTACTCCCAAAGACCTTGAAGTGTTTGATTGAGGCAGATCTTCCATACCATAGTTCATAAGGTGTCTTGTCACTGTGTGTTCTGAGGTGGGATTTTTTAAGAACATGGATTGTTGTGTGTATTTCTTCTACCCAGTAGGTTTGACCAATCTTCTTCTCATTCATCATTGACCTGTCCATTTGTCGCACTGTTCTGTTTTGCCTCTCAACTACTCCATTTTGTTGTGGAGTTCCTGGGATTGTGTATTCTCTCTTGATCCCATGTTTATCACATAATTCTTTGAAATCACTTGAAATAAATTCTCCTCCTCTGTATGATCTTACTACTTTTAACCTCTTGTCTATTTGATTCTCAGTTAAAGCCTTAAATATTTTAAATTTCTCAAATGCTTCATCTTTTTATTTGAGAAAAGAAACCCAAGTAAGTCTGGAGTAATCGTCAATGATCATCATAAAGTAGTTTTCCGTCCCTGTGCCTTCCTATCTTGATGGTCCACATAAATCCATATGAACTGATTGGAGTGGTTTATCTGTTGAAGTAGATCTCTTGGATTTAAACTGTGTCCTGGTTAGCTTTCCTACTTGGCAAGGTTTACACACAAAATTTTGTGGTTTTGGTATTCTAGGAAGATCATTTATCACCTTAAGATTTTTGAGCTTGATTAAGTGATCAAAATTTAGATGTCCAAGTCTCCTATGCCATAACCAACTTTCATCATGTTTTCTTAGATGACACTCTTCTCTATCTTCTTTCATCACATATACATTATTATCCGTCCTTATGCCTTTAGCCACCACTTGTTCTGAGTTTACAGACTTTATCTTGCAATCCTTGGAAGTGAACACCACTTCACATCCTTTACCATTCATTTGACTTACACTAAGAAAATTATGTTTAAACCCATCTACAAGAAGAACATCCTGGGATTTTTCTTTATCATTACTCAAAATCACCATCCCTTTACCCTTGATTTTACCAGGAGCATCATTTCCAAAGGTTACATTTCCTGATTTGCTTTCACTTAGAGACATAAACTTACTTTTGTCTCCCGTCATATGTTTGGAGCGTCCAATGTCAATGTACCAGGGGTTCTTTTTTCTTTAAGCTGACAACACTAATCCACACTTGTCACTTTCTTTCTTCTTCCAAACCTTGCCATTTCCAGCAAAGGGATTCAAATCTGGTTCATAATTCCTTAAGCGATAGTCAGCAACTTTATGTCCATAATTATGGCAGGTGTAACATTCTAGTTCATTGAATAAAGGATCATAACGATTGTTATGCTTAACCTGTGTCATTTTCCCATCCATCACATGATTTGCAGTATGTGGTTGTTTGTTACTTGGGTGTCTCATTCTTTGTTGTGGCATATATCTATACCTTTAATGTCTTGGTTGCTCATACCTAAATCTTAAAGAATAGTTTACAAATTTGTGGCCAAAGTTAGAATAGGAAAAACAATATCCATAGAAAAATCCTTGGTACCTGGAAAATGGTTGTCTTCTTTGAGTAGGTCGATTTCTTTCGTGCTGAAGATTTCTCTGAGAAGAGGGTGCATTATTTCTTTGTTCTACAAATTTAGTTCTGGTATTTTTTCTTTCTCTCTACCTTGGCAGTTGATTATCTTCCTTTGTTTTTCCATATTCATTATTTTCAATGAATGTAGATTTAACAAACTAGATGGATTCTTTGTTTCTTGGTTGGCCACTACATGATCCTTCTTCATAACCCAAACTAGCTTTTTGATTTGGATTCCTTTGTTGATTCAGAATGAGGACTAATCCTTCTAAGGATTTGTTGGCATCCCTACATGTTTTTGCTATTTTGAACGACAAATGACACCTCAGGTAGCTGCCTACACCTCATTCCGTAAATATTACTATTTGACGATGATTTTTTGATTATAAAAAAGATGTTTGATTACTCATGTTTTCTTTTTATCTTGTGTTTTCATGCTTGATCCATGACTGAAAGAATGAATCAAGCATTAAAACTTAAAATCATATTGCAATTCTATCTAAGGCTTGGTCTTTTAAAGGGTCAATGTGCTTACATCTCTTTTAATGAATGTTGTCTTGCTTTGAGCTTATCACATATCAATGAAACATTTATTTTGAGTTGCTCTTGGATTGTAAGATTATATTTTGGATCCTTCATATACCAAGAATCAATTGGCATTTGGACTATAGGCTTGTTCATTTAAATTTCTTGGTAAATCAACTTTGATTTTAAACTTTTGATTTGCATTTGGTTTGTAAAAGCGCATCCTTTCCTAACCTTTGAAAAATGAGTATGTCTATTGCTTGTCGTGGAAATCAATCACATTGTGATCGTACTTTTTACCTTGTTTTAGCAGGCAGGTTAAAGTGACTACCCTCTCATGACAGATCAAGGTCTAGTGTTATTCTCTGTATCCAAAAACGTTTATCACCAGAACTGCCCGAATTTCGTGTGTGAAACCCTTATGCTCACATCATGATCGTGTTGGAGCGATTACTAGTTTTACTCCTTTGTTTTTGTCTCAGACTTTCCTTTGTTTCTGCTACCTCTTAAGCCCACAGTTGTTTAGAGTCACTCTTGTTACAGTCTGAGCAAACCCCGTAATTGTCTTCCAGAGACACGTTTTTGCGGGAGCATTTCTGATCAAACGGTTATGAATTAGATCAAACCCTTGAAAACCCATTTCGTAAATGGGCTCATTTACCTTCATGCAAAGAAGATTCTTTAAAAATGATTTCATTTCATAGGTATGTTTCATTTTTTGGACAACATTTTCTCAGAAAATCTGTTGTGTTTTAGTTTTCTTTATTTTCATTTCCTCTCTGTGGATTTGAAGATCTGTAGAAAACAATTGAGTTATATCATAGACATTCCTACAGTGTTGGATAAACCTCTGATAGAGAAGCCTCTTATTTCCTCAAGTGGCATGCTAGATTTCTTGTGTGAAAACCCTTGTGAAAGGGCAATGCCCAATCAGTCTTTGTGTGAGAAACTGGATGTCAGCCCCAAGCTTTTTAAAATTCATGAGCTTGAACAAGTTGTATTCCCTAATCTTAACATAAAATACACCAGTGGAAACCCTTCCAAACAGTCAAAATTTCGATTATGTGAATAACCTCCCACCATGCATGAAAGACAACAAGGAATTTACAGGAATTAAACTCGGTCAAAGGCTGACAGTGAATAGTGGTAGTGTTTTAACACACAGTCATGCGCTTTCTCAATCAATTTCTCCTGTTGTACATTATAAAGTGTGTTTACATTGGATAGGTCAGTATTACACAGACATCCTCATCCTTCAAGAAAATATCTTATGACTCAAAATGACTCATTAACAAATGAAAATCGTAAGCTCAAGATCAATGCACAAAGACAAGGAAAACGTTTCAAAAGCACTGACAATATCATAATAAAAAAACATCGATAGTGTCAAGGCCGTGATCAACTCTGAGATATTGTGATTCAAATTTGGTTATTAGTTGAATGGTAAGATTGGTTTTTATCTTAGTTGTGCTTTTATTGTTATTTTTCTAATTAATCTATATTGATTTGGATTTATGTTGTTAATAATAAGACTGGCTACAGAATCGAGAGATTCTGTAGCCAAGTCAATTCTCATATAAAATTTGGAAATTGTTAGTTAAATAAATACCTTATTTTCTCATTTTGTTTTTCTTTCAGGATAAGATGTATCTTGTGTTGATCTCACAATATGGATCATTGATGGACTTAGTTAATTAGCCATCTCTTTTGGATTATTTTGTAAATCAAAACAAAAATGTCATAATTTTGAAGATCCAGTTTGTTATTGAGTGGGTTTCTTAGATCCTCTATCTTTGTAACTTTTAGATCCTTTTGAGATCTGATCCTATTTTTGAAGATAGGATGTTTAGCTTACATGAACTCTTTAAATACTATGTATTTTGTAATGGAAATCATCTTGGCCTAGGGCAAGAGATGGACTAGTGATTCCAGAACTTAATGAAACAACATTTATGCATTTTGGATTTAGCCTTTTGTTTATAATGTTGTCATTTATGTTTTGTTAATCCTGCTACATTTATAGGTCTGATATCTTTAGATTAAATGATATATAATGTGCAGGATGTTATATTATAAATACCATCTATAATTTTCTTCTCAAAATATATATGTTGTGATCATATCTCCAATTAAATTGATAGGATTTATCTTTGAGTTTTAATCGGATGATGAAATGCATAGATTACTTTAAGATTTATCTTACTCTAATCATGTGAAATTATGAGATCACAGACTCATGTTTGTGTTTCATCTTCTGTTAATGAAACCTAAGCTGCTAATACAGATTTTAAATTTATTTAGAACAGTCACAAAGTTCCTTGCAAATTTCTCTCTTGGACAGGGCAGTTGGATGTTCTCCACTCATGCAGATGCTTGGATACACTCCACTAACTCACTAGCAGGTTAGCTCCTTTGTATTTTTCTTTCATTTACTTATCATTGAAACTAGAATGCATGGTTCAACTTTTGACTATCCACACATTTATGTTTCATTGTATTTTTTTTTATATTAGTTTATATTTATAAAGGAAAAACAAAAAATATTTTTATGTGCTTTCTTTATCTGCTTCCTAGAATAAATCATTTTTTACATTGATTTTCGTAAGTTTCGATTAAAACTTGCAGTCTGTAAATCATGTACATAAGTAAGATTTGTATATCTTTTGCTTAAATATATCTGCAATAGTTACATTATACATATGTACATATATATATATATATATATATATATATATATATAT
>ML784763.1:88312-98747 GCA_009831015.1 Picea engelmannii | reverse complement strand
TGGATAATAGAAGAAAGGGATGAATGGAAGAATGACAAAAAAGTGTGGACTCTCATTCAAAGGTTGCAGCAGGATTCCAGTGCATCAGATACATTTACATGGAAAAATGATTCACTATGGTACAAATATCGCTTATATTTATGCAAAAACTCCCAACTCAAACAAAAGGTACTATTGGAATTGCACACCTCTCCAGTAGGAGGGCTCTCAGGATTTTTGAAAACCTACCATAGAGTCAAGAAGGATTTTTTTTGGGATGGCCTTAAAACTGATTTTCAAAGGTTTGTGGCAGAATGTTTGGTTTGCCAACAAAATAAGGTGGAAAAAATTAAGACCCCAGGTATTTTACAACCATTATCCATCCCAAGTCAGCATTGGGAGGAGGTTTCCATGGATTTCATCACAAGGTTACCAAAGTCTGAAGGAAAGAGTGTTATCATGGTGATTGTCGATAGACTGACCAAGTACGCACACTTTTGTGCACTCTCTCATCCCTTCAAAGCTAGTACAGTTGCCACCACATTTATGGAGACAGTTCAAAAGCTACATGGCAACCCAAAGATTATTGTAAGTGACAAAGATCCCATCTTCACTGGATATTTTTGGACAGCATTATTTTCTTGTTTGGGTACTCAATTGTCATAGCTCATCCTATCATCCTCAGTCTAATGGACAAACCAAGATAGTGAACAAATGTCTGGAAGGCTATTTTCGTTGCTTTGTCTCTGATAAACAAACACAATGGTTCAAATGGTTACCCTTGGCAGAATGGTGGTATAACACTTCCTTTCATACTGCAAAAAAAATGATACCATTTATGGAACTTTATGGATACCACCCTCCTTCCATCACTTCTTCTCTAAAAGGAAAATCTAAGGTTCAGGAAGTGGAAGATCACATCAAGAATCAACAAGAAGTTCTCCAAATCTTAAAGGACAACCTGACCATGGCACAAAATTGCATGAAACAACAAGCAGATCAGCATCGTAGTGAAAGAAGTTTTGAAGTAGGGGATTGAGTGTTTTTAAGACTACAACCATACAAACAAATGTCCCTCAAGCAAGCCACGAAGGATAATAAATTATCACCAAATTACTATGGCCCTTATAAGGTGCTACAAAAGATTGGTACTATAGCATACCAATTGGAGTTTCCTGCATCTTCACGAGTACACCCAGTTTTCCATGTTTCATGCATACAGAAGGTTATAGGTGACAAGATCCCAGTTCAAACTATATTTCCATAACTTGAAGAGGAAGGAAAAATCATATTGGATCCTGAAGCCATCACTGACACAAGAATTCGCCAACTGAGGAATAGATCCATTTCAGAGTATCTCATTAAATGGAGGAAACTAGCAGCTGAAGATTCCACTTAGGAAGATGAGTCTTTTATACAAAAGCATCCAGAGTTACTCAAGCATTGTGGACAACACTTGTCTCAAGGGGAGGGGCATTTAAGCCCTAATATTGGGTCATTACCCCTTAATTGGGGCATATTATATTAGTAATCTTATTTTATTTATGTCGGCTTTAGCCCATTAGTTGTAATTATACCTCCTAGTCTCCTATATATACCAAGGAGGCATTTTCATTTTGAATCATCTTGTACTTGAACATTTAAGTAGGGTAAAAGGAGGTTTCCCCCTCGAAGAGGCTTATTATCTAAAATTATCTCTTTTTCAAGGTGTTGAGTACTTTTTCTAAGGTTTTTCTATGCTATATTGATATTTGGTTCTTAACATGCTCTTTTCCATCTGTCAATCATCTCTATTCTAAGTTTCATTCCACTAACAGATACCTCGAGACTTTTCAGCTTCTCTAGCGATCACCCTGATATTCTTTGAATTCTCTAGTAGATGCAATCAATCATTTTCTTCAGTTACAATTAGTCTGTCTCTAGCAGTTACTGAGAGAACCTCTGCATACTCATGTCTTTGGCGCCTTTTTTTTCTCTCTGAAAAATCTGTAGAGTGGGTGCTAGCTCTTCTTACTAAGCCCCTACCTTCCACATGATCATGGATGTGACCAGACACCTATCCAACAGGTTCTTCACGACTTCTCATTTCAATATATCCAGCTGCAAGTTGCCTTGATCTTCCCAAATTGCGAAACTCTGAAATGGAGCCTAGTGTTGCTAGCTCCTTCCCCAATCTTCTATTGATTAGACCACAGGCTGTGACCACTCACTAATAAAAAGGGTTCTTTGTGGTTTCGAAGATCACCAAGGTGGAGCCTAGGGACATGTTAGCTCCTCCCTTAACTTTCCATTGATGTGACCTTTCATTGTGACCGTGGGCCAAATATTTCGAGCGCTTTGCAATTTCGTGTTTCGCGACTTCACGTCACGTCTCCCTGAACAATCAACAGTCCAGATATTTCCTTGATTTGACGGCTCATATCAATTCATGATTTCATGTTTCACGACTTTGGGAGTCTCCTTACCTCCATTATCCCGATACCCAAAATAGCAATGGTACTAGATCGATGGTCCATATCTTTTCTTTGATAAACAGTTATGAACAAGTTGTGATTTTGTGTTTCGCAATATTTGCAGACTACTCGACGCAGTTCTCCCGATTCGTGATTCTGCGAATCTGATCATCTACTGCCACATGGCTTCCTTGATGATGGCTGGTGATGTAGGATCATCTCTCCATGTCATCCAGCTAGCCAGCCAGCCACGTCGAGCGCACGCATTCAATGCAGAAGAGAGGTGTGTCCTCATTTTGATTTGAATTGAATGTAATTTAAATGCTTAGGCTATTGAGCCGTAGAGCCGTGCCTTTGCGTAGGCTGTAGATATGATAGGCCTTAATGTTTGTAAGGCTGATATCTAGATCCATATGCTGGACTAGACAGCCCATTCAATGTAATTGAATAGGGTAGGTAGGTTGGAGGGAAGAGCTCGAAGAGCCCCCTCAGGTAAAAGAGATTGTGTATCTCATGTTGGTAAGAAGTGGTGAGAGGAAGTGGTGAAAGAGAGGCGAATATAGAAGAGAGAATCTGCATGTAGAGAGTATAAGAGAAGGAGCCGAGACCTTGTTACAAGCCGTGCTCAGCAACACCTTGTAAATACAGGAGTTTACCATTTTAATACAAGCAGCGGTTTTTCCTGCATGATTATGTGTTAAATGAATGTCTGTGAGTGTTCTATTATGCTATAGATGTATGTTAGGCATTTGTAGGAGTGTGTCTGATTTCAGGTGAAGATATTTGAGGCTTCACACCAAGAGGGTGTGATAGAACACTGCGGGTTCTGATAGCCATGCACAGAGGTTGCACTTATGAATTCTGTGGGTTCAGACAAAGACGTGTTGCGGCACAAGAAATGGAGTCAACAACTCAGGAGAAAGACCTCAAGGTTGTTGAACACCTTGGAGGCAAGGCTAAGTAGGAGAGACACAGTTTCCGAAAGAAGCTCTGAGGATTTCTGTCAAGCTCTGTCAAGTGGGCATCGAGCCAGTGCAAGGAGTGCACAAAGATAGAACTTTGTTGTGAGTTCTAGAAGAAACAAAATCACTGAGGATTCTGAGAGCTCTGCCAGGTGGGCATTGAGTGGGTGCATAGGTGCATAGGAGGACAGAACTGTTGAACATTCTAGGAGAAGATACTCTTCCAGGTGGGCATTTGAGTTAGTGTGCAAACAGGCATAGAAGAGGAGAGAACTCTTTGAGTTCTGGAAATTAGAGGAAGAATCCACTAAAGGATCTTCACAGGGTTGTTGAATACCCTGCAGACTCAGCAACGGGTTGCTTGAGTAGAAGGATAGCCAGGAGGGCATCCAAACATTATCCATCTGAGGGAGAAGAAAGAAGGATAAAATCCCATAGGGGTCTGAGCGTTTGACAAGCTCAGGAGAGACAACACTGTGTGTGCGTGAAGACTCTGCAGAGGTGTATGAGTTGAAGAATCCTTCAAGGATTCGAAAGGAGAAAATCTCAAGAGGAACAGCGTCGAGGAGAACGCATGGTGAGAACTCAGGTATAGGAGCTCACAGAGAAGAAAGGAAAAGGTTAAGGCCTTTGGGAACTTGGATTTTTTCCAAGTGCAGGAAGAAAGTGCGCAAGCTCAGGAGGGAGCACAATAGCTGTTGAATCAGCCGAAAAGATCTGGACTGTTGGAAGATTTTCACGTCCAGAGAGAATCAGGAGAAGCGCACAAAAGGGGATATTATGGACTGTCAGATGTTCACATAGATACCCGTCAGCCCGCAGATATGATAGGAGATGCACGGAGGTTAAGCTTTGTGAATAGGAGGTTGAAAGTCCCGACGAGTGGCGTAGCCATCGGGATATCGACATTCGTGAAATCGGGAGTCACGATGACATGAGATTGGGAATTTCCATGGGGAAGTCACGAGAATGATCTGGACCGTCCATTTGAGGAGGACGCGTGGAGGAGATCAGAGCACCTAGGAGATTTCCCAAAAGGAAGGTCGTCCATCGGCATTACGGGAATCGGGAAATTAGGAATCCCGTGGACAAGAAGTCCTTGAAATTCAGAATCGCGAAGTCCGAAACCCCGACATGGAGGAAAGCTCCATAATGAGGCCAGCTGTCAGCATATCAGAGAAGAGGGAAGTTCCATTTGGGGGCCAGCTGTCAGCATAGCGGAGAATCCAGATTCGAGGGATCGGCAGTCCCGAGGGAAAATGCATCTGGGCATTTGAAACCTTGAAGTCCAAAGGGAGATCCAGAACCGTTGGTTTCATAGGCGATCACAGTCGTTGATCATGCTAAAGGCAGACATGGATTGTTAATTGATGTCATATTGGGAATCGGAGGATCGGGGATCCCGTGAACAAAGTGTCCATGCATTTCAGCATTGGAAAGTCTGAAACCCTAAAAGGATATAAGGCTGCAGTCTTATGAGAAGTAGTCACATGGACCAGGGCATAGCTAGGAGGGGCTAAGGACAGAAGAGAGCACATCGGCAAATCGGAGTTCGAGAGTTCAAGAGAACAGGAACTCTTGACATCGGGAAACAAGAAACCCTGAAACCCAAAATTAAATCGGGCAAAGGTCACAGGCACGTGCAAAGGCCGTGACAGGGAAAAGAGAAGGACTTGTGGATCGGGTTCAGACAGAGATTCCAGTGGGAATCAAATGATCTAATTTGTCTCAAATGGGAATTTGAATGATCCTATGAGAAGGAGAGTGAGGTGGTGGTCATGTGCTCACTGCATCAAGTGGTATCAGATCCTGATTCTTGTCTGTATATTTCAGACAAGGGAAGCCAAAGGAGGAAAGCACTCTGATACACACGTCAAGTGGTATTAGAGCTAGAACTCTGTTTTTATATTTCAAGCAGAGGGAGAAGTTAAAGGAAGATAGAGCGTGGGAGACTCTATAAGGATTGTTCGCAGGTAGGCCACAGTCCATAGACAGTCAAGAGGACTGTGGAGGATGAAGCTAGAAACACTCTTAGTGCAGAGTGACAGCAACAGATTTTCTAGGAGAGCAGACAGGGACAGCGCCATCACTACTAAAGACCATAGGCATGCTGGGAGGAAGATCAAGGCAGAAAAGATTGCAGATATAGATGAGGAGCTCGCTGATATAAAGAAAGAAATAGAAAATCTCGCATTGCGGATGCAACAGAAAGAAAATTCGAGATGGGTATATGAATGTCCTATGAAGAAGTCGAAGGTAAAATGGCCAGTCAAGGAGTTGATGGTCAGAAGACAGTGTAGGTTGTTAAGAGGATGGTTGAGGTATTCTGAAAATCTCAATGGACCAAAAGAAGAAATGGTTCATATGTGTGAACCAGAGACTGGGAGAGGTCTCAATGATGCGGAGAATGAATTGGGATCGATTGAAGATATCAAGAACTGCCAGGAGGGAAGAGAGGAAATTCCATTTTGCCAGGTGGGCAAGGAGTTGAGATCAGTTGAGGGTCTCAGAGACTATCATGAGGACAGCCAGGGAATTTCACATTGCCAGCTGGGAAATGATATGAGGTCGCTGCAGGATCTCAAAGACTATCAGGAGGGCAGCGAAAGGTTTCCAGTTTGCCACGTGGGCAAGGAAACAGAGATGGAATTAGTTGATTCCATGGACTGCCAGGAGGGCAGTAGAGACATCCCATATTGCCAAGTGGGTAGGGATGAGCAGGTGAGTTTTGATCAACCCAAGGAGCTGACAGAGCAGATGAGCTCGGAGATGATTTTGGATCAGCAGGTGTAGCTGACAAAGGAGGAGGATCTGAGGGATCTTCTAATGATTGGAGGAATTGGAATATTCCTACCACTTGCCCAGGAGGAGGAAAAAATCTGTGTTGAAGGTGCAGCAACAGTAGAAGAATAGTCAGCTGAGACTGTCAAGGAGGAATTGGAGCAGGTGTTTGAAACTGCCCAAGTAGAAGCAGACGAAGAGGAAAATGAGCATTCTGAGGACTGTCTCAATGCATTCAGCCAGGAAGCTGAGGAAGCTGTAGCACTGAAGCTAACAACAGAAGAAGCAGACAGCATTTGCTTTGCTGATTTGTGGGAACAAATTGAAGCCCTGGAGAGAAGGGTAATAGTGCAAGGCGTGCACATCCAACATGTGAGGTTGGAAGTAGATAAAGAAGAAGGCATGGGAGATTTCAGTGATCTGCCCATGTGCCAAAAAAATTTATAGGTGAGGAGACTGCAAGAACAGGACTAGCCACTGGAGCAGCTGGATGAAGTGATCAAGGAGATCAGAAGGCTGATGTTAAGGTTAGCAAGGACTGCCAGCGAGGAGAGGCTAAGCAGAAAGAAGGAAGTAGCGTAGCAGCAGAAGCAGCAGCAGGGAAATGGAGCAGATGAACATCTCCAGATGATGATTTGGGATCTAGGAGGATTTCAACATCAAAGATGGGAATCTCATGAGCAGAAGCTCATGAATTTTGCAGCTGAGGAGTATGATGCAGGAGCATCTCTCCACGTCAGCCAGCTAGCCACGTTGAGCGCATGCATTCAATGCTGAAGAGAGGCATGTCCTCATTTTGATTTGAATTGAATGTAATTTAAATGCTTAGGTTGTTGAGTCATAGAGCCATGCCTTTGTGCATGTTGTAAATAATATCGGCCTTTAATGTTTGTAAGGCTGAGATCTAGATCCAGATGTTGGACTAGACATCCCATTCAATGTAATTGAGGGAAGAGCTCGAAGAGCCCCCTCAAGTAAAAGAGATTGCGTATCTCATTTTGGTAAGAAGTGGTGAGAGGAAGTGGTGAAAGAGAGGCGAGGATAGAAGAGATAATATGCATGTAGAGAGAAGAAGAGAAGGAGCTGAGACCTTGTTACAGGCCATGCTCAGGAACACCTTATAAATACATATGTTTTCCATTTTAATACAAGCATCAGTTTTTCCTGCATGATTATGTGTTAAATGAATGTCTGTGAGTGTTCTATTATGTTGTAGATGTATGTTAGGCATGTGCAGGAGTGTGTTTAATTTCAAGTGAAGGTCTTTGAGGCTTTACACCAGGAGGGTGTGACAGAACACTGCGGGTTCTGATAGCCGTGCATAGAGGTTGCACTTTTGAATTCTACGGGTTAAGACAAAGACGTGTTGCGGCACAAGAACTGGATTCAACAACTCAGGAGAAATACCTCAAGGTTGTTGAACACCTTGGAGGCAAGGCTGTGTAGGAGAGACACACTTGCTGACAGAATCTTTGAGGAGTTCTGTGAAGCTCTGCTAAGAGGGCATCGAGTCAGTGCAAGGATTGCACAAAGATAGAACTCTCCTGTGAGTTCAGGAAGAAACATAATCACTTAGGATTCTGAGAGCTCTGCCAGGTGGGCATTGAGCGGGTGCATAGGTGCACAAGAGGACAGAACTATTGAATTTTCTAGGAGAAGATGCTCTACCAGGTGGGCATTTGAGTTAGTGTGCAAATAGACACAGAAGAGGAGAGAACTCTTTGAGTTCTGGAAATTAGAGGAAGAATCCACTAAAGGATCTTCAGAGGGTTGTTGAATACCCTGTAGACTCAGCAAGGGGTTTGCTAGAGAAGAAGGATAGCCTAGAGGGAATCCAAACATTATCCATCTAAGGGAGAAGAAAGAAGGATAAAATCTCATAGGGGTCTAAACGTTTGAGAAGCTCATGAGAGATAGCACTGTGTGTGCATGAAGACTCTGCAGAGGTGTATGAGTTGAAGAATCCTTCAAGGATTCGAAAGGAGCAAATCTCAGGAGGAACAACATCGAGGAGAACGCATGGTGAGAACTCAGGTATAGGAGCTCACAGAGAAGAAAGGAAAAGGTCAAGGCCTTTGGGAACTTGGAGTTTTTCCAAGTGTAGGAAGAAAGTGCGCAAGCTCAGGAGGGAGGACAGCGGTCGTTGAATCAGTTGAAAAGATCTGGACTGTTGGAAGGTTTTCATGTCCAAAGAGCATCAAGAGAAGCGCACAGAAGGGGAGATTGTTGACCGTCGGATGTTCACATAGATACCCATCAGCCGACAGATATGATAGGAGATGCAAGAAGGTTAAGCTTTGTGAACAAGAGGTTGAAAGTCCCGACGAGTGGCGTAGCCATCGGGATATCAGCATTCATGAAATCAGGAGTCATGATGACATGAGATCGGGAATTCCCATGGGGAAGTCCCAGGAACGATCTGGACTGTTCTTTTGAGGAGGACGCATGGAGGAGATCAGATCACCCAAGAGATTTCTCGAAAGGAAGGTCGTCCATTGGCATTACGGGAATCGGGAAATCATGAATCTCGTGGACAAGAATTCCTTGCAATTCGGAATTGCGAAGTCCAAAACCCCAACAAGGAGGAAAGCTCCATCGTGAGGCCAGCTGTCAGCATATTGTAGAAGAGGGAATTGTCATTTTGGGGCCAGCTGTCAGCATAGTGGAGAATCAAGATTTGAGGGATAGGCAGTCCCGAGGGCAAAAGCATTTGGGCATTTGAAACCTTTAAGTACCGAGGGAGATCTGGAATCGTTGGTTTCATAGGCGATCACGGTCGTTGATCATGCTAAAGGCGGACAGGGATTGTTAACTGACGTCATATCAGGAATTAGAGGATCGGGGATCCCGTGAACAAAGTTTCCATGCATTTCAGCATTGGAAAGTCTGAAACCCTGAAAGGATATAAGGCTACGGGCTTATGAGAAGTGGTCGCATGGACTAGGGCATAGCCAGGAGGGGGTAAGGCTGGAAGAGAGCGCATCAACAAATCGAAGTTTGAGAGTTCGAGAGTTCGAGAGGAAAGGAACTCTTGACATCGGGAAACAAGAAACCCTGAAACCCAAAATTAAATCGGGGAAAGGTCACAGGCATGTGCAGAGGCCGTGACAGGGAAAAGAGAAGGACCTGTGGATCGGGTTCAGACAGAGATTCCGGTGGGAATCGAATGAGCTAATTCGGCTCAAAGGGGAATTTGAACGATCCTGTGAGCAGGAGCATGAGGTGGTGGTCATGCACTCACTGCGTCAGAGGTCCCCCTACTTTCAGGACTTTGTAAGCCTGCTTCACCTTGCACTTAAATGTTGTGAACGTTCTTTTGGATCCAACAATGGTCGATGCTCATGCTCAGATCTTACAGATCATTGTAGCTCCTCCTCCTGAGTAGTGCCTTTCTCGAATCTCTAAGTGTCAAGCGCTACTAGCTTTGATACTTCTACGAGCTTGGATGTATGGGATCTCATCTACACATCTCAAAATTCTATCTCTCCTGAGCTTTGATCTCTTCATATTGTTTTCTTCTTCACCTAGGCTTACGTTGTTCTTGTTTCGCCATCGATGCACACTCTTATCTTTCCATCAATGACAGTCACACACTCTGCCTGTAAACATGCCAACATCATTTTTTTCCTTGCCATAAATGACAAGCATGTAAGTTTTAAACCTGCGAAGTAAAGCAATGAATATATATTCTTAAGCAATACAGAAATTAATCAATGGCTCATACACAGAATACTCAGAGATCTTTACCGGAAACCCTCAACCGGGAAAACCTTTCTTTTTCATTATATCGAATTTCACCATTCGCCATACAATATATACAATGTTTTTAGGTATTCTGTAGATACCAAAACCCTAATCCCTTAATCCGGGATTAATTTACAAATCAGCTAAAAATAACAAAATCCGCTAAAAATAGCAAAAAAACCGCCCAAAAAAAAAATTTCGGGGCATTGCCCCGAACCCCATCAACACCGGGCTACGCCCGGTGTCGAACGCTGCGCATAACCAGGGGGGGGCATACCTGCCCCCCCTTGGGACCCCCCTAGGAAGCGCCCGGTGCAACGGCAGAGCCCTAGGTGAAGGGATCGTCAGATGCAGTCGTTGTATCTGACGCACTCACACACACACACATGCAAAGAATATAACACATACCCAACATTCTCCCACTTGTTGTTTTCTTTGCATCCAGGGGTCCAGGGGATTATATAGTCAACAATCCAGGGCAGCAATGCCCATTTTTACTCTACACCAAGAGAACTT
>ML784763.1:72744-84445 GCA_009831015.1 Picea engelmannii | reverse complement strand
CATTATATCGAATTTCACCATTCGCCATACAATATATACAATGTTTTTAGGTATTCCGTAGATACCAAAACCCTAATCCCTTAATCCGGGATTAATTTACAAATCAACTAAAAATAGAAAAATCCGCTAAAAATAGCAAAAAAACCGCCCAAAAAAAATTTTTTGGGGCGCTGCCCCGGGCTACCGCCCGGTGCCAAACGCTGCGCGTAACCAGGGGGGTCATACCTGCCCCCCCTGGGACCCCCCTAGGAAGCGCCCGACACAACGGCAAAGCCCTAGGTGAAGGGATCGTCAGACGCAGTCGTCGTATCTGACGCACCCACACACACACACACATGCAAATAATATAACACATACCCAACAAAGCACGCTCTTCCTATAAACATGCCAAGAGAATGAGAACAAATCAAGATTACATATGTATTTTTTGAGTTGGTATGTTGTTCCTAGTGGGATTGAGTACATACAATCAATTTACTTGCATTAATCAAGTTAGAAATCTATTGTTGATTATCATATTGCACATAAGATGTGTGTTTTGTTTTAGCACTGACATGAAGATTAATTATTTTTCCCTTCTATTGGTTTTTTCCATGGCATTAAAAAGCCAATAATAGAACCATAATTTTATTCCTACTAAACAATAGTAACAAGAGAAGTTTTCGTTCAAAATTGCATCAAGAATATGTCTTGTATTCAATTATGAGTATGATTGTAGAGAAAAATTTTCATTTCTATAGAGGATCCATGTTGGTAAGATGTGAGGGCTATAAGTCTTATGTTTATGGATCATTTTCCCTTGGGTGTACATGGAATAACAAACCACAAATTTTCATTAGACACAGTAGGATGGAAGAAAACATGTTCATAGTGTTTTGGAAGAACAAATGGTTCGGCTTGAGAAAATGAAATTTATCTACATATTTCAATAGATATAATTCACTATTTAAGACATGTCTAACTAATATCCTTCTATTAAAAAATTTAAACCATTTACATTTAAAAAACCACACATCTAAGGACCTATATTTCAACTCACTTATCTCTTGAATGGTGCCAACATAATAAAGTTGTTGTTATATTGATTTTGTATCCCTTGAACTTGACTTATTTGATCAAATGCAACAGACACTTCATATTCACATGTTTATTTTCCATTTTCCATACTCTCCACTCTAAAATCATGACCCTATTTCCACATTGCAAAATATGTTCATACCTCCATGCATAAACAAATTTGCATATTAAAATCCATAATTATTCTTAAAATTGTTATAATTCATAAAAATGTTTAACTGAAATTTATGAAGTTAATCTCATTATCCGTCACATACAATCCTTTTGTGTCCAATTCATGTGTTCAATGTATTTATTTCCCTTTCCTTAATTGGTTAGTCCCAATTTCTTAATCAGCTATGACTTTGCAAGATGAAAGAAAAGAAAAATGGATAGGTCATCAAATAACCTTACAGCACTTATACGTTAATATCAAATGAGTTTTTAAAGCATCATCTACTAAAGAATCTATTGATACATCACCACATATATTCATAAAAAATAGCATGACACTTGAACAGTTCTTTGAGCCAGAAATTAATAACAATACCCCAAATGTAACAAGTTTAACAATGTATGAAACAAGAGAGCTAAAACAACCTCGACAAGATCTCAATGTCAATTAGATAAACTGAATTAAACTATGTTTTCCTTTTTACAAGTAGGAATTTTTTTCCTCTTGACCTAAAATATCACGAAAAATGAGTGGAAGAATTTAAAGAAAGAGTCAATCAGAGTCAGATCTTCCTATTTCCAAACATACATGGAAGAACTAATGGAAATAATCAAGCATAAAGAAATATCAAGAAGAAATTTAAGCATGATAATTCACAAAATCTTAGAAAGACAAAAACTTGCTTCTTGCAAACTCTCCACCACTGCAAAATATCCTGACTTTTGACAACAATCTTTTGAATGCCTTTGACATCTTATTTTATAATATTCTCTTCATTTTCTTGGAACTGCTTTTTAGTTAGGGTTTTATTTTCCCCTTTATAAATGTAAATTCAGATATCCATGCAATCAACTGTGACCCACTTTAGAAGGTCATTAATTTCTTTCAATGAACAATTTTCCAAAAATAATTTGCTACCAAGCTATAAAATAGTCCCAACTGCAATATATTTTTTAGTGCATGATAGCTATTGATGAGTCCTAGGAATAGAAACAATGATTTACTATACCCTTGGCTTCCTAATTTACTTGTAAACTTGGGGTTTGTACAAACTTAATAGGTGTTATGCACAATATGTGTAGTATGCAATTGTCAGTAGAAAAGGTTTCAAAATGATCAAAGGATGAAAAGGTGCATGAAATCAAGTGATAGAACACAACTCTGAACTAATTGCTTGAAGGAAACACACCAATATGAAATTATAACCAATCCAAAGTGCATGAAAAGAAATTATTATACTACATTAAATAATATTGAAGTAGGAAAGTTAAACTGAAGCAAAAAGATGAATCCAATCTGAAATTGTGACAGAGAACTGTAATAGAAGTAAAGCTCTAAATTATGGCATGAAAAATGTAATGGAAATAAAGTTACACTAATGCATGAATAAATAAATATAACCCCTTGATAATTATTAATCTAGATGTACTTTTATTGTTTATTGATGCTTTCAGGAAAACATGATTAAGCTAAGTCAAAATCTGAAGCTAAAACAATCCTACATGAGATATCTATAGGAACTATGCATTTCTACAGGATTTACCCAGTTTCTACAAGATATCAGGAAGAAAAATGAAGTATAAAAAGGAAGTGTGAGTCTTTAAAATCATTGACAAATATAGAATGTAAATTAATGAAGTGAATCTGTGGTTCTTAGCCTTGGGAGGCACCTAGGAGTGCTCCAAAATATTATTGAACATTTCTACAGGATGTTGCTACAACTATCCAGTTAGTCAAAACATTAACAGAAATGGAAATTGACCATGCAAAGATAAATCTAACTTCAATAGAAATGAAACAATATCTAGGCACTAAATAATATGCATGAAAACTACAGAAATAGTATAAAGGGTCCTTGAGCCTTCTTGGATGGCCCCTACCCAAGAAGCACAAGGAACCTGGAAGAAACTTTAATGGATTGAAGGAAAAACCTTTTTATTTCATAAATATTAGCATTACACTAGGAACATTAAAGTTCTTAGTCTTTAAAAAAAAATTCTTGCAGAACATCTCCATACAATTCTTCTCCCAAAAAATCTCCCCCTCCTCTCTTAGACTAGAGGCATATAACTTGAGATTTCAACCTCCCTTCCTAAATCAAGGAGAGTGATGAGTAAATGAGGTATATCAACCATTTACATATGTATTTTAGAACTGTTGTGGATCAACAATGGTCATAAATGCACAAGGATAACTCTTGGAGGTAGGTGTAGACAAATTCTCTTGATATTTGGTTGGGATCTCTGACAAGGGGACAAAATCCCTTGTTTCTAGGAGGTTGGTTCCCTTGACTCCTGCAGTTTGACTTGATTGGTGGAACACATGTCTTTTTCCAAAAAAATTAGTGAAAAAAGGTATATTATACATAAAAATCCACCTCAATTATACATTCATTAAGAAACACACAAAATACCCATGACTGACTATTAAATATGGTTAAAATCAAATATTAAGTCATTTTGTGGTGGAAAAATATGTCAAAGATGAGCCTTTAAAATGGACAATAATGAGGCTCATCGTCACCCCCTAGTTGAACTCTTGCACACCCTTTGTGCAACCAAAAATTGTCTTTCTAGTCTCACTACTTATGTTGTTGTTCATTATTATTCTATTGTCTATCATCTTGTTGTTGTTCAATGCCATGTTGCTTCTCAATAGAATGTTGTTGTTTATTACCCTATTGTCTATCAACATTATCTTGGTGTTCATGTTGTTGTTTTTTTAATTCCTTTCTCATATCCCAAGCTATACACTTGGTGACAACTTGTTGATCATGGTATCCCTTATCCTTCACAATGTTGGCCCATTCTACTTCTTCCTTTTTTGGGTCGAGGTCATCCATAGGAGCTATAGGGAGAAGGATTGGAGGGCTCATCCTTAACCCAATCCAATTATTTTTCATTCTCCTTATAGTTTCTTTATGCCATGGTGTTCAAATGAGGGAAAGCTACAAGGTGTTGGGATAATCAAGCTCCTTGATCCTTAAGTCATGAAGCAATGAGTTCCACCTTCTATGGAAAGCCTCTGCTGCTACTTTTCCTAATAATCTTAGTGTTTCATCCATATGGGATATTACTTCCCTTTGTTTGATTGTCCATCCTAGAGTTATATCCTTATCCAATGAGAGGATATGATGACTATTTATGACAGATTTAGGCATGGAAACCTCTTCTATAATCTAAAGGGGTGTTTGTTGTTCTTCTTCCTTGTACCTTTTGAATTCCTCTTCCTTCATTTCCTCATGCCTTAGCCAAGAGGAAAAGGCCATCAATTGCACATCCTCCAAATATGGATTGGGATTCATGTTGTAGGGCTGTGGTAAGACAAGGTTATGCAGGTAGAACTCACAAAGCTTATATTTTTCTTCCATATTACAACCTTGTTATGTATCTATGAAATTTTTGGGTGTGTCAAGGTTGAATTTCTCAAAATTAGCTAAGTGTGTTCTCTGATTTTTGTGCCACTATTATTTTAGGAATAATGTGTATGTTCTAGCTAGTGGCATACATTCCACCATTTCTTAAGATACTTTACCTATTGCTTTGATTGTTGCTTGCATAATCTCCACTTGTTCACTCTTCTCATGTAGATATCTTCTTACCTTAGTCAACTGTTGTTGAAGTTTCTTGTTCTCTACTTTTATCTTTTGACTGTAGTCTACATTCTGCATAGTCATAATTAAGAATTTTTCTTGCATAACTTGGAGTTGTTTCTCCAACTCTTGAGAAACCTATTATTTCATTTTTCCTTTATTATCCTTTTCCATCCTTTTGCACTTGATGGCATCAACCTTTGATTTTTCTAGTTCCAAAAAGGTTGCATAAATAATTTTTTCCGCAAGAGTTTTAGTTTTAGAGGTCCCTTCCATTGGTTTTTCCTCTTTCATCATAGTCTCCTCTTGAGGCTCCTTCCCCTTTGTTTCCTTCTTCTTCTTTTTTTTCTGGACTAGGAGAGTCCTCTATTTTGGGTGTGATAGTGAGTGGGGATGATGTTATTAGGTTCCTCTCTTTCTGACTTTTCTTGATTCTGTTGGACCTCCTCTTTCTGGGATATACCCACTCTACAATTGTTATTTTCACAGGGTTGAATGTAAGGGTCACCAAAGTAGTTAAGATATCAACCACCTCTTTATATTCTTCGTTTGTATTTTTCTTTTCCCCCCTCTTTTGTTGTTTTGTTTTCTTGGGCTTGGTGAGTCTCTTAGGTTATTCTCCCTTGTTTCTTTCTTCCTCACTCATGGTTGTCTGCACTTCTGCAAAAACTTATATGTCCATGTTGATGAAATATTCCCATAGAATTATATGTTTCAAGCTCCTAAGAGCATCTGAGACTATCATAGTTTCCCTCTTTGTATTTTTCGGCTCATATCCTTTAGTGATTGAAGAAGAAAATAGGAGATACTTAGATTCATGTGTGGTTCTTGATTTGGAAGATGCCTAAGCTAATGAAAAAAATATGAAATGGTAGGAATAAACGACACTCATCCTACCCTCACAAGTAATGTATTTGATGATGTGGTATGCTACCTCCTGCCATGGGTGAGGGATAATTTCCCCTTTTATGACATTTTTATCCTCATCAGGTTTATCATTATGGAGGAAGAATGCCTTCTTGCCACTAATGGCTTCTCATCTTTCTTCTTTGTCCCAAGGAATGCCTAGAGGTAAACTAGAAACTTGTTTGATGGAGGTTGCATTGATCCTAATGGTTAGCCCCCTGATTGTAGTCACATATTATGTTGATTAGTTGGGTTGGTTGTCATTGATGTCAACCCTTGAAGAACGTTTGGTAATGAATTCCAATAGCACAAAGGTTTTGGTAATGGACCCAATTTTGTTTGATGGATAATGGCATGATTTTTGATATATTTGCAGGTGAGACTATTCTAGATGGATAGTACATGTCATGCCATTTCCAATGGTATGTGTAATGTCACATAACTCCTCACGGTTAGAGAGTTATGGCCATGTGAAGTTGGGGAACCCTCATGAGTCATCTAGAATCCCCAAAAGGTCAAAGTAGTCAAAGTGTTTGCAAAAAAAATTAAAATAATAAAGTTAATGGAAAACTTCCTAAAATAAGGAAAGTGTGATGCTACATGAAAGTATAAATAAGAGGCAAGGCTCTCTCATTTATTTACACTTGACCATATTGAATATATTTTGTTGTGTAAGGCTTATTGCAAATACTCATTGATAAATATGAAGTTGTGAAAATATGAGGTAGCGCGAAGGGTTGATGACGAAATTTTTGGACTTACAGTGAATACTAAAAAACCCTAATTTATGAGGTGTACGCAGGCTGACAATGTATTAGGGTGCGTACATACGTGGGATGACAATGTATTAGGGTCCATACATGTGGGGGCTGGTAGCATATTAGGGTGCGTACATGTGGGTAAATCCATGGAAACTTGAGAAGATGAAGATGCATAGGTTCTAGATTTTGAAATCAAGCTCCCATGAAGGTCTACAGTGCTCAGATACATCAGATATATCCATTGGTTCAAAAGGTATGTCTTATTTCAATGAATAGTTGGATTTTGATGTATGCATGAGAAATGGTTATGGATATTTGAGGATTCTCCCTAGAGATACTAGTGGATGCATGGGATCTTTTGTATAATTCAGATCTATAGAAATATAATTCTCGTATATTTATCATTGATACTTTTCGTTAGAGTTGAGGCACATATTGTATTTCTTGGAATATGGCTAAGGGTTTTTGTGTTACATGGTTGAGAGGTTGTATTTGTGAAGTGGTTGATGTATTGAGAGGTTGAATATCAGAAAGGGTTTGATGACTAGATCATGTGAGGGTTATTATACTTGTTCATGATTACACACACCTATATGGCACATGACTAGAGAGAGAGATATATGCTTTGGGTAAAGGTTATGTATGAGTATGCATGCACAGGGTATAGTTACAGTATGGATATAGTGACAGGTTGCAAATCTATGTGAAGAAGTTGCAGAGGGGTAAAAGTTTTCAGAAGAAATAAAAACCTAGTTTTCAGAAGGCATACACAGGCTGCATAACAGTTTGGTCACGTACATACGCGGGTCGCATAACATATAGGGAACATACATACTCATGTTGCAGAACTACATGTCATGTATATGTTGTATTTGGTTGATACATGTTCAATTTAGGTATAGATTGATTGTAAGGAAACTGTACAGGTTGGCTGCGGGTCAGTGGTAAAGGTTGGTACAATTGTACAGTGGTATATCTCATAGTGATAGTGTAACAGTGGTTCCATCATTCTACTTGTACATCAAGGCGGTTGGATGGGGCAAGGATAGGTGTTTGTAGACAATTTCTGATTGTATCCAGAGAACATATGTGGTTGTAGCCTCCTTCTGGTTGTAGCCAGAGAATTGGGGAGTTGGAGCTTTCTTCAGGTTGTAGCCTGATAAAATAAGGGGTTGGAGCCTCCTTCCAATTGTAGTTGGAGAAAAAAGGAATTTGGTGATTCCGATGAATTTAATTCTTCAATACATATAAGAAAAAGCATTATGTGGTTTTCTCCCTCTTTGGGTTTCCACGTAAAAACACAGGTGTACTATGTATGTGTATGATTGTTCATTTGTTCATTGTTTATTTAATATGAAATTATTGGATGATAATGCTACATTGATATAACACTTGCATTATATGATTAAAAAGGATTAAATTTCTCTATTACAGATTCAACCCCCCTCTCAGCAATCCAACAATTGGTATCGAAGCAGGTTCCTTCACAAATTAGTTTAGCTACTGAAAGGTAGATCATGGAGTGCAACAACATGTATAAAAATGGAATACCACAGTTTGATGGACAGAAGTATGCATTTTAGAGAAAAAAGATGAAAACATATATATAAGAACATGGATTTAAAATTTGGCAATCAGTTGTAGATACATACAAAGAACCAACAATTCCACCGACAAATGAAAGAGAAATAAAACTTGGTCAAAATAATTTCAAAGCCACAAATGCACTTTTGAATGGTCTTTGTGAATCGGTATTCACCAAATTTATACATTGTAAATCCGCTAAAGATATTTGGGAAAAAATTCAAAATATTTATGAAGGAGATTCAAAAGTCAAAGCAACAAAGCTTCAAACTTACAGAGGTCAGTTTGAACAACTAAAGATGAAGGAAGATGAGAATATTGTAACTTATTTATTATGAGTCGATGAAACATTAAATGAAATCATAGGATTGGGAGAAGAAATCAAATAATCTTTAATTGTTCAAAAGGTAATAAGATTTCTTCCTATGAGATTTGACCCTAAGATATCAACACAATAAGAAAGAGAAGATCTAGACTCAATAAGCATGGACGAACTACATGGAATCTTCACAAAATATGAAATGAGAACTGAAGAGGAAAATCCAGATATAAAATAAGTATCTTTCAAAGCATCCAAAAGGTCAAAGAAAAAGGAAAAAGAACATATCAGCAGCAGTGACATATCAGAAGATGATGAAGAAGTGACTAACTTCGTCAAAAGATTGAACAAGGGAATCAACGATAGATATATAGGTAAGTTTACTTTGATTTTTTTAATTGTGATGGTATTGTTCATTTTGGTAACAAATGTCCTCATAATAAAAAAAAGAGGAATGATGAAGATTACTCAAATAGAAAACAAACATATAAAGGCAAAAGAACCACAAATAAGTTTTTCAAGAAAATATTATGCACCAAAGAAGACATCTCATCATCAGATGAAGATGAAGTCAGTGACAGTGAGACAAAAATATTTTTATTCATGGTAGTAGAAGACTCTGACAAAGAAGACACCGAATAAGAATATGAAGAGGATGAAGAAGAATATGAAGAGGCAGAAATTGACTACCAAGAAGAATTGTCATGTGCCATAGAAGTTATAAGAAGAGAAAAGAAGAAAAACAAAAAACTACAAGTGGAACTATACAAGAAATAAGACACTCAGGAACTAGAACAAATGATCACAAATTTGAAGGTTCAAATAGAAGAAGATAAAAGAATTGAAGAAGCTCTCAAAGAATGCCTAGAAGAAATAGACAGGGTCATTGGAAATTTGGAAGCAGACATTGTCACAATAAGAAAGGATATTCAAAAGAAAAATATGCAGAACAACTCAAAAGTTTTGGATGACATTATCACCAGTCAAAATCTTCATCATGACAAGTATGGACTTGGATACAATCAGACAGAAAAGGAATCAAGATCCAAAACAAGGAAGAAGAAGGATTCAAAAGAGAAACTCCTTTCAGAAGATCTTCAACTCCCAGGTATCAAACTATATTTTATGGTTTATGTTATGCATGTAATAATTTTGGACATAAATCTATGAATTGTAGAGCTAACAAGAGGAACATAAACAACTTTTAAATTCATACACAAAAGGGTTATCCAAGAAGGCCTAGTGAAACACAGAGAATAAGTTACAATAGGTTTGAATCATTGAGCACTGAAGTGGAATGATGCAAGTGTAACAACTTTAGACACATGGCCAAATATTGCAAAATGGTAGTTCCTCCTAGAGAACCACAACAAAACAACAAAAATAGTCACAGACAGGAACCTTAGAAGAGAACATGGATAAGAAAGCATAATCAGTATAGCAATGAAGAGTGCACACTCACTCTACAAGCTAAGAAAAAGAAACATGGTTTGTATGTTGACAGTGGATGTTCAAAACACGTGACAAGTGATAAAGACAAGTTTCTTACATTAAGAAAGGAGAGAGATGGATCAGTCTCCTTCGGAAATGATGATTCAGCTAAAATCATTGGAAAAGGCACAGTCAGAATTGGAAAAAATAATACCAAGGCAAAAATATTCTGCTAGTAGAAGATATGAAACATAATATTATAAGTGTGAGTAAAATGTGTGACCAAGATCATAAAGTTACTTTTGATTCAAAAAAGTGTGAGATAATAAAATAAGGTTCAGGAAAATTGATTGCAACAACTACAAGAACTTCAAGCAACATATATGTACTAAGTGAAATTGGAAATGAAAAGTGTTGTCTACGGAAGATGAAAGTTGGCTATGGCACAGAAGAATGGGTCACATACACTTTGATAACCTTGTCAAGTTCATCAAAAAGGAAGAAATTAGAGAAATTCCCCAAATTACGAAACCAACCAAAACTTTATGCAAGCATGTCAACAAGGAAAGCAAACAAAGACCAGGTTTAAATCAAAATAATATTCAATGAAAAGACCACTGGAAATTGTGCATATTGATCCAGTTGGACCAACTACAACAAAGGGTTTAAAAGGTGAGAAATACTTCATGTTATTAGTTGATGATTATACAAGAATGACTGCAGTTTTCTTTCTCGAGAATAAGACAGAAGCTTTTGAAAACTACAAGGTCTACAAGGAAATGGTTGAAAATGAAATGGATTCAAAAATCAAATGTTTGAGATCTGATAATGGAGGAGAGTTCACTTCAAAGGAATTTATGTATTAATGCAGCAAGCATGGAATAAAAAGGAAATTCTTCGTTGCTAGGACACCTCAACAGAATGTAGTTGTTGAAAGAAAGAACATGACAATACATGAAATGGATTGAACATTGTTAATGGATTCCAAATTGACAGATATATTTTGGACACATGCAATGCATACAATGGTTCACATTCAAAATAGAGTAATGCTCAGAAACACCACTGACAAAACTCCCTTACAAGCTATGGAATGGAAGACTAGAAAATGTGAAGCACTTCAGCATATTTGGAAGCAAATGCTACATGAAAAGAGAAGATGGAAGAATGGGAAAGTTTGACTCTCATGTGGACAAAGGAGTACTCGTTGGTTACTCAAGTACAAGGAAAGCATACAAGTGTTACAATATGAGGTTGAACAAAGTTGTGGAAAGAATTAATGTAACAATTGATGAAATAGGTGGATGAGAATCAAAGGAAGAAGAAAATGAATCAATGGAACAAATTTACGAAGAAGAATTAGAAGATGAAGAAGAAGTAGAAAGGGAAGATGAAGAGGATCAGAAAGAAGTAGAAGAGAAATTTCAGCAAGTGCCTCCAAAGACACCTAGAAAATGAGTACATAAGAATCATCCTTCGGATCAGATTATCGGAAAAAAAATATGCAATACTTGAGACTAGAAGAAGAATTTGTTCACCAGAAAAAACGCACCTAGCACTCTCATCTATGATTGAACCAAATAGTTTTGAAGAGGCTAGCAAGGATGAATTTTGGAATAAAGACATGGATGAAGAATTGGATCAAATAGAGAAGAATGACACTTGGGAATTGGTTCCAAGACCAAAGAATAATAATGTGATTAGCACAAAGTGGGTATTTAGAAATAAATTGAATTAAGATGGACAGGTTACAAGGAAAAAGTCTACATTGGTATGTAAAGGATACGCACAAGTTGAAGGAATCGACTTTGAAGAGACATTTGCTCGAGTTGCTAGAATGGAAGCAATCAGATTTCTCCTAGCTTATGCATGTTGAT
>ML784763.1:6099-54647 GCA_009831015.1 Picea engelmannii | reverse complement strand
TTGAAAATCACTAAATCTAGTCAAAAAATGCCCTTTTGACTTTCATCTCCAAGAATGGCCTTCAGATTTTGATTTGATAATTCATAACCATCTTATTGAAGAAGGATTCAAACCATTCAAACCCAAAAATTCTTGATCTGGGCAAAAATTTAGCTATTATGTCCGTGACAGCTTTCAACAGCGCACTTGCCTGAAAAATCTGCTCTTGCGCTATTGAAAGTCGCTACTTTCCACAATTAACTAGTCAAAATTCTGCCTTCTGCGCTGGTGAAAGTGCAGATTTTTTCAAAATCGAATTTCTCAGTCATAGAGAGTCCATTTTTCATGTTTAAATAGTCGATCGACATCTAAAAATCCTGAACTTTCCAACGGTGCTTTCAGATATGCATTTGGAGCTCGGGAAGTAAGTCAAATTTTCCCTTCAAAATTAGGTATCTTTCCTTCAAAAATGCCGGTGCGTTTTTGAGTGATAACACAATTGACTCATCTTTTCAACGGCTTCTCCCTTATATTTCCTGAATGTTTTAAGGAATCTCCTTTCCTTTGTCAATTCACTCTTGCAAAGACCTCCTTCCTCAGAGTGTTCAATAACCCTGAGGTTGTCTTAAGGATTCCAACACTTCCAACTGTGTTGTTCTTGTACGCCCTCGTACTTTCTCTATTCCCTCCTTCCAGAGTGTTATAGATTGTTCAGTAACTTCGAACTGTGTTTTTCCCTACACAATATTTCTTTCTAAGGTACCTAACCACCTTGAAATTTCTTCCCAAGTCTGTGAATTATCCTGGTATGCCCTCCTCGCAATTTCTCTTCTAACTCCACTAAGTTTAGACTCATACTCTTTGCGTCATCCCACAGAGTTTCCACCCTCTGTCATGCACTCCTTGCACTTAGCCTAGAGAACCAAACTTAATCCAACACACTCACAGATAGAAAATTATAATTATATCCCTGCAGACGATTTCTAACATTCATCTACGATTCAAATGCATACAAATGACATTCACCAGAAAGTATCCATTACACAGAAATTGATAACATGAAAAAATATCCTTTTCTATTAATGGTAGAATATCAAATTACAAATGTTTGAGTCCGAATTGTGACTGAGTCTCGACTCTTTATGGTTTTCTCCCTATCTTCTATGCATTTTTTCCTTATCTCCTAGGCATGCTCTATTGGAAACAATACAAGAGTTTTCTACAAGAGGATCTCAATGAGATTCCCTCCAAGATAATCTAGTGGTGTCTAATCACCATTCACAAATGCCTGACTACCGAGGTAGATTAAAATGATGGAAATTTGATCCGAATCGGATGTAGATCCCTCCTACCTCCAACCACTTAATGGCGACCTTATCTGCATCTTGTGTGAAGGAACAACTTGGCTCTTCCATATTGTCAACATTAAATGCCTGGATCACACTTAGATTCTCAAAGTAAAATTGAGAGCGAGACGCCTCTCCCTTCCTTGAATGCACACTACTTGTGTTATCCGACTAGTGCATTCTGAGGTGGAGTGATGCTCCTACATCACGTGCTCCAAGAATATTAAAGTGTATCAGAAGGACGTGAAATCAACTTTTCTGAATGGGGAACTTGAAGAAGAAGTCTACATTGAGTAACCAGAAGGATTTCAGTTATCAGAGAACGCAGATTATGTGTGTAAATTAAAGAAGGCATTGTATGGTCTAAAACAGGCTCCTAGAGCAAGGTACTCTAGTCTGGATAAATATCTACAGTAGTTAGGGTTCAGAAAAGGAAGTGCAGACAATAGCCTCTACATCAAGGTAACTCAAGTAGTATTTTATTAATTGAAGTTTATGTTGATGATATTATTTTTGGAAGCAATGATGACAGGTTAAGCCAAAAATTTGCAAAGGATATGCAAAATGAATTTGAAATGTCATTACTCAGAGAACTATACTTCTTTCTAGGTCTTCAGATATGTCAAAGAAACCAAGGAATTTGTATTTCTCAAACTAAGTATATCGGAGAAATGCTAAAGAGGTTTGGAATGGAATATTGCAAACCAATTACCACTCCTATGCAAACCAATTGCAAGTTGAGCAAAGATGATGATTCAAAGTCTATAGACCAGAGGCAATATAGGTCGATGACTGGCATCTTACTATATGTGACAGCATCCAGACCATATGTAATGCAGGAAGCTCGATAGTTGTCATGATTTCAAGCAACACCAAAGGAATTACATGTATTAGCAATGAAGAGGATGTTTAGATATCTCAAAGGAACATAAGAGTTTGGATTATGTTATCCAAAAGGACAGGATTTATAACTTATTTCCTACATAGATACAGATTGGGCAGGTTACATTGATGATTGACAAAGCACCAGTGGAGAAGTGTTCTACTTGCGTGAATATTTAGTATCATGGCTAAGCAAGAAACAATCATCAGTATCCTTATCAGGTTCTATGGATGAAACAAACTCTGACAGATATACAGGTTCAGTATGATGATCCCATTCCAATCTATTCTGATAATACAAGTGCCATCAGTATCTCAAAGAACCCGGTGATGCACTCTAAGATGAAGAAAATTACAATCAAGTATCACTTTCTACGGGAACATGTTGTAGAGAAGAACATCAGAGTTGAATATGTGGGCACAAAAGAACAAGTGGTAGACATATTTACAAAACCGCTTCCAAGGGAAGCCTTTGAGTATCTTCTCCAAAGACTCGGAGTAATTTGTACTCCAAAATGAATTCTTTTGAATGCTTATCTTATATGTCTTAGATTTACACAAAGAAACACCATAAAGAGGAAAATTCAGGTCCGGAGATCAGTTTCAGGAAGAGTTCAGTCAGGAGGAGTATCCCCAAGGGTAGTTCAGTTAGGGGGAGCAGCCTCGGATGGAAAGATACATTTTCCATTGATGTCAAAGGGGAAGATATTTATCATATGAAGAGCATAGAGGCATGGTTCCATGGGGAGCGATGGTTACAGGGGGATCATGAGTGATATGACTTCATCATTGCATGAAATGACTTCAGTATTGCATCAGATTGTTTCCATCAATACCAAAGGAGGAGATTGTTGATTAATTGGGTTGGTTTTCATTGATGTCAACCCTTGAAGAACGTCTGATAGAGAATTTCGTTAGCACAAAGGTTTGGGTAATGGACCAAAGTTTGTTTGATGGATAATGGTATGCTTTTTGATATATTTTTAGGTAATACTATTCTATATGGATAGTGCCTGTCATGCCATTTCTGGTGGTATGTGGAATGTCACATAACTCCTCATGGTTAGAGAGTTATGGCCATGTGAAGTTGGACAACCCTCATGAGTCATCTAGAAGCCCCAAAAGGTCAAAGTAGTCAAAGTGTTTGCAAAAGAAATTATTTAAATAATAAAGTTAATGGAGAACTCCCTAAAATAAGGAAAGTGGGATTCTACATGAAAGTATAAATAAGAGGCAAGGCTCTCTCATTTAATCACACTTGAACATATTGAATATCTTTTGTTGTGTAAAGATTATTGCAAGTACTCATTGATAAATCTGAAGTTGCGAAAGTCTAAGTTAGCACAAAGGGTTGACAAAGAAATTTTTTTGAATTGCAACGAATACTAAAAAACCCTAATTTTTGAGGTGTACGCAGGCTGACGGTGTATTAGGGTGCATACATATGCGATTTGAAAATGTATTAGGGTGCGTACATATGCGGGATGGTAGTGTATTAGGGTGCGTACATGTGGGTAAATCCATGGAAACTTGAGAAGATGATGATGCAGAGGTTCTAGATTCTGAGATAAAGCTCCCAGAAAGGTCTATAGTGCTCATATACATCAGATCTATCCATTGGTTCAAAAGGTATGTCTTATTTCTATGAATAGTTGGATTTTGATGTATGCATGAGAAATGGTTATGGATATTTGAGGATTCTCCCTAGAGAGACTAGTGGTTGCATGGGATCTTTCGTATAAGTCAGATCTATAGAAATAAAGTGCTAGTATATTTATCATCGATACTTCTTGTTAGAGTTGAGGCACATCTTGTATTTCTTGGCATATGGCTAAGGGTTTTTGTGGTACATGGTTGAGAGCTTGTATTTGTGAAGTGGTTTATGTATTGAGAGGATGAATATCAGAAAGGGTTTGATGACTAGATCATGTGAGGGTTATTATACTTGTTCATGATTATACACACCTATATGGAACATGACTAAAGAGAGATATATATGCTTTGGGTAAAGGTTATGTATGAGGATGCATGCACATGGTACAATTACAGTATGGATACAGTGACAGGTTGCAGAACTATGTGAAAGAATTTGCAGAGGGGCAGAAGTTTTCAGAAGAAAGAAAAACCTAGTTTTTAGAAGGCATATGCAGGCTGCATAACAGTTTGGTCACGTACATATGCGGGAGGCATAACAAATAGGGTGCGTACATACACATGTTGTGTATTTGTTGTATTTGGTTGATACATGTTCAGTTCAGGTACAGATTGATTGCAAGGAAGTTGTACAGGTTGGTTGCAAGTTAGTGGTATCGGTTGGTATAGTTGTACAGTGGTATATCTCACAGTGATAGTGTGACAGTGGTTCCATCATTCTAATTCTATGTTAGTGTTGTTGGACAGGGAAAGGAAGGGTGGTTTTAGCCACCTTCTGGTTATATCCAGAGAACATAGGGGGTTGTAGCCTCCTTCTGGTTGTACCCAGAGAATTGGGGACTTGGAGATTCCTTCAAGTTGTAGCCTGAGAAACTAGGGGGTTGGAGCCTCCTTCCAGTTGCAGTTGGAAAAAAAATAAAGTTGGTGCTTCCAATGAATGTAATTCTTCAAGACATATATGAAAAATCATTCTATGATTTTCTCTCGCTTTGGGTTTACACATAAAAACACTGGTTTGTTGTGTATGTGTATGATTACTCATTTGTTCATTGTTTATTTACTCTCCAATTATTGGATGATAATGCTACATTGATATAACACTTGCATTATATGGTTAAAAAGGATTAAATTTCTCTAATATTGATTCACCCCCCCTCTCAGTAATCCAACAATTGGTATCAGAGAAGGTTCCTTTAGAAATCAGTTTAACCACTAAAAGTAGATCATGGAGAGAAACAACATGTATAAAAATGGAATACCATAGTTTGATGGAAATAAGTATGAATTTTGGAGTAGAACGATGAAAACATATATGCATGCACAGGGATTTGAAATTTGGAAATCAGTTGTATATGGATACAAAGAACCAACAGTTCTGTCGACAAATGAAAGAGCAATAAAACTCATTGAAAATAACTCCAAAGCCACAAATGCACTTCTGAATGGTCTTTGTGAATCGATATTCACCAAAGTTATACATTGTAAATCCACTAAAGAGATTTTGGAAAAACTTCAAAATATTTATGAAGGAGATTCAAAAGTCAAAGCAACAAAGCTTCAAATTTACAGAGGTCAGTTCCAACAACTAAATATGAAAGAAGATGAAAATATTGCAGCTTACTTCTTACAAGTAGATGAAACAATAAATGCAATCATAGGATTGGGAGAAGAAATCAAAGAATCTTTAATTGTTCAAAATTTACTAAGATCTCTTCCTATGAGATTTGATCCTAAGATATCAGCACTAGAAGAAAGATAAAATCTAGACTCAATAAGCACGGATGAACTACGTGGAATCTTCACAACATATGAAATGAGAAATGAACAGGAAAATCCATATATAAAAGAAGCAACTTTAAAAGCATCCAAAAGGTCAAAGAAAAAGGAAAAAGAACATAGCAGCAGCATCGACATATTGGAAGATGATGAAGAAGTGGCCAACTTCGTCAAAATATTGAACAAGGGAACCAATGACAGATATAGAGGTAAGCTTCCTTTAATTTGTTTTAATTGTGATGGTATTGGTCATTTTTCTAACAAATGTCCTCATAAGAAAAATAAGAGGAATGATGAAGATTAATCAAATAGAAAAAAAACATATAAAGGCAAAATAACCACAAAGAAAGTTTTCAAGAAAAGCTTATGCACCAAAGAAGACATCTCATCATCAAATGAAGATGAATTCAGTGACAGTGAGACAGAAATATTTATATTCATGGAAATAGAAGACTCTGATAGAATACACCTGAGAAGAATATGAAGAGGCAGAAGTTGACTACCGAGAAGAATTGTTGTGTGGCATAGAAGTTATAAGAAGAGAAAAGAAGAAAAATAAGAAGCTACAATCAGAACTAGACAAGAAAGAAGACACTCATGAACTACAACAAATGATCACAAATTTGAAGGTTCAAATAGAAGAAGATAAAAGAATTGAAGAAGAACTCAAATAACAACTAGAATAAAGAGACAAGATCATTGGAAATTTGGAAGAAGAGATTATCACATTAAGAAAAGATCTTCAAAATAAAAATATGAATAACAGCTCAAAAGTTTTGGATGACATTATCAGCAGTTAAAAGCCTCATCATGACAAGTCTGGACTTGGATACAATCAGACAGAAAAGGGATCAAGCTCCAAAACAATAGAAAAAGAAACATATCCAAAAATCTATGCATAAACAATCAAAGGGGATATGAATACCTACAAACAAGATTACAGGGGCACTCCTCCACAGAGGAGATTTAGATTTCAAAATCAACAACGAACAGATAGGCACAAGAAGAAGAAGGATTCATAAGAGCAACTCCTTTCATAAGATCTTCAACTCCCAGGTATCAAACTATCTTTTTTGGTTTATGTTATGCATGTAATAATTTTGAACATAAAGCTATGAATTGCAGAGCTAACAACAGGAACATAAACAACTTTGAAATTCATACACAAAAGGGTTATCGAAGAAGGCCCAGTGAATCACATAGAATAAGTTACAACAGGTTTGAATCATTTATCACTAAAGTGGAATGTTGCAAGTGTAACAAATTTGGACACATGGCCAAAGATTGAAAAATGACAGTTCCTCCTAGAGAACCACAATAGAACAACAACAGTCACAGACAGGAACCTCAAAAGAGAACATGGATAAGAAAGCGGCATTAATATAGCAATGAAGAATGCACACTCGCTCTATAAGCTAAGCATAAGAAACATGGTTGGTATGTTGACAATGGCTATTCAAAACACATGACAGGTGATAAAGAAATATTTCTTGCATTAAGAAAGGAAAGAGATGGATCGGTCGCCTTTGGAAAGGATGATTCAACTAAAATCATTGGAAAAGGCACAAACAGAATTGGAAACAAGAATACCAAGGTAGAAAATGTTCTACTAGTGGAAGATATGAAACATAATATTCCAAGTGTGATTCAAATTTGTGACCAAGGTCATAAAGTTACTTTCGATTCACAAAAGTGCGAGATAAGAAAACAAGGTTCAGGAAAATTGATTGCAACAGCTACAAGAACTTCAAGCAACATATATGTACTAAGTGAAATTGGAAATGAAAAGTGTTGTCTAGGAAAGGAAGATGAAATTTGGCTATGGAAAAGAAGAATGGGTCACATACACTTTGATAACCTTGTCAAAGTTAGTAAAAAGGAAGCAGTTAGAGAAATTCCCCAGATTACGAAACCAACCAACACTTTATGCAAGCATTGTCAACAAGGAAAGCAAACAAAGACTAGGTTTAAATCAAAAAAATATTTAACAACAAGACCATTGGAAATTGTGCATACTGATCTAGTTGGACCAATTACAAGAAAGGGTTTAAAAGGTGAGAAATTCTTTATGTTATTAGTTGATGATTATATAAGAATGACTGCAGTTTTCTTTCTCAAGAATAAGTCAGAAGATTTTGAAAACTTCAAGGTCTACAAGGGAATTGTTGAAAATTAAATGGATTAAAAAATCAAATGTTTGAGATATGATAATGGATGAGAGTTCACTTCAAAGGAATTTATGGACTATTGCAACATGCATGGAATAAAAAGGCAATTCTCCGTTGCTAGGACACCTCAACAGAATGGAGTTGTTGAAAGAAAGAGCAGGACAGTAGAGGAAATGGCTTGAACAATGTTAATGGATTCCAAATTGGCAGATATCTTTTGGACACATGCAGTGCATACAATGGTTCACATTCAAAAAAGAGTATTTCTCAGAAACACCACTGACAAAACTCCCAACAAGATAAGGAAAGGAAGAGCAAAAAATGTGAATCACTTCAGAGTATCTGGAAGCAAATGCTACATCAAAAGAGAATATGGAAGAATGGGAAAGTTTGACTCTCGTGTGGACAAAGGAGTACTTGTTGGTTACTCAAGTACAAGGAAAGCATACAAGTGTTACAATATGAGGTTGAGCAAAGTTGTGGAAAGCATCAATGTAACAATTGATGAAACAAGTGGATGAGAATTAAAGGAAGAAGAAAATGAATCAATGGAACAGCTTTACAAAGAAGATGAAGAAGATGAAGAAGAAGTAGAAAGGGAGGATGAAGAGGATCAGACATAAGTAGAAGAACAATTTCAGCAAGTGCCTCCAAAGACACCTAGAAAATGAGTACAGAAGAATCATCCTTCATATCAAATTATCAGAAACAAAGATGCAGGAGTTGAGACTAGAAGAAGAATTTGTTCACCAGAACAAACGCACCTAGAACTCTCATCTATGATTGAACCAAACAATTTTGAAGAGGCTAGCAAGGATGAATTTTGGAATAGATCCATGGATGAAGAATTGGATCAAATAGAGAAGAATGACTCTTGGTAATTGGTTCCAAGACCAAAGAATAAGAATGTGGTTGGCACAAAGTGGGTATTCAGAAATAAATTGAATGAATATGGACAGGTTACAAGGAACAAATCTAGATTGGTATGTAAAGGATACACACATGTTGAAGGAATTGAATTTGAAGAGACATTTTCTCCAGTTGCAAGAATGGAAGCAATCCGATTGCTCCTAGCTTATGCATGCTCCAAGAATATTAAATTTTATCAGATGGACGTGAAATCATTTTTTATGAATGGGGAACTTGAAGAAGAAGTCTACATTGAACAACCAGAAGGATTTCAGTTGTCAGAGAACGTAGATTATGTGTGTAAATTAAAGAAGGCATTGTATGGTCTAAAACAGTCGCATAGAGCATGGTACTCTAGACTGGATAAATATCTACAGCAGGGAGGGTTCAAAAAAGGAATTGCAAACAACAACCTCTACATCAAGGCAACTCAAGATAGTATTTTATTAATTGAAGTTTATGTTGATGATATTATTTTTGGAAGCAATGATGACAGGTTAAGCCAGAAAGTTGCAAAGGATATGCATAATGAATTTGAAATTTCATTACTCGGAGAACTATCCTTCTTTATGGATCCTCAGATACATCAAAGAAACCAATGAATTTTTATTTCTCAAATTAAGTATATCAGAGAAATGCTAAAGAGGTTCAGAATGGAAGATTGCAAACCAGTTACCACTCCTATGCAAACCAGTTGCAAGTTGAGAAAAGATGATTCAAAGTCTACATACCAGAGGTAATATAGGTCGACGATTGGTATCTTACTACATGTGACAGTATCCAGACCAGATGTAATGCAGGAAGTTGGACAGGTGGCATGATTTCAAGCAGCACCAAAGGAATCACATGTATTAGTAGTGAAGAGGATTTTCAGATATCTCAAAGGAACATAAGATTTTGGATTATGGTATCCAAAATGAAAGGATCTATCACTTATTGCCTACACAGATGTAGATTGGGCAAGTTGCATTGATGACTGGCGAAGCACTAGTGGAGCATCTTTATACTTGAGTGAGTGTTTAGTGTCATGGATAAGAAAGAAACAGTCATTAGTATCCTTATCTACAGTCAAGGCAGAGTATATTGCAACAACGACTTGTTGTACATAGGTTCTATGGATGAAACAAACTTTGACAGATATACAGGTTGAGTATGATGAGCCCATTCCAATATATTGTGATAATACAAGCACCATCAATATCTCAAAGAACCCGGGGATGCACTCCAAGATGAATCACATTCCAATCAAGTATCACTTTCTACGGGATTAGGTTGCAGAGAAGAACATTAGAGTTGAATATGTGGGCACAAAATAACAAGTGGCAGACATCTTTACAAAACTGCTTCCAAGGGAAGCCTTTGAGTATCTTCACCAAAGACTTGGAGAAACTTCTACTCCAAAATGAATTCTTTTGAATTATTATCTTATATGTCTTATATTTACATGAGGAAGCACCATAAATAGGATAGTTCGGGTCGGGAGATCAGTTTTGGGAAGAGGTCAGTTAGGGGGAGTATCCCTAAGGGAAGTTTAGTTAGGGGGAGGAGCCCTAGATGGAAAGATACATTTGCCATTGATGTCATAGGGGGAGATATTTATCAGATGCAGAGCACAGAGGTATGGTTCCAGGGGGAGCGATGATTACAAGGGGAGCATGAGTGATATGACTTCAACATTTCATGAAATGACTTTAGTATAGCATAAGAGTGTTGTCATCAATGCCAAAGGGGGATATTGTTGATTAATTGAGTTGGTTATCATTGATGTCAACCCTTGAAGAACATTCGGTAGTGAATTCTGGTAGCACAAAGATTTGGGTAATGGACCCAAGTTTGTTTTATGGATAATGGTATTAGTTTTGATATATTTCCAGGTAAGACAATTCTAGATGGATAGTACATGTCATGCCATTTCCAGTGGTATGTGGAATGTCACATAACTCCTCACGGTTAGATATTTATGACCATGTGAAGTTGGAGAACCCTCATGAGTCATCTAGAAGCCCCAAAAGGTCAAAGTAGTCAAAGTGTTTGCAAAAGAAATTATTTAAATAATAAATTTAATGGAGAACTCCCTAAAATAATGAAAGTGGAATGCTACATGAAAGTATAAATAAAAGGCAAGGCTCTCTCATTTAACCACACTTGAACATATTGAATATCTTTTGTTGTGTAAGGTTTATTGCAAGTACACATTGATGCATCTGAAGTTGTGAAAGTATGAGGTAGCACGAAGGGTTGACGGCGAAAGTTTTGTAATTAGAGTGAATACTAAAAAACCCTAATTTCTTAGGTGTACGCAGGTTGACAGTGTATTAGGGTGTGTGCATACATGGGCTGACAACGTGTTAGGATGAATACATACGTGAGCTGACAGTGTATTAGGGTGCATACATATGCGGGATGGAAGTGTATTAGGGTGCATATATGTGGGTAAAGCCATGGAAATTTGAGAATATGAAGATGTATAGGTTCTATATTCTAAGATCAAGTTCCCAGGAAGGTCTACAGTGCTCAGATACATCATATCTATCTATTGGTTCAAAAGGTATGTCTTATTTCTATGAATAGTTGGATTTTGATGTATGCATGAGAAATGGTTAGGGAGATTTGAGGATTCTCCCTAGAGAGACTAGTGGTTGCATGGGATCTTTTGTATAATTCAGATCTACAGAAATACAGTGATGGTATATTTATCATTGATACTTCTTGTTAGATTTAAGGCACATCTTGTATTTCTTGGCATATGGCTAAGGGTTTTTGTGGTACATGGTTGAGAGATTGTATTTGTGAAGTGGTTTATGTATTGAGAGGCTGAAGATGAGAAAGGGTTTGATGACTAAATCATGTGAGGGTTATTATACTTGTTCATGATTACACACACCTATATGGAACATGACTAGAGAGAGATATATATTCTTTGGGTAAAGGTTATGTATGAAGATGCATGCATAGGGTACAGTTATAGTATGGATACAGTGACAGGTTGCAGATCTATGTGAAAGAAGCTGTAGAGGGGTAGAATTTTTCAGAAGAAAGAAAAACCTAGTTTTCAAAAGGCATATGCAGGCTGAATAATAGTTTGGTCGCATACATACGCAGGTTGCATAATAGATAAGGAACATACAAACGTGTGTTACAAAACTATAGGTCGTGTATCTATTGTATTTGGTTGATACATGTTCAGTTTAGATACAGATTGATTGCAGGGAATTTGTACAGGTTGGATGAAGGTAAGTGGTATAGGTTTGTACAATTGTACAGTGGTATATCTCACAGTGATAGTGTGATAGTGGTTCCATCATTCATATTCTACATCAGGGTGGTTGGACAGGGCAAGGACATGTGGTTGTAGCCACCTTCTATTTGTATCTGGAGGACATAAGGGGTTGTAGCCTCCTTCTGGTTGTATCCAGTGAATTGGGGAGTTGGAGCTTCCTTCAAGTTGTAGCCTGAGAAACTAGGGGGTTGGAGCCTCCTTCCATTTGCAACTGGAAAACAAAGGAAGTTGGTGCTTCCAATGAATGTAATTCTTCAAGACATATAGAAAAAATCATTCTGTGGTTTTCTCCCGCTTTGGGTTTCCAAGTAAAAACACTGGTGTACTGTGTATAAGTATGATTGTTCATTTGTTCATTGTTTATTTAATCTGCAATTATTGGATGATAATGCTACATTGATATAACACTTGCATTATATGGTTAAAAAGGATTAAATTTCTCTATTAGTGATTCACCCCCCTCTCAGTAATCCAACATATTCCTAATCTCATATGCTCTGAAAATTCTAAGAAAAGTCCATGGACACATCATCATTAAACCCCCTTAGTCTCTCAAAGTAACCCAACCACTCACATTTATGAAAAAATTCCATTATATCAGGGTTGTCATAAACCCTGGAAGGCTCTATTGATTCCCTTCTCTTAAATCATCTTTCCATAATTGTTTTGTTAGGATGATGAGTGGAGAGGAAGGTTGTTTTTTAGCTAAATTGGTGGATTTTAGTTTTTTCTTGAAGAAAAAGGGCAAGCTGAGGGTTTTTTTCTGACATATTCCAAGTCGGCATGATTTTTTGCAATCGTTCCTGTAGAAACAGATCCTTTAGAAACAAATCTTGTAGAAACAGAGTTCTACAAGAACTATGTAAATCAAAATTTCTATAGGGTGCGGTTTCAAGTACTCATGAAAAATTATAGTGAAGAGAGGGTTTAACCAGAGGTTCGTAACATTAGCATTTTGAGGGATCTCAGCACATGGAAATTTGGTTCATGTCTTGGGAAAAAGTCTATAAGACTGTAACCGTGAAAAAAAAATGGGTTTCTGCAAGGTACGAATTGCTTGTGGTTTAATGACCATAAAACTTTCTAGAAATGACCATAGGTCAAAACACATGAAAACTAGAATAAATGTAGCAAATGTTAAATATTGAAGGGATAATTTTATGTCTAGGGTTTCATGGCTACTTGTAGTATGTAGAAATTATTCTCTTGCAACATCCTTGGATATTCTGATTGATTATTTTTCTTTCCCTCTTCCCTTGTGAACTTATATTCATGATTACACCTGACTAAAGCCACTCTTCTTATTCTAGTTCAAAATGGTGATCTGATTCTTTTAACTCCGAGTTATACCCTCAAATTGTTGATATGATTGTTGTATTGTCACAATAGTACAATAAAAGTCAACGTGTATTGATAATTATTTAATTCATGTCTTTTCTAACTCAAAGAAATAATCCTCCACTTAAACCATTCAATCTCCACATGTCAATTCAAATTTTGGCACGAATTATGCCACCCCCCACTGACAAGACGTAAACATCCTCGTTTTCACCACCTTATAGACTTTATGAATGATCGACCATATAAAATAAGCATAGATATGTATGTATGAGGCTTAACTAAATGTAGATAGGGCAGATAGTGATGTTACCTTTGGTTACCTTTGCATGCACATTAATATGCTTGTTCCAGGTGGCTGGAGGTGATTTATCTTCGTGTTGGTGCCTGAAGATTCTCTTGATGTCCTCCTTGAGATCAGATATGTAATTCTTTGGAATATCGTGACCTCCAATAATGCTACAAGATATAGAGCATCCTATAGATATGTTTCTTCCATGCAAAATAATTTCTACAAGATACAGAGTATCTTGTAGAAGCTGAGTTTTACTATCCCTGCAATGTAGTTGATGAAAAAAATGGTTGGAGAAGGTGGTTCTAATTTTGATATTGATCCTTGAACTATTGATATTGGTCTTCAGTTATATTGCCTCGCCTAATTTTTAAATTTATCCATGTACATTATCCTGTAGAATCCTTAAGAACAACCTCATAGAACAATCTGATAGGCTATTTTCTTTGAAAATAATAAAATGGTAAAGTGAAATGTATTGGATATTGAAAGTGTTATGTATGAAATGGATGAAGAATATGGATGATTACAATAGATAATGAATATGGGGATAATGAAAAATGCTATGTATGAATATGGAAATGCTTATTTTACATATTGAAGATGATGTTGACTGTTTATTTTTATTTGTGCAGATGGTTGCAGTAATGAAGTCCCTAGTACCTGCAAAAACAAAATGTTAGTGCAAAAATTCTATGTTTTTATTTCTTCTCTCTTTTGTTTTCTCAAGGTAGAAGTGCCATCATTGGTTTTTACTAATTCATTACCTCATCGATCTTCTAAGATTTTTTCCTGATGAGGATATTATTTTATTCTTCAGATCTAAGACTACCTCCATTTGAGGTTTTCATCCTCAATTCTATCCTACATGCCTCAGAGAGGTTTTCACCCACGATTTTTTTTTTATTTTTTTCTTTTTTATGTATGTCATCATGGGGATGGATTGAGAGCATGAATTTTATCAATCACATCCAGATTTTATTTCTTTATTGTTGCTATAAATTCTTCTTTTGTCAGGGGATTATTGTAATTCTTTAGTCTAAATCCATTCACTAGTAGTGGTATTCCTTCCTCATCAATGGTTCTTATTTGCACTGATCTATTATCATAACATTTTTCAATGATGTAGGGTCCTAGCCACCAACCATCAAATTTCCTTTGAAATCCTTAAACCTTGAGTCATATAACAAAGATAAATCCCCTTTTTTTAACTTTTTGTACTTAATTTTCTTGTCATCCCAGTCTTTTCTTTGCTACTGAACCACTTCAGTGTTGAAAAGGGTCTGCATCCTGTACTCATCTAATGCATTCATTTGTATCGATATTTCTTTTTGTGCTGACTATAAATTCATGTCTAATTCAGCTGTTGTTCTTAATGTATGATATTCAAATTCAATAGGAAGCATGGATTTCTTACCATAAACTAATTCAAAAGGAGTAAGCCATGTGGTAGTTTTCCGTGTAATGTTGTATGCCCATGCTAGTTTAGTGAGTTTCTTTGACTAATATTTCTTTTTCATGCTCACTATTTTAGTGAGGATGTTTTCTAGCTCTATGTTTGTGACTTCAGCTCGCCCATTTTATTGAGGATGGTAGGGTGTTGACTTCCTGTGGCGGATGCTATTTTTCCTCATGATTTCTTCAAAGAAACTTGATGTAAATTGAGGGCCTTGATCCGTAAATATCTCCCTTGGATAACCAAACCTTGAAAACATGCATTCTTAGAGTAATGATGCTACATTTGATTATGTGGCATCTTTCATGTCCTTTACTTCATCCCACTTTGTTAGATAGTCTGTGCATACCAAAATTTTCTTCTTATGCCCAGATGAAGGATGAATTGGGCCTATGAAGTCCATGCCCCACTTGTCAAATGGTTCTAATGATACTTGGGGCTGCAAAGGCATTTCATTCCTCTTTTTTGGTTTCCCCATTCTTCAGAATTCATCACAATGTGAAGTGTATTGTTGAGCATCTCTATGTAGGGTTGGCCAATAATATCCAGCTTGTAAGATATTATAAGTTGTCCTATTTGATGCATAATGACCTCGACATGGTTCATCATGACAAGCATGAAAGATATCATGCACGTCATATTCCCTTATGCATCTCCTCAAAATTTGTTCTAGACATAGTTTGAACAAATAGCCTGCAACCCAAGTGTAGGGTAAACTTTTTCAGAAAATATTGCATCTCTCCCTGTAGGATAAAGATTGAGGAAAATTTCATGTTGTAAGGTAATTTTCTATATCAAAAAACCAAGGGGTTTGTATTGATATGGAAAAATTGTCATCAAGCATTCCTTCTTCAGTAGGAATGCTCAATCTGGACAAGAAATCTGATACTACATTCTGTTTTCTAGGCTTATCAAGAATTGTTAGATCAAATTGTTGTAATAACATAAACCATTTTATTATCCTACCATTAATGGCAGGTTTATTAATCAAGTATCTAATGGTAGCATGATCTGTATGTACAAAAAATTTATAACCTGTAACATAATGTATGAATTTATTGAGAGCATGAACCATTGCTAAAAGTTCCTTTTATGTAATAGTATAATTCATTTTTTCACCAAATAAATTCTTACTTATAAAGTAAAGTGCAAAAGGTTTATTGTCTTCATCATGTTATTGCAGGCTCCCCCAAACCCAATGGTATCTTTTTCTTTTGTTTTTTCTTTCTTTCATGAATAGACCTAGAGATCCAAAAGGTAGATACATTAAATCTAAATCAGACCTTTCAACCAAGGTTCCTTCCAACCTTTTTGGGGGAAGGGATGTTCCACTTATAAAATCCGCAGACCGATACTGAAAAAGAGGAGCTAGCTCAACTCAAATAGATAAGGTAGTCTCTGAAGAGACTAACACAAGGAGAACTATAGAACAAGAAATTGAATCATCAATCATATTAGGACAGGAGGCAAGACCACTTGAGCCTTCCGCAGAACCAAACAATACAACCTTTTCTTTTACACCACCACCAGGAGATCCTAATTTTGAAGACATCATAGACCCTGAACATGTGAATATTTTGTTTGGTAGTTCAGCCAATGTAATTATCTCTCAAACTGACACAGAAACTTTGGCACCAATAGTCTCAATCGTCTCGAGTAGAGTCCCAGACATCCAATCCGTAGGAAGACCTTTCCATCAAAGGGAAACCTTGTTCTCTTCAAATATAAAACCACCTAGGTACTCTCTTTTTGGAAACCAAGCCAATATAGATGATCAAGAGGACCATAAAAATGTAATACATGGGGAGGAAGAAGAAACTGGAAACCAAACCGAAACTACTTTCAGGTTTCCGATTCTAGACACCACTCCAAATGTCAACATGAAGAATATTCCTCTCTCAGCACTACCTACCTTTTATGGTAAAAAAAGTGAAGATCCAAACACCTTCCTATTTTAATTTGACATCTTGTGTAGGAGCTACAACTACATACAACATTCCCAGAAACTAAAACTCTTTCCTGCCACCCTCAAAGACTCTACACTAAGATGGTTCATGGGGTTGGGAGAATCCAGTATTAGGTCTTGGGAAGCCATGAAAGACATCTTTCTTAAGAAGTACCAAGACTACTGCAAGACCAAAGAGTCTCGTAATGACATCTTTAAAATACAACAGTTAGAAGACGAGACCTTCGAAGATTATATGGAAAGATTTGGTTATATCTCCCATAAGTCAAAATACCATGACCTCCCAGAGGATGCAATTAGGGCTCTTTTCCTTGAGGGAATTTCAAAAGAATATCTATATATGCTTAACCTAATGGCATCATTTGACATCTCCCATAAACCATTTTCTGAAATATGTGAAATGTGTAAAAATTACTCAAGGAGTAGAGCCAAAATAGGAAAGAATGTTTGGGACCCTTATAATAGGAAATTAAAACCAGATAGTTCAGGTGGTATCACAAGAGAAAAGATAGGGAACCTTTTAGAGATATTTAAAATAGATATCTTAAGAACAATAGGTTCACAGTTGGACACCCTAAAAATAAAAAAGAAACAGGAGGAGGAAAACGCATCAATGAGCATATATTGCCCAAGATGCAGGAGGAAGCATTCCTCAAGGGAATGCCCATTAGATAACATTTCAGTTTGTGGCTTCTGTACAGAAGACCATGTGACTAAAAAATGTCCATCATTGCCCGGTTTATTAGCGATATTTAGGAGTGGAGATCCTGGGGAGTCTTCTTATGCACCTATGAGGCCATGGCAGCCTAGGAATCAACCCACATACCTAGATCTACAGTCTCAAGTTACACCCTATTATCAACAACAAAAACAATGGAACTCACCAGGTTGGAAAAATTGATCTACTCAGTACCAACATCCTTTATTTCAAGGATGGAGAGGAGGACATAACCAAGGAAACCCTCAAGCTCCACCTATCCCTATTTCCAACCATCATTATCCTCAGTTCCCACCGAACACTCCACAGCTTCTGCCAGGTTTTTTCCACCACCTTTACCTCTTATTCCACAACAACAACCGCTACAATATCAAAATGAAAGCTCCCCAAGATCAACACTATTACCGGCACAACCAGTGTCAAATCCCAATAATAAGCCCCCTCAACCTCTTCACAATGTTGATATGCAGGCATTCCCGACATATGTTATTACTCATGTTCCATTTCAGGAAATTCAACTAAGATCGAGAAAAGTTCTAGAGAGGCAGAGACCTTCAGTAGTCATCCAAGAAGAAGAAGAGGAAGAAACCACCAAACAACCCATGGATGACACTAGGTGGGAATATGTTATTATCCTAAAGAATCAAGAACCCAACCTTCCCCAAAATAAACCTTCACGAATTACGAAGGTCCCTCCTTATCCAGACTGATTGGTAATCGAGAAACCTACCACCCAACCAGAATTTGACATTTTGAATGAATTGAAAAATATTTGTGTCAAGATTCCCCTGATTCAAGCCATTAAAGACATTCCAATCTACAGTAAGGTAGTCAAAGAATTGTGTATTAAGAATCCAAGTAGGAAGAAAAAGGACCCCCCTACAATACATTTGGTAGGAGGACTTTCTGAGTACATATCAGAGCAGCCAAAACTAGAAAAGTATGGGAACCCAGGAAACCCCATAGTGACTATAACCATTAATGAGGTCTCCATTGGAAACACTCTCATAGACCTAGGGTCAGCCATCAATGTTATGACCGCTACTACCTTGGAACAATTATAGTTCCAGCCTCTTCTTCAACCTACCCCAACCATTTTGGAATTATTAGATAAAACTAGGGTTATACCTGAAGGAATTTTAGATGATATCATGGTTACTTTAGCCTCATGGGAGTACCTAGTAGATTTTCTTGTCATTCACTCAAAGGATCCTGCCAAAGGCCATCCGGTCATTTTGGGAAGACCTTGGCTAGCCACAACCAATGCATTTATTGGCTGTAGAGAAGGAGAAATGACCATCTTAAATGGTCTCTCTATCCATAAGCTCTCTATTTCCAAGTGACCATGCATGGGCACTTCAGGAGCACACAACAAAAAATGTACTAAACCAGTTTATTTCTGCTATCACATGTGTGGATTTTCCACAGTCTTTTCCCCAATTTGAATACATGTTTGGGGAAGAATTTCAAGAAAAATTAGATCCATTCATTTTGTCTTCAACATCTTTTATCTTCGAAATAGATGAGTCTGCCATGTCTTATACTATGTCCTACGAGATTAGTCCAGGGAAATTTTTACATATAAACTTCGAGCTAGATGCATACCAACATAAACAGTTAGTATATATCCTTAAAAAACAATCAGGAGCATTTGCCTGGGAATACACTGATATGAAGGGTATACACCCTGACACATGCATCCATCACATATATACCCATGGGTAAGTAGCACCTGTTAGGAAACCCCAGAGAAAGATGAACCCAACACTTAAAGATATAGTCAAAGAGGAGATCCAATAGTTGTTAAATGTCAGATTTATCTATCCCATCTCTGATAGTAATTGGGTATCCCCACTTGTAGTGGTTCCAAACAAGGTGACAGGGAAATGGATAATTTGTGTTGATTTCCGGGAACTCAACAAAGCCACTCTGAAAGACTACTTTCCTCTTCATTTCATTGACCAAGTTCTAGATACCTTGTCTGGAAAGAAGTATTTTTCCTTTCTAGATGGGTACAATGGATACAATCAGATTCTTATAGCACCCTAAGACCAAGACAAGACTACCTTTACTTGTCCTTGGGGAACCTACGCCTATAGGGTCTTACCATTTGGATTGTGTAATGCTCCTGCCACATTTCAACGAGTAGTATTAGGGATATTTTCCAATCTTATTCATGATTGTGTGTAGGTCTACATGGATGACTTCACAGTCTATGGTAACACTTACCAAGAAGCTTTAGAAAATTATAAAAAGTAGTCATCAGATTCCAGGAAATGAACCTATCTCTAAGTCACGAAAAATGAAAAATGTTGTTAATTGAAGGAGTGGTTCTAGGACATCATGTTTCATATGAAGGGATAAAATTTGATCCTGCAAAGATTGAGGTCATCGTCAGACTTCCACCCCCCAAGACTCAGAAAGAGGTAGAAGCTTTCTTGGACATGTTGGATATTACCAGCGGTTTATTGAAAATTTTACAAAGATTGTTGCACCTATGTTTCGATTACTAATAAAAGATGTTGATTTTGTTTGGACTGAGTAGTGTAAAAATGCCTTTGAAACCCTAAAAGCTAAGCTGTTTGTGGCACCAGTTCTTAGAGGGACCAATTGGACTCTCCTGTTTCATATATCCACTGATGCCTCTGACACCGAAATAGGAGGGGTATTAGGGCAGAAAGAGGACCAACAGTCCTATGCCATTTGTTTTGTGAGCAAGAACTTGTCACATGCCGAGTTAAACTATACAGTCACCGAGAAAGAATTCTTGGCAGTTGTTCATGCTATTAACAAATTTCGTCATTACATTACAGGTTATGAAGCATGTGTACATACCGATCATTCCGCCATTATATTCCTCATGAATAAACCCATAACTAATGGCCGAGTGACCAGGTGGATTTTTTTATTGCAAGAATTTAATATCACTATGCTTGAATGACCTGGAAAGGATAATGTAGTAGATGATTTTCTTTCCCGAATAAAAAATAAGGATGATAATGATATCCCTATAGATGATATTTTTCCAGACAAGCATCTCTTTTCCCTTTCTATCAATACCCCATGGTTTGCAGATATGGAAAACTATCTGGCTACTAGGAAGTTACCGTCTCATTTGTCACCTCATGAAAAGGGGAAAATTATTACACAGAGTGCTAACTGCTCTTGGGTTGGTAATGATCTTTTTCGCACAGGTCCTGATTTGATTATTCATAGATGTGTCAGAGAGGAAGAGGTACCTGAAATACTACGAAGTTTTCATGATGGACCATGTGGTGGCCATTTTTCTGACAAACGTACATCATATAAGGTGTTACATTCGGGTTACTATTGGCCTAGCATTTTCAAAGATGCTGCCAAATATGTGAGAAGTTGTGATAGTTTCCAAAGGATAGGAAGACCTACGTCAACTAACGAAATTCCTTTGGGTGCCCAAGTTATGATAGAACCCTTCGAAAAGTGGGCCCTCGACTTTGTAGGACCAATTTCACCCATGTCCCATAAGAAGAACTATATTTTGGTTTGTACAAACTATGTCACCAAATGGGTAGAGGCAAAAGCCCTATGCAGGGCTACAGAGAATTTTGTTGTCAAATTCATCTATGAAGACATCTTTACCCGCTTTGGTGTCCCTGGTGAAATTATTACCGACCAAGGCACTCAATTCACTTTCACGCTGATGAAATAACTAACAGATAAATATGGGATTAAACATTGTAAATCTTCTCCATATCGCCCGCAAGACAATGGTCAGGTAGAATCCACCAACAAAGTTTTGGAAACCATCTTGACAAGGACCGTTCAATTACATCACCAGGATTGGGCTAATTGGCTCCCAGAAGCTTTGTGGGCATACCGGACCACCTGGAGAAATACCATTGGGCATACCCCTTATGAGCTAGTGTACGAGAAACAAGTACTTTTACCAATAGAATTCCAAGTAAGGACCTTCTGTATTTCCGCAGAATTAGGATTGAACCTAGATGAGGCTCAGAAGCAATGATCCCTACAATTGAATGAGTTGGATGAAATTAGGCAAGATGCCATCCAACGGACAATATTAGTCCAAAACCAGAGGAGCAAGTGGCATGATAAGTTTATTAAGAAGAAGCACTTCCAACTTGGTGATTGGGCTCTATTGTTTGATTCCCAATTCAAAACCTTCAAAGGAAAACTCACCACCCGGTGATTGGGCCCTTAAGAGGTAGACATTGTATATGACAATGGAGCTGTAAAAATTAAAACAATTGACGATGGACAAGTCTCCTTTGTAGTAAATGGACACCGAATTAAATTTTATCATAAGCCCATTTCCAGAGAAGATTTTCTATAGGTCATGTCAACTAACAAGGCATTGGCCTTAGTAGATGGGGAAGTCCCCCCTTGTTCTTGAAAAGTTTTTTTTTTTAATTTCTTACTGTATATATGTAAATAGTTTTTGAATTTTGTTAATAAGGAAAATCTAGATATTTTTGTAAGTATTTATTTCACTAGGAGTACACAATTTCAAGGATATTTCTTCAAAACATTGTTACACTTGAATTTTGGGTCTGCTAAAGCATCAAATGAATATTGACTTACTGTAATTATCCATATTTTTGCAAACATTCTCATTTTTTTAAGGCATTCTAAAGCAATTGCTCTTGAAACTCTTCACCACTATATAAGGAAGTGATACCATAACTATCAATCCTAGAGGTCTCTCGTACATTTTTTCCAAGAAACCTGAGTAAGTGAGTCAAGTGTCTTTATCAAAGAGTAACAAGGAGGTATAATTAGCGGTTAGTCATGGAAACCTCACAATAACTACAGAGGAAGAAAGTAAGTTGAGCCTAGAGATACCTTTTTGTTCTTTCTCAATGGTACCATCCACTACACACTAAATAGCTTGAGTATATCATATCTTTAGATAGGCCACGTTTGCTTAAGTACCCCTTACATCAGGACAATCACTAAGTAATATAACATAAAGTCATCCTCTAACATAAATACCATTCCAATTATAAAAAATAAAAATAAAAAGTTGTTTTCGAACTTGTTCCCCCATCTTCTTGCATAAAGAAATCTTATCCTAAAATCTTAAAATATGGAGGGTCAGTCTCTGAGGGTTTAAGAGGCTAACCCACATAGATACTGAACAAATCTGTTGGCAACAAGTACTAGTCTGTGGTATGACTAGGTAAACCAACCGAAGTACTGAACAGGCTTGCTGGCAGCGAGGCATTCTACCTAGCAAGGATGGTAATCTGACAAAAATAAATAATAAATTTAAACTTGTCTTGATGTACGGCATTACTTGCAGACAAAGCTGACATGAAGTATGTGTGGTTAAGCTAGGTTAATCAATCTCATACACTTGTCATTGGGAAATAACTCTAATACTATCTTGAAACTCTCTTGCCTATCTCTTCTTATCTATATATAGGATCCCTTATCCTATAGGTGGGGCCATCTTCTAACCGTCTCGTCAGACCAATCTATGAAATTTTATCTTTACACTTGACATACTATAAATCTTCAGCTATTGGGGGGTACTGACTGGTTTCCTATACTTTTGATTTTGAGGTGTCACAATACTTAGGTTTGGGGGAGGGGTTCATGAGATGACAAATGATCATTGCCTAGAGAAATAAATCTTTGCAAGTATTTTTGTATTATTTCTATGATATCGGTTATTACATTAATAATCATGTTATGTTTGAAATGTTAAACTCTTTTGTGTTATAAATTACCTAACAGACCAGACCACTTTTATCGGTTTATCTTTCATTACAAGTTGTACATTGTAGGTTTGACAATACATGTTTTTACTTTCTATAACCTGTTCATTGTAGGTTTGACATTATATGTCATATGTAAGAGGATTGAGTGAGCATGATGGAAAAATCAACAACAAGGGAACATTCTGCCTCCGCTCATTTACCACTGTGATTGTCAAAAACACTTCAAATTTGCAGGCTATCCATTATAAGAAGTGAAAATGTACTTAACAAAGAAGTACCATATGAAGTATTGTATGAGGTGCCATATGAAATGTCGTATGAGGTGCCATATGAAATGTAGTATGAGGTGTCGAACAAAGTACCATATGAATTATACATCAGTAATTGTCCTAGATTCCAAGTAATTAGATATCAATTACATTCAATTGAAATGGTTGTAGGCAATTGATTGAAGATGCTTTATATGTTCATGATCAAATTTCCAAGTCAAAAGACTTGGACATTGATCTAACTACGCATCATTACATTGCCCCCAAAAATGAGCCGTCGAATTTGAATTTCCCACACATGGCAGCTCGTGCACACATGTGTGAAACCCACTCCACTATAGGCACATTCAAAATCGGGTTGGGTAACCATTATCTCCATTAGCCCTTGCCATTTACTCTGCCCTGTGTTAAGAAATCACGCCCAACCTCTGCCATTTCTTCCCCTATTCAAATCACGCTTAGACTGTGCCCAATTCATGCCATTTCTTGGCTTGTTCTCACCCCTGCCTGGTGAATTTCACCTCTGCCACAATGCCTAGGAGTTATGAACCCTCTTCCTATGCGGATCTATTTTCCATTCCCAAATTTGCACAATGCAGAGAGGTGTTTCTATGCATAGGCTGGGGGCCATTTTTGTCTAACTTGCAGGGACACGATGACGGTCTCTCCATGCAATTTTTTGTCGGTTTTGATGGGAAGATAGCATGGGTGGGGTCTCTTTCCTTTGAAGTCTTAGAATAATCCATTGCTACAGCTACTAAGCTCCCAAGAATGGGAGATAGATGGTTCAAAAACCACCAACTGCTGCTCTCAAGTTATAACATGGTTTTTAAGCCCAAATTCGAGAACAATTTAGCAGAAAAGGGATATTCTAGGGAGTGGATAAAGGTGGAATTGATCAACCCTCTCATCATCATCACAAGTTTGATTACATGAGAAGGTAGATACTCCAATTTCAAAGTTTGTCATTTCAGATTGCTGGCTCATTTTCTGTTCAACAAACCTTTGAACTTCCCCTTCTATTTTCTAAAAATCTTGGAGAAGATATCCTCTCAAGTGAGGAAGAATGTGACTAACCCCCACAACAGTCTCTTTCACCATGGTTTGATCAAACTCCTTGTTCTAGCCGAACTAGAGAAACAGGGGCAAGCTTGGGATGCCTTTATCTACCAATTTGAAAACCCTCACTTGACAATTGAGACCGGCAAAAAGCCACTTAGCCTAAAAACTATCTCTCCATCCAAGCCTTTATCTCCAAGAACTCCAAACCCCCTTGTACAAACCCTCTCTTTGCTGGAACAATACAAAAAGCTTATCAATATCCCTACTTCCTCATCGGGTAAAAAGACCAAGAGCAAGGACCAAAAGAAGCCTATTGTTAACCCCCCAATGCCTTCAATCTCTCTTGATCCTACACCTAAAAATCTCCAAGAAGTAATCCAACAAGACTTTCCCATCATTCCCACAAATAGAAGGGGAGCCAATCGATTTGGTGAAGGACCCTTTCGAAAGAGTACCCGGAGAACAAGAACTAAACCTTATGCAAAACCCTTGCTTGCTTCAGATCCTATCCAAGTGTCCTCCGATCTTGAGAGCCCTCACAAGAGACTTAGGGAAGTTTTTGTGGATGGATTAGAGCCACTAAGAAAGACAAAATTAGAACCTACCTCTCCTTACCAATCCCCCATCACTCCTACTTCACCCTTACCTACTCTAGATCCTAAAACTGATATATTTTCCACATCCCTCAAAGGATCTAAGCCTTCCTCCAAGATCATCAATTCTGCCCTAGCCATTGAGAAGCTACAAAAAGAAAACCATCATCTTCTCCAACAGTTGGAAGAAAGGAGGACGATAGACACACACCTTCATCATGATAATGCAGCCCTTCAAGCAAAGGTTAAATCCCTTCAATGGTTGGTCGATGAGATGACCAAATCTAACCGCAGCTCAGAGCACATCTGAAGCAACATAAGAGGCACAAGGCAAAGTCTTCACAGCAAGAAGGAGAAGCTTCCAAAGTTGATCCTCCTCAGCAAGCCTCGTCACGAGGGGTAATTTCTTTTTGTTTGCAGTGGGACCTGCAAAATCATAAGTGTGGGGGTAATGTTGGGCTCGAGATATGATCAATTTATGACAGTTATTAGACACTTTTTCCTGAATGTACATATGTGTTTTTTATGTTTTCAAGGAGCTTTTTGAAGAATTTTATGCTAAAACGGTATGATCTACACTAGGTACATATGATTCATGTTTAATGATAATATTGAGTATAATTCATCATGTTTTTATTCTTTCAAAAATCGGATTCATGTTTTTTGGTGTTACAAGGCAAAAATGCATCAAGTTTCTGCTTCCGACACTCAGTCCGGTACTCATTCCAGCACTCGATCTGGTACCTAATCTGGCATTGCGTCTAGCATCACGTCTTGCACAAAAACGGACGGAAAATTGGCGGTTATGGTTTTGGCGGCCAGTGATGGGTGAATCAAGAGCGTGGGTTTTGTTCATGCTTTCCCCCTCCAGCTATTGAACTCCCGACAACTCAGTTTTGGTTGTTAAACAGGGCAATTATTGGCCTGCTTCGTTTCAGTAGTTGCGGCATCATTTAATGTAAATTGCCAAATTTAGAAGTGGTTCGACCCTCCTATGGTCGACCACTTGGTATGTAAACTTATAAATGCCACTAGTATGGTCAGACAATAGTTTAAGAAGCAATAGGAGTAGTGTATTGGAGAAAAACGTGATTCTCTTTTATTTTTTCATTTTCCATTGCCGAAGTTATATAAAACTGTGTTTCTTCATTTTAATCGTGAATTCATCTTGTTGAGCTCATGGTGTGTGTTTGAGAAGTAACCACAATCTGTTGGGGGGGGCACTAGTAGTCTAGTAACTGTCCATGTGTTTTTTGTACATTTCATAGCTTAGACATCTCTCTTTTTCATTTCTTGTACATGTATCACTATTTTTCTTTTGTTGTATAATTTGTTGTTGTAGCTTAATGATTTGGTTCTTTTGCAGGTTAGTATAAAGGTGTGTGTTAATTGATTTGATAGATAGAGACGAATTTACAAATTCATCTACTAACCCCGTGTGCCATTAGATGTTAGATTTTGTTGCATTCATGCTTTTGCAATTTGATTTAAAATGAGAATTAAAACAGAGTAGAACATAGTTTTATTTTATGCTTCTTTTAAACAAGGATTCGGTGGATGGATAGGGTTAATTTCAGTGTTTTTAATTGTAGAATTTGCTTAACCAGTTGTTAGTCAATACATGCATTAGTTTACTTTTTATATGTCATGTTTTAATTCTGTTTTCAAGCATTTTACTTATCGCATTTTGAATTGTTAAGATAGGCATATCATAGTTTCTTTTTATGCACTTTCTTTCTTAGAATTAGATTGCAATTACAATTCTTAGTTAATGATTAAGTTTAAGTATGAATTTTGCTTACATAGTGTAGAAGTACAATTATGATCTCATTATATTGTTGATGGTTAATAAATAAATATGCAGGGTAATTGACGATTGTTTATGTCATGGCTAAATTCTCATTGGTTTGTTTAATCCATACCTTTCACTTTGCTATTGAGATCAGTGTTGAGCTTATATCGCTTGAATTATCTTTTGTTTTCAAGTGCCATCGAGATATTATAAGACACCGAAGACATTAACACAACCTCCAACATTGTATTTGAGTTTTCATAGATTAAAATATAGTTTCCTATTTTCATACGTTAAAAGATAGTTTTCTTGCTTTCATAGATTAAAATATAGTTTCTTTCTTTCATAGATCAGAAGATATAGTTTCTTGCTTTCGTAGCTTAGAAGATATTTTTATTGTTGTTGTAGGATAGATAGTCTTTTGTTTTAATAGATTAAAGAGTAGTTTTGCTTATGATAGATTAAAGGTTAGTTGCTAATCTTTCTTGCTTTCAATTAAATAGATTTCCTTTTATGAATTAGAAATAGTTTGGAAGTTTGAATATAGTCCACTTGCCTCTTAGGCTAGATAGTTGTTCAATGGGAATTTTTTACTTGCAGTAGAAGTTATCTTAGAGTAGTTAGTTGTTTACTTGCTTTAATAGGTTAGCTAGTTGTTTTGCTTACTTGTTTACTTGCCTTAATAGGTTAGTTAGTTGTTTTGCTTACTCACTTATTTGTTTTAATAGAATAGTTGTTGCCTTGTTTATTTACTTGCTTTCATAGGGTAGTTTCTCATTGAATGTAGGTTGGCAAGTTAAAGTAGTTTTCTTTTGTTATTTGTTTATCGTTATTCTTAATAGTTGCTTTTTTCTTATTCTTATGAACTAGTTTGCTTCAAGTAGGGTTTTTACTTTCTTTCTTAGAACTATCCATCGATCCTTGGTCCAAAAGTACTTAGGTTACATAGTTTCAAGTTGCTTAGTAGGCTTTGCTCATTAGATAGGTTTTCTTGAATAGATTATCCTTAGATAGCTACCTTCCTTAGTTAGACTATACTACTACCAACCCTTCTACCTTTGGCATATATTTTGCTACAACTCTAAGTTTGCTTGCCCTGGGTTGACAATTTAATTGAGGGTTTTAAGTGTGTTTTTAGTGCTTATATAACACCCATCAATATGACTGTGAAATAAATTGATATCATTGGTGAATGTGTTTATCCCTGCTCGGTGAAATTTAAGATTATGTGTTGGATTGATAGTGAATGACTACATCTAATCCCGTATTTTATATTTTCACATGCATATATCTATATGTTCATTCTTGTTTTCTTTTGTGTATTGAATATGGAACTGTAAACTCTAAATGCATGACATGAATGCTTATCCCTTTATAATGTGTAATTGATTTCTTTATACCTATCAATCATTTTCGCTATGTTAAAAGAGGAATGTATACCCTTGAATATAGTACAGTTTTATATGATCGTTGATGTAGTAATCCCGTATAAAACATTTTAAAAACTGTTAATAGTTTATTCGAATCTGCGCTATTGAGACATTCGATTTATAGTATGAGAGGTTTCACATATATATACAGGTTAATTAATATCTTAAGAGAATTTAATTGTTCCATCCTATTCCAATTCTGATAAATTTTATATATATTCCTTAATTCATTAGAAATCATGATTAGTATCTGTGTTATAGCAAGATTTGCCTCACCCTATGCAATCTTGCATAGAGAGCCTTATTCCATTTCCCCATGCAGACTTATCTTCCCTGTTGATAAAATCCAGAGACAAAAATAAATATTTTTCCACATGTACGCATCTTGCACACTATACAACATGTGTATACGCATGCTACTCCACTAAATCTCGTGTACATTGGGATTTGTGCCAAAAAATGATAATTAATGTCGGGTTTCCATGTCATGAGAGGAGATCTATGATCCTTGGCCTTCCATATACTGGAAACATTCTGACTCGGCCCTTCAGTTCCATTTTTAAGGCTATAAATGGGTCAATTCCGAGCTATGGAAAAGGAGAAAGAATTGAACTTTGAGAGCAAAGTTACTCTGGAGAAATTATTTACTTCATATTGAGTATGCATCCTGATTCCCTTTGTCTTTTAAGTTCGAATATAGTGTTCATCCCCCAAGCTCTTCCCTTATTGATTGAGAACCTCATTGTTTCTCTCTTATGATCTTGCCTTTGGTGGAGGATTGAAGTGATGGAGGCCCATCTAGAAAGAACTTATTTTCTCAGTTCCGAACCGTGCCGACATGGAATTCTGTAAATTTTTCACTTATGTTGATCACATATTAATAGAAATGTTCTTTTCCCGTCCAATTGATATCTTGAAAATATAATGAATTATTATTCCATGGGTGTATTTGTCATATTTATTAATGGATTATGCTATCTAATGTGCTAACATTTTAAATTATCACCATATGCTTGTTTTTCTTGTTTGTTGAGAACTTGTTGCAAGTATATAGCTTTGGGTCGAAGTGCTCAACGGTGGACTTCATCGAACATATGGATGAGGTAGGCCTCTGTCTTATCTCGCTTGCATATTGGTTTATATAGCATGTTGTTGGGATAGAGTTGATTTATGTAGTCATTTCCATCTGTTGTGGTTTACCCTAGCCATAGAGAGATTTTCTTCGTAATAGAATTGGCGACCATACTGGGGATTGAATCTTATTTCTTAGGGTTTAGAGTACTTTTCTCCTTAGATTGCTCTCGTTTTTATTGTGTTTCTTGTCACATCATTGCTTGACAGTCTCTGGTCACTCTGGGTCTGAGTTTTCATCCTTTCTCCTTTGCCTGGCCTTGTTTTGAAACATATATGTGCTTTTTTCCCTGATAGTCATGTACATACGCAGGTTGTCTCACTACAAGATGCGTATATACGCTCTGTTTTCCTAAAAAGTCGCGTACATCAGTTTTCCTTGCTTGTTTGTTGGGTCTAGTGGTTGTTGGGTGGGATTTGATGTTTGTTGAGTCTTCTTGGGTCTCTGTAGTGCCTGTTAAGTGCTTGTGGGATGACAGGAAACCCACCTTTGGTTGAATTTTTGGGCAGAGTCTTTCTCATCATCTTTTCATTTTTTATTTTCCTTGTACATTGGGCTGGTTTTTTTGTTTCTTGGTATCATGCTTGAGTTGTCTCTTTTTATACATAGTAGGGTTATATATCAAGTTAATTTTCAGTCCATGCATTTTCATTCTTATTATATTGGAAATACAAAAAAAAAAAAAAAAAGCATTTTGCATTGCTTGTCATTTTTCTCTTTTGAAGTCATTTTCATTAGCTTAGTGCATATAGTGAAAGATTGCATTTTACTTCAGAATTGCAAAGTTGAATTTGAAAATTGCATTGGTTTTCAGAAGCATATCATTCATTGAAATTTAAAGTTAGGACTTTGCATTATTTTCATATTTACTTTTCTTGCAGAGTCATAACATCATGAGTTTCACTACCATACCTTTTTGAGTAATCACAGCCATTAAAATCAACGCTATAACTTAAAATTGATTAGTTATGATTTTGTTTTTTAGGGTGCACAAACTAGCTTAGGATTTAGTGCCTTGGAATAGGATTTTGTGAGTAAACTTCTCCAAGGAAATTAAATCAACATATGTGTCTGAGAAAGGGAGTGGAAAAATCCATTGTATAATTGGTAAGATCGGGAGGCTCCGCTCACACCGAAGTTAATCATGAGGTCGCGTGAAGTCATTTGAAGGGATATCCCCCCAATACCTTCCTAGCGTCAGAGATATTTCTAGGGATCTATTCATATCTGGGGATCTTTCTAGTGCCTTTACCTCTGTGAGAGGTGGTACTTTCAAGGTTTCAGGCTTTGCTACCCTGCCCATATGGTGGACCTGACTTACGGCTTCTCACTTTTGCATCGGTTATACAGTGGTTTATTAGTTTCTTGAATTAGGTGTCTCATAGGTTACTTGCAGGGGTTATTCTGCAGGTACCCTAGGTCAGATAAGGGTCGGACAACACACAGCCTTTATGGAGGATTACCTCTCCGGGGGGATATGAACGATTGGATTTTAAGCCCACGAGGGCCCTTATAACTGATTATGTTACCTCTGGTCTTTAGCAGGGAGTCTCATGCCCCTCTTGGGCAAGACATACCTTCTTTAGGGAGGGAGGCCACTCAGCCACTTTACCCTGTTTGCATGTATATTGGTCATTTGACTTTTGGTGTGCTCTTTGATTACTAGTTGGCCTCAAGAGTCTATAGTGAGTTCTCATTATCATGGATAGTGGAGTCCCTTTGGCTCCCTCATTTACCTCTACCTACCCCATGATGCCTACTCAGTTCATGGGTACGAATCCTTTTTTTTCTCATAATGGTATGCAGAACTATGGAACTCAGTTCACACCTTGGGTATCTAGTCATTCTCCTATTGATATGCCTTCACCCTTGCAATCCTCTCCCTGGTCCACTCATATGAATCCTAGCATTGGATCTGGGGGCACCATGGCCCCAATACCTACATCTTCGTTCAATATGAGTCATGCCCCTCAACCAGCTTTCATGATGGGAGGTTGGAACCTCCCCTCCTACAGATCCAGTCCTAGCTATGCTCTTTCAGGAGTCGATACTCAAATGGGTGTTTATTCTACTTACTACACCCCATCCATGTATCCTTCATCTTCCATGTCGGTTCCTCTGGACACTTTTCCTATGACGGGTCCTCATGTATCCCCAGGTGTTTCTTACAGGGAGAATCAATTTTATGATTCGGGTCACCTTCTTCACGGAACCTCTTCATAAGGGGGAAATTTATATCCTCACTTGAATATTCCTTATCATACTTCATTCTCGTTGTAGACTTCAATGATGATGCCTGTTCAAACCTCTCTGAGTCAATTAAATGGAGGATACTACCTTTCTAGACATGGACAGGGGGTAAACCAGGACCCTTCCTAGCCTACAATGTTTCAAAGCCAATCTTTCCTGGGACCTTGGTATCAAATTCCACAGCTTACCGCTAGTCAATTCACTGCTAGTAATACTGAAGCCCCATCACCAACCTCTGTCAATCATGTTGGAGATGAGTCGACAACCTCTGCGAGTCATGTTGACAACCTGCACCCAACCGATGTTATCCATGCTGGGGGCACTACTCTAGTTGTCACGAATCATATCAATGCCACATCTCCAACCTCTGTAAATCATGTTGGAGATGACTCTATCACCTACGCCAATATTGTTGAGAACACGTCACCAGTCATTGTGAACAACATTGAGGGCATAGAGAAGCCTAGACGTCTCATACGTAATCCTAAATTCCTTTGCAGGACTTGCGAAGGAGATCACCTTACTTGTTTGTGTCCAGCCATTGCTAAAATACCAAAATCATGGGGCTCACCTAAGGGTCCTTAGGATTCTGAGGAAACTATGGTTTCCCCACATCTTTTTTCTCCAATGATTGACACGACAGTCATACCATTGCAACCTTATCTTGACCACACCCCCATACTCAAGGGTGATGTGTCCCCTATCCCTGTTATCATGCATCCTCTTCAACCTAGAATTGAAGAAGTGGTTGTACTAGTGCAATATATGGTCAATCCTACTCTCCTTGTGGAGAGTGATGCATCCTTCAACCACGTTGTCAGCATCCCTGATATTTCACCCTCTGAACGAGAGAGAGTTCTAATTTCACCAAGTCCTCTCCCTCCAGGTTTTGAGGAGATCACCTTCGATTGGAACGAGCCTATGGGGTATCCAATGCCCCCACCAATGTCCTTTCCAGTCAGGGACATTATCCAATATATTATTGAGACTATATCCTCCATTGGTGTTTTGTCCTCCTTGACTTGGAGAGCTTTGTGTTTTCCCAATCTTGTGTCGGTTATTCGTAAGATACTGACTTTCCGCAAAAGTCCAGCACATGAGCCTTGGCCTCTCCCGTGACTTTTCTCCTAGACTCTCCCAAACGATTATGAGTTAAGCTCTTTTCCGACTCACACAAAAAGCGAAAATATTGCCGAGTGATTTTTCCCTTTCACACTCGTTAAATTGGAATTGAAAGGCCATGAGTCTTAGTTAATCTCTTTTCCGACTCGTTAACAAAAAGTGAAAAGATTGCCGAGTGAACTTGTCTCTTTCACACTCGTAAATTGGATTTGAAAATATGTCTATTTGGCACATGTTTATACCTTTTTCACACCAAGTAGACTAAAATACATAAAAAGGGACATTTTTTGGCGTTAAGTTGTGATTGCACCTCATGCCCTTGCTTGCAGTATTGAGCCTATAGTCGGTTCTCACTTTGCGTTATAAACTATTTTCCTCAGCAGTTTTTGCATCCTCAACCAAGCAGAGCCTTGTTTATATCCTTCGCAATTTGACACCCTATATCTAGGAGGAAACATTCCCCCGAGTTTCCATTTCCCACATGCACTTCCCTGCATTGTGCATAGCCACGTTCCACTGCTGGAACTAGTTTTTCTTACTTGCGACACTCGTTTCCTCCTCCATATCATAGCATTTATTTTTCTATGAAAAAACAAAAAAATACGGGCAGGAAGGGAGTATTATCTCATATTGGCAGCAGTTGTGTCGCCTTTGAACAGAGCACAAAGTTATTGAGTCCATTCATCATCATAATTTTTGGATTAGCATGGCCTTAGGAAGCTGAGTTCGTTACAGAGTCTTCTCTACCGACTGTTTACTCTTCCAGTCCCTATAGAGAATTTCATTGATGCATCCTACTTCTCATGGTTTCACCATTGGGTCTATGCTGCCAGAGTCCTCCATATGTCTTATGATCTTTTTCAAAGGAATTCTATCAACCTGTGTTAGCCGCTCCTCATAAATCTTGACTTTGCATGTCGGCCATACCCTCAGTTTTTCTCAGAATCACATGGTACTGTAGTCCTGTCATGCACCCTATCCATACTTTCATCATTGGTAGGTAACCTTGAACCCAACAGTCGACATTTCATCATTGGTCGTTGACCGGGTGGTTTCCCTTTTGTTCGACAGCAACACATATATTCACACATTGGGATTCGTGCAGTGTCTTGGATGCCATTAGTCTTATTGGTATTTTCCATGCCTTTAACAACAATTTTCATCATTGGCTGCTATTCATAGGGTCTTTTTCGTGTACCGCTTGCACTTGGCACACATGAAAGACGCACAGGGTTGTTGGTTCATGAACATGTTCTTCGTCTGATTTCCACCAAATCATGAAGCTCCTGCTTTGTACCTCGTGTTGACTGATGAGAGATGCCTTAATGCTCTCCTTTCAGCGGCTCTCTTTCCATCGACTTCAACCCATTTATTCTAGGAACGGGACCTAGATTCTTATGAGTACCTTAAGGCTTGCAGTCATCAGTGGTAGGCTCTCTCGCCATCGATAGTTGGGAATACATCAATGTCTCATGATTGATGGATTCTTCAGGTGTTCGACACCGACTCCTTTATTCACACTTGTAGGAATGTACTCGGTGCCTTGATACCTACTTTCATTATCGGTAGGTTGTCTCGTGTTTGTTAATGGTATACCTCAATGAAAGGTAATCAAACGATGTCTCATTGTGTTTGACCTCAACTCCTTTATTCACATGATGTAGACTTGCACCCTTGGCGGATTGTGTAGAAGACTTGAAGACATAACTATGTGGCCGCAAATTTCCTGAGATGTTGCTTCCTTTTCATTGGACCAGTACCTATATGACTTCACTGATCATGGGAGATCATATTGTACTCCATGGTATACAGATATCTTCATATTGGTTTTGAGATTGGTTCTACTGGGCCATGTTCGTGACTATGACAGCTTATGGCATATAACCTCATTTGTATTTTCCTATTCATGACCACAGACACTTGTTTGGTATATTTTCACATGGATCTACAGTGTAATTTTTGGCAGCCATGTATGCAAAGACAGTGCAAAATGTAATGAGCAACTAGTTCGTCCAGTTGGTTCCCTACCACTCCACTTCTGGGTTGTTTATAATGTATTTCAGCCATCGCAGATACTCCTCTGACCTCACACATTAGGGGAAATCTGTTATATCAAGATTTTCCTCGCCCTATGCAATCTTGCACAGAGGGCCTTATTCCATTTCCCCATGCAGACTTATCTTCCCTGTGATAAAATCCAGAGACAAAAATAAATATTTTTCCACATGTATGCATCTTGCACACTATACAACATGCGTATACGCAAGCTGCTCCACTACAACCCACGTACATTGGGATTTATGCCAGAAAATGAAAATCAATGTCGTGTTTCCATGTCACGACAAAATATCTATGATCCTTGGCCTTCCATATACTGGAAATGTTCTGAATCGGCCCTTCAGTTCCATTTTGAAGGCTATAAATGGGCCAATTCCGAGCTATGGAAAAGGAGAAAGAATTCAACTTTGAGGGCAAAGTTACTCTGGAGAAATTATTTACTTCATATTGAGTCTGCATCCCTTTGTCCTTTAAGTCTGAACACAGTTTTCATCCCCCAAGCTCTTCCCTTATTGATTGAGAACTTCAGTGTTTATCTCTTATGAGCTTGCCTTTGGTGGAGGATTGAAGTGGTGGAGGCCCAGCTGGAAGGAACTTAGTTTCTCGATTTTGAACCATGCCGACATGGAAGTCTGTATCATTTTCACTTCTGTTGATCACATATTAATAGAAATACTTTATTCTCGTCCAATTGATATCTTTCAAATATATTGAATAATTAGGGTGTATTTTTCATGTTTATTAATGGATTATGCTATCTAATGTGCTAACCTTTTATATTATCACCATATGTTTTCTTTGCTTGTTTCTTGAGAACTTGTTGTAGGTATATAGCTTTGGGTCGAAGTGCTCAACGATGGACTTCATCGAACATCTGGACGAGGTAGGCCTCTTTCTTATCTCTCTTGCATATTGGTTTATATAGCATGTTGTTGGTATAGAGTTGATTTCTGCAGTCATTTCCATCTGTTGTGGTTTACTCTAGCCATAGAGAGATTTTCCTCGTAACAATCTGTGAACCTATCTCAATTGAATTGTGAACTAGAATATTTAACTTTACTCAATCGATATCGTTCTTTGGTCATAGAAGGATTATTGACTAGTTATCACATAGCAATATGAAATTTTTCTTTCACTTCCTTGTTATAAATATGAGAAGTTTATTTTGGGGTTTAATCTCATTGTTAAGCTAATTCCTTACTTCACGTCTTAATAAATCCTTGACATAGCAATCAAAATTTTATGTATAGTCTCAGTCAAAGTTCCTTTAATGAACCTAATTAATAAATGATTAATTATGAAAGTGTCAATAATCAGTGACACATGTGTCTTCCTTGTTTAACATGGTAAATTATTTATATGAAATTTGGTGATATATTATGTACCATGATTGTAAATTATGAATAATTTAAAAAGAACACAACAATGAAGTCGATGCATTTTCCACACGCACAAATGAAGCTGATGCATTATAACAGCCTTGTGTCTATGTAATGAGACAATGTAATGTAAAAGGAAAGCACAATGACTTTGTCACTATATTTTCTACTCATGTAAAAGATGCATACCATCTTCATACTAATTGTAATGTTTTATGGTTTTTTTAAGTTTTAAAATGATTTTCTTATGGATTATTCATTCTGATGTGAAACAACACCTTGGTTTGGTTTTGTTCAGGGAATGAGCCCTCACTTTAGGGTTTGTGTTTTGATTTTGAAAAGGTCTTATGTTCCTCATACAATATTAATGTATAGTTGCTACAGTAGAATTAAATAAATATATTTGTTTTAATCAAATTGGTAGAAAGCGACAACAGGGCGGGCCCACGTTCATACAAGATACCTCAGGGGCGAATGTGTTAGCGAGTAGTCGAAGCGAATTAATAAAATTACATTGAGAATAACGTTGGCATTGACAAAAGCATTGGTTGTTTGTTTTAGGCGATTTAATTTTTATTTTATCGAAATCCAAGATATGCTTCTCTTAAAATTAAATGTTAATCATAACCAACGAGTGCTTCCTCGGCCTTTCCCTCCAGACATCCCAAAGCATTAATCACCGTATAGTTGTTTTAATGGAAAATTTTTATATTTTAAATTAATATTGAGGGCATTCGGTGGGGTTTCCATGGGATTTAATTCATTGATTAATTTCAAACTTGTTAATGTTAATTAGTGCATTTAAGTATTGATTCATTATTATGGGCACTCTTTATGTTTGTTTTATCCAAATAAATTATGCTTTTATGTAATATGAAAACAGTAGAATCACGAAGTAAGTTATTGTGAGAAAGTTATGTAATAAGAAACATGAATCCAATTGGTATTCTTTGATAAAGAAAAGAATTTTTTTTTTCATTATCCTGAAAAAAATAGTAGTAAAATAGAATTAATATAAGTTTCAAATCTTAGTGTTAGTCTCTTAGAATGTATATTCTTTATGCCATTTATTTTTATAGAGAAGAGAAACCTGCATAAAATGTTAACACGATTTTGAATTTTTTGATGAAGCCAATGTTGCTACAAGCATCTTTGAACCCTTCTCTTATCTTCATCTTTGAACTCTTCTATTATCTCTGCTTGGTAGCTTGCTTGGTAGCCTTAGTTTTGAATTTTTTGATGAAGCAAATGTTGCTACAAGCATATTTGAACCCTTCTCCTATCTCCATCTTTGAACCCTTCTAGTATCTCCACTTGGTAGCACTTGGTAGCTTGCTTGGTAGCCTTAGTTTCCTAGTAGAATTCTTTGGCAAGACTGTTCTAGTGGAAAATGATGAGGTCAAGCCCTAAGACCTACAAAGTTTTCAACATTGGTATAGAGTTAGTGTTGCCATTAAAAGTGCAGAATAAAAAAATGAAATCTCAATCCTAAAAAAAATTACTTCATATGTGATTCAAGCACAGTCTTAAAAATGGAAATAGAAATAGTATTCTTCATAACATATTAATATTCTTTGTTTTTCTTGAAATTGCATATTTATGAATAGATCATAGTACATATCCTCCTCTTGGGTGGGCTGTGTTTTTCTGGTAATTGCAACTTTTTGAACATGTCATGATAAATATCCTCCCCTTAGGCAGGCTCTGCAAAGATGGCACAGGATTAACCGGATTGTATCTAATTGAGTTGAGGTGGGTGAAAGAGTAGGCTACTATGAGTTGAGGTGATGAAGGAGTAACCTCATCTAAGTTGAGGTGATGAAGGAGTTGGTAATTGCAACTTTATGAACATGTCATGATAAATATCCTCCCCTTAGGCAGGCTCTGCAAAGATGGCACCGGATTAATCGGATTGTATCTAGTTGAGTTGAGGTGGGTGAAAGAGTAGGCTACTATGAGTTGAGGCAGTGAAGGAGTAATGTCATCTAAGTTGAGGTGGTGAAGGAGTTGGTTCACTCATAACAAAATGAGCTTTTGTAAGTAGGTTTCAATGTCATCTTCTAGGACATGGTGGATACAGGTGGTAGCAGGACATAATGGACACAGGTGGTAGCAGGACAAGGAAGTTGTGTTGCATGGCAAATAGGTGGAAACTCTAGCAAGGGGACCGTTTATACTTGGACTAAAATGCATAAACATATAATGTTACCATGTAATGCTAGACCTAATTTCTATCATTAATCTGCATTACCTCATTTAGCAGTGAATCACTCTCAATCACACAAAAGTTATCCTAGTTTTTGTTTGGATATGAGGCCAAATAAGACCTCGAACTAAAAAGTTTGAATAAAAATGAAATGTGAATTGAAAAAATTGTATGGATTCTTCAAAACTTCAGTTAAAATGGTTAATTTGTGTTGGTTTACGTGCAACTACTTGAAAACTGATTACTAATAGTCCCTCATCCTGAAAGGTAGGGACTAATAAAGGCATTAGTACGCTTAAAATTCGAAAGGAGTCATGTATTATAAATTCAGTTTATATTAAAGAGAGTATATTATAACTTAAGTTTAAGTTTATAGTAGTGAGCTAATGGTTAATAATATAAAATAACTCATTCAATTTTAATTAGTTAGAGTCCAAAATACATCATGTTAGTATTATAAACAAGGAAAATAGTTGCAAAGCATTAGCGATAGCTTATATGAATTGTATCTTGTTGCAATTTCTAAAAAAATGTTCTTTGTGGATCTTCTTGATGGTAGTTAATTATTTGGCTAGATCCTCTGAGTGTTATATTTTTAACCAGTTCAGCACATAATATCTGTTGTATCTATATCAGTATTCATCATCACCTTACATGGTGTTTATGTCCATAAGAAAGTTGAGGTCATTTGACGTTGGAAACAACAAATCCCTATTTTCCTTGCAGCCCATACTTCCCACTCACAAAGAAGAAAATGAACGCCTGGAGAAGTTAGTGCATGGTAATTTGACACGAAAATATTTTGCAAAGTGGTTTGAGTGAGGAGAAAATTGATTGATTGGTTTGTTATCAAGAGGAGGACTGGGAGCCAGGGGAAAAATCCTTGCAGATATTCTCCAGGTACATGTTTTTCCTTTTCCGAAGTTCTTCTTTGAGATTGTTACTAGATTTCTATTTGAATAATTTATTGGACGAATGAATAATAATCAGGATTCTCATTTCTTAACAAGATCTGTGTATTTCGTAATATTGTATATTTTGTACATTCAAGCATATTTCCTGGCAAAGATTCCTAATCTTGATAAAATTTCTAAAGATGCATATTTTATGAGTTTAAATGCTAGTCTAGTTGCAAGTAAGAAAGGGAAGTAACTATGATCAGATCTGTGAATTCAATGCATGGATTTAACTTCACTTGTCTCCATGCTAGCTTAGAATGCATCTAGTATTTCAACATTATATGCTATACCCTTAAAAATCCATGGTTGAATGCCAAAAAAAATTGTTGCCTTCCTCTTGGTCGCAGGGTCGAAATGCTTGGGAGAGGTGCTCAGGAAGTCATTGTTGATAACAATCAATCAAGGCCTTTCCAAGAAAGGTACGAGGTAGAATAGAAGTGTATTAGACAGTGGAGATATATCTTAAATACTGCAACTAAGAACTCGCATCGACCACATGACCTAACATGGCAGCCTTTCCGTTCAATGTTACAGCAAGCGGGAAGGACCTGGAGGACTGATTCACTCGCTCAGCAAGGGGAAGGCATGAATGCCAGAATCTGAACCAAATATTCAGGCTATGTATCTTGATCTGGAAATGGAACTACATCTGTAGAATGTGCAAAATCTTGGGCTGACGATTCCTTCTGAGAGAGCAACTTTCGAATACGTAACTTTTGTTTTGGAAAAGATGGATTCTACACTTGCAATTATGGAGGACGTGATGTACCTTATGTTTTGCAGGCGATGGAGCATGCAAGTTTTCCAGTGGAATGTCCTTCCCTTCCCAAGAACAATGTCGAGTGGAATGTACTTCCCCTCCCAAGAAATTGCAAGAACCTGCAATTTAGAACTTCAATTGTATTTTCAAAGATTCAATTGCAGTCTATCAAAGCATTCAATTGCAGTGTTAGGGCCTAGAAAATGTCCAATAAATTTAATTTTATTTTTAAATGACTTATTAATACTGACAATTAGCTAAAACATATTATATTCGCCTACACCAGGGAAATATAGTCATATCACATGGCTTTTAACTAATCAAAAATCAAAAATTATGTTTTTGAAATATTATAAATAAATACATAATTTTTATTTTTAAAATAAATAAAATTAATATATCATTTCCACATAAATTTTGAAGATGATTGAAGGAAACTTTGGATATGGGATATTGTGTTTTGAAAAGCATGGAAAAAAGCACCAACTAAAACACAGAACACACTAAGTAACAGGCGGTCAAAGTGTTAGTAATTGTTATTCATTGCTTTCCTAGATAGAATTTATAGAATAGTATTTTACCTTTAAAGTTTCTTGATGAATTTAAATTGAAAATACTTAGTTAAGGAATTACACTAGTTATATTGGTTGTGAAGTTAGTAGAAAAAGAAAAAATAGCTTTTTTTTAGTTGTTACATTTAATCCTTAATGTTCAGTAACTAGGTGGTTGTTACATATGGTATCAGAGCAGGTTCATCTCTGTGACAAGGAACCTGTTATGTCTTCCATTGTGTTAAATAAAATGTTAAAGATGTATCACTAATAAGTTTTGAAATTGTCCATGCAGGTAATCATGGTTAGAGGACGCAGGGGAAGTAGACGTCTTGGCACAGGAGGAAGAGGTATGCCTCCTCCAAGAGTATCCTTTCCATAGGAATGTAACCCTCAGGGAGATGAGAAGACTACTAAGCATGAGCAGGGTGTTGAGGGAGATGTGGTAGGTATGATGCGATACTTCCAAAGGATTTTATAGGTGTTGATCAACCTCTTGGATCAAAATGAGGAAAGAGCGTATGTGCCCAATGACGATTCACAACACACTCTAGCAGGTAATAGTATTAGTATACACAGAGAACTCGAGAAGGTGAAATTTCCTGAGTTATGGGGTGCCACAAATGGCTTAGCCATTGAGGCATGGTTGGAGAACATGGCGATGTGCTTCTCACTTCGTGATTACACCTCCAACAAAAGTTCGCATGGTGGTCTTTCAACTGAAAGGGAGTGCTCTACTTTGGTAGAAGACGCTCCTACCTCAACTAAACATGGTCGTTGAAGACATGTCATGGGAATTGTTCGAGGAACGATTCTGGGAGAGGTACTTGTCAGATGAATTCATTGAGCGTCAGCTTAATGAATTCAACACCTTACGACAATGTAGTTGTACGGTACCAAAGTATGAGGCCAGGTTCACAGAGCTACTCATATATGCTTCACATATGAACACGGAGAGGTTAAAGGTCAAAAATTTTGTGTTCGGACTTAACTTCAACATTTGTGCCAAGGTGAGGATCCTAATGCCTTAAACGTTGCACAATGTAGTTCAGAAGGACCTCATATTTGAGGAAGATCTGAACAATGGGAGTCATGGTAGGACTCCTTCTAGATCGAATAAACAGGTGACACCGGGATCCCAACATCATCAAACACCAACTAGACAGACTTCTGGGCACCGTGACATACCTAGAGGACTTATGTTCTCGACACCGTGATGATAGACTCCTCAGCAAAGGACTCCTTACATAGAACCACAGTAGCAACAACAACAACGTCATCCATAACAACAATAGCAGTTTAGATATGGTCAACAGAACAAACTAGTGAAATAGAATCATAGGCCGACAATTTCTAGTTCTGGGACTAGGAGTATCGGACCGAAGAATGGATTTTGGACATGTGGAGAGCCATATTACCAAAAATATTGTCCGATTAAGAAGGCTAAAGAGACAGATCGTCAGGACCCACTACAGTTCTATATTTGGGAAAGGCCCATAGGATACATGTAGTGGTGAATAACCGCCAGGATGAGCACCAGTCCACTGTGCTCGATATGTCAGGTACGATCATCAATCAAACTATAGTACTTTGATAGATCCGGGAGCTACAATATATTTATTTCTAATGCAAATCTTAAGAGAATTAAGGTAAAGGAATTCGAAAAGGACGATTTCATATATGTAGAAATGGCATTGGGAGCCAAACAAAAAGTTGGAGGAAAGGTTATGGAATGTAGCATTAACTTGGGTGATTTTGTAACGAAGGTAAATCTTTATGTCATGATTTTAGGATCTTATGACACAGTTATTGGCATGGACTAGTTAGAATCGCATGATGCGATACTTAACTTCAAGACAAAGCGGTTAAGTTTGACAGTTGATTTGGGACAGAGTAGGGTGATTGTAGGAAGAAACCAGGGGGTGTCTTTGAGGTTTATTTCTTCCGTACAATTACATAAAAGTATGCACAAGGGGTGTAAATTATACACCATATTAGCACTAAACGAAAAGGGAGACACGGAAGGATTATAAAATCTTCATGTAGTATCGGAGTTTGCCGATGTATTTCCTGAGGAATTACCAGGTTTTCTGCCAAAAAGAGAATTAGAGTTCACCATAGATCTGAAACCTAGAACTGAACCTATTGCAAGAAATCCATATTGGATGTCGACACCAGAATTGCACGAGTCAAAAATGAAAGAAGGAATTATTAGACTTGGGACTTATACTTCCAAGTGTTTCACCATGGGGTGCACCATTGATTTTTATTAGAAATGAGGATGGATCATGAACGCTTTGTATTGACTACCATCAATTGAAAAAAATGATGATCAAGAACCAGTATTTGTTGCCAAGAATAGATGATTTATTTGATCAGATGAAGGGAGAAATGGTGTTTTTTAAGATTGAATTGAGATTGGGATATCATCATTTATGGATTAAGGAGAAATATATCCCTAATACCACATTTAAGACGAGATTAAAAAACTATGAGTTTATTGTTTTACCATTTGGATTGATGAATGCCCCAGGCGTATTTATGATTTTGATGAATGGGGTATTCTGTGAATACTTGGACAAGTTTGTTCAATTATTTACTGATGAAATATCGATTTATTCTTAGATGAAAGAAGAGTATGAAGAACACTTGAGATTGTTTCTACAGTGTCTAAGAGAAAACAAATTGCACGAGTGTAACATCCTTGTTTCCCCCAGCTTGTAATTAATCATAAAATAGGATTACCATGATAAGGCATGTGGACAGTGTAAATATATTATTGTTTGAGCTGTCAATAACTGACTGTGGGGGTGAAACCTTGAAAGTACTAGCCATGATATCACTAGAGGAAAGAATGTGAAAATTATAAGAGAGGGCTCATTATATCAAATAACCCCAAATTTGCCTTGATGGGGGTAATAAATCTCCTTTGGATCCCAAGGAGAGAAACCAGATAATGAAGAAAGGACCAGTGGTGGAATTATCAACCACTCCCATGAATGGAAGCATGTTCTGACTGCAGAATGTCAACCCAAAGTACCACTGGGTATGACATACCAAGCTGACCCAAGTTACCTTCTCACAGAAGGAACAGGATGGGTCGAGAACCATTATGGGGAAAAGATATAAAAAAAAATTGTAAGGAGAATGTGGGAGCTCTCCAGCAGATGAGGAACAGAAGGTCACGAGCTTGATGCTGAGTGAGCATCTGATAAACCTCACCCAGGGCCATAACAGAGAAGGAAATCTTTGAAAGTTTGCAGAGAACATAATCTAAGCGGAAGCTGAAACAGAGAAAGAATCCTTGAGAACTACGAGAGTTCCCTAGTGATATCATAGCTTGGCATGGGGCTGGCCAGAGTGCTAAGAATGAATGCCTCAGATCCTATGGTTGGGTGGAAGGATGAACACCCACAGTCAGTTAGTTGGCTACCACTTGTAATAGATAAGTAATCGCATATCTTGTGTATTTAAGTGGTATTGTGAATTAAAGTTGGATATCCTATGAATGTTCCAGGGATGGATATGTTTGTTTAATGATTTATACTGTACCCTTTTGTGTCTTCTTGATTGTGTAATTAGGAAAGTAGGAAATTGTATGAATTGGATTTGTTTTTATACTCGTAAATGCTTGCGTCCTGTGGTGGCTTAAACCAGAGCTACAAACTGTGAGTTCATCGACCGTGGGCATAGTTTCATGTATGCATGTCGACCTTCCTAGTCGTTCTAAGTACCTTGGAGGAAAAATTTTGCTAAGCTCAGGAGAGGCAATGCATGTATGCACAATCTCTCTGCGAGGCAAGCAAATATTGAGAACCACTTAAGTTCTAGACTTGATGAAGGAGCGCAAGAGTTGTGCAGAAGACCCTTCTAAGTGTTAAGTTCAGGAGAAAGAGCACAACGCTCCTTAAATCCTTCATAACTGATGAAGCTCAGGAAGGATAGAAAGATTCAAGTATCGAAAGGGAATATCCTTTCGTTTGGAAGACAAACGGACGAGACCTTTCGGGAGGATCCAAGGTCTATCGCGACCGCTATATTGGAAGAAGGAGCGTAGGTGTTAACCCCTCAACTCATTCAGTCTTCACAAGATCGATGAATGTTGGTAATCATCATGAAGGGGATGGATCCTCCGAAACCTGAAGTCGCGATGTGATATACACTGTACATCCAAGGATCTATAGAGACCCACCTTGACTGTCGAATCTGTGAGCGTGAAGTTCATGCGATGGGAGAATCGTGTGTTGGTGCAATTAAACTTCTGAAACCCGAAGTTGCGATGTGATCTGGACCGTTGGATCAAGGAAGGTCGTGGACCGTCGATCCGACGCGAATAGATTAATGCAAGGAGTACATGGGAATTCAAAATTCCCTAAGGACCAAGCTCAAAAGAGACTAGCGCTTTTCAAAAGTGCAGATGAGGTTCAAGAGGCAAACTTGTTCCAAGTTCGTAAGCTCAGGAGGGAAGTGGAAGTCGAGACCCATACATCAGGGCTTGCAGGAAGTAAATCGAAGGTCTATACCTTCAAAACATTTGAAATCTTCCAATTTAGGGAAGAAAATGAAATCTCAAGAGGAGGAGCAACAGTGATCGTTGGATCGAGCATTGTGAAATATTTGGACCGTTGGGATCCACGTCCAGACAATTAGAAGAGCGTGCAAGAGAAGATCAGATTTGGGTCGTCAGATATGAGTGAAAGGAAAAACAATCGTTGGATCCCAAAGAAAGTGCACAAGGCCTAACCCTTTGAAAGTGCACAGGAGAGTGGACTTGCGAAGTCCTGAAGTTCTGAAGTCAATCAGAATTGTCCAACGTCAATTTTGATATGTGGCCTAAGATCCACAACTTCGGAGGTTTGTGGACAAGGAGGAGGACAAACAACAAAAGTAAATCCTGGTTGTTTATCGCCAAGGGGATACGTGTCAGGAGATCATGGATTTTGGGTAAAAGCACTCATGAGAAATGGGTGCATAAGAGTTGAAACTCCTAAAGCCCAGAGATTCGGAGAGCCGAAGCACCGAAGTGTCGAAGAGTCTAAGCATCGAAGGGAAAGAGCGTCGAAGGGCCGAAGTGCCGAAGAGCCGAAGGGTTGGAGCACCGAAGCGCCAAAGCATCGAAGGGCCGAAGAGCTAAAGATCCAAAGGTATTTGAACCGTTATATCCAGATAGACATGTGGCGATAGATCGCAAGCTTTGGGTAAATTGCATTGGAGTTTCAGTTGAGAATTGAGATTCCTGAACCCCAAAGACCCGAAGTGAATCTAGACCACCAGATCCAGAGGGACGCGTGGTGACGGATCGTGGACTCCAGATAAATCTATTCGATAATTTTCAATTGATATTTGAGACTCTTGAAGTTAGGAGAGCCGGAGAGTCGAAGTAAATCTCAACCGTCTGATCATGTGAAGTAGATCTCAGTCGTTAGATCGTCCGAAGTAAATATCAAGCATCGGATTGTCTGAGGTGAATCTGGACTGCGTGATCCAGAAGAGATGTGGCGTAGATCGATGGATTCTGGGTAAAGTCCCAAAGTAATTCATAGCCATCAGATCAAGAGGACAGGTGGCATAAATCTTTATATTTCGGGTAAAGACCTGAAGCAAGCCTTAACCGTCTGATTCAAGTGGACACGTGGTAGGAATCTGCTTACTTCGAGGGGAAGTGAAGTTTGATAATTGAGATCTCAGAAGTCTGGAGACTCAAAGAAAATCTCAACCGTTGATCGAGCAAAGGGGCTGTAGGACCATTGATCTGGTTGAAAGGTCAAAACCCCGAAGAAGAGGCAGAGCCACTAATTGAGAAGAAAAGGTGTCCACAAATCATCGACTCTGGAAGATTGACGTATGAAAGAAAGAAAAGTTTGAGACTTGAGAATTCTGAAGTCTGGAATTTCAAAAAAAATCATTCATTGATTTGCAAGAGGTCAGATATGATCTGCAGCTTTGAAAGGGATAGATCTGAGCCGTCAGTTCAGAGGCACCGTTAAGATCATGAGATCGACGGTCCCGTAGCATTGCAGGGATTGAAGATGCATGAACTTTGAAAAGTTAAGGGCGGGCCGCAATCCAAACCACAGTTTTGAAAAAAGGACATGTGGAGGCTTGAGGAGAATTGCGGGTCGAAAGGTAGTTTGGTCTCAAAACATCTTTGGTTGCACCCGCAATTATGTGTTTGCGTGAGGTTATCGCCCAAGGTCACCTCAAGGAGAAACTTATCAGAAAAGAGGCTAGCGCCCAAACCCAGAGATTTCCCAAGCATGAAGGGAAGGCAACGGGTACCATTAGACCTGGACCCGGAAGTTGAAAGGGTGTGCATTTAATTCTAGAGCGAGACCATCAAGGTCTCATAGATTCGTTGGCTTCAGAATCAGAGATCCTTGACCAGGAGCTCGGACTAGTTCCCCGACTTCCCAAATTAGAAACCATGGATGGAGAATCTGTCCTTTAAGAAAATCGAAAAATTTGTATGCCTCGTCGTGGGTGTGTTACAAATTGGTATCAGGTCATGGTTAAAACACTTGTCCTTCTTGGGATCATGTACGAGTCGCGTAAGGAGGTATTATTATCTGCATTTACTCCTTGAGGAGAAGGACTGCAAATTGAACTTGTGATTTTGGGAATTCTTGTTGAATTTCAGCAGAAGAATTTCTTTAGACCTTTGTCAAAGTGATAACTACTCTTACCATAGTAGGGATATTATAATTAACATTTATAATAAGACTTGAATGTGGATATCTAAAGGTGTCAGAGTTTTGTCAAGAGCAATTGAAGCCTGAAGGACAGATGACCTAGTGTTCGTAACACTGCTTCTAAACATGGGTAGTTGGAACTTCAGGCATTGATGATGGTAGTTTATATAATGGTTAATACCTTTGTGGGCTTAAAGGAATCTGATAGGATCAGGTAGGTTCCTTGGCAGTCATAGTTACTGCTCTATATTAAAATCAGAGCATATAACTCCTCGTGACCAGAGAAAAGTGAGATGGGTAAAACCCTATGGACACTGAGGCAAGAAGGTTTTCTTGCTAGACGTTGTCGCATAAAGAGGAAAGTGACCCTGTTTGGTTATTGCCTTGAGAAAAGGAAACATCGATGAGAGATATGACTGTGAGATTAGTCTTGTAAGTGATTGAAATCTCAAACTGAAGGACACTAATGATGAAATTAAACTATCAAGTAAATGCATGAGGTAAAAAGGTGCAAGAGATGCACCTACTTATACACGAATGTGTATACATGATCATAAAGATGATTGGAAGATCCTTGGGAAAAGAATATAGAACCCTGATATGTCCATGTGTGTGAATAACATGGAAAAAGTGCAAGCAATAAGCTAGCATGATGAATACTTCTCTGTGTTTAATTATGCTTGAGTACATGGGTTTAATGCATTATGGAGCTTCCTAATATGAAGCCTGATAGTCATACCAGTTAGGTATGAATGATATTAAACGTGCAAGTGATGCACATGTATGATGTAAGTTAACAAAACCAGAATC
>ML784762.1:266140-302566 GCA_009831015.1 Picea engelmannii | reverse complement strand
CTATAACTTAGTACAACCACTACTGTAGTGAAGCGAGTTCATATTACCGATAATTGTCTCTTGTCTTTCCTCTGCACCGGCTGTTAGCAGGTGTAAGACCAAGTTACTGTTATAAGATGATGTGTTACTTGCCTCTTGTCTTTGATGTTCGTTTCAATTTCTTCTCCCAATATATGCGTGAGTTTTTGCTAGTAAAACCGTTTCATTTTACTTACAGCTAGTTAGTTTTCGTTCATTTCATTACTCTTTACAAAAATCATACAGTTACAGGAAAGGGCCTTGCTTTTGTAGTCCTATTTCGTTATTCACTCAAAGTTTTCTCTTATGTTTGACCAAATGGAATCAGCCATAAAAATTTCTCTCTAAATCATTTCCATAATTTAACTGTTCCTCAATGACTTTATCCAGAGTAATTCAACCCAACATTCAACTCGGGATATACGATCAAACTAATATAGCGTTAAATCTTCTTAATACGACTCTTAAAACTGCTGATACTCGAGAAGAATTAGAACGTTCATGGACGACCATTGAACAAGACATTGCAACCCAGGAACAGTTGGAAGCAAGACAACGTGAACGCAGAAATCTTCTTTAGCTTCTCACACCAAGGTTAGCGAAATCCTCTATCAACTATTATCATACTTTCGGATGCCTTGAAACTGTACTTTAAGCCTTAGTACAGACTCAGGAACAACACCACCGAAACTTGATATCCTTCTTTAACAATTTCTCCATGGATGTAGTAATCTGTGCGTAGCTCTTTATGAACATTCTATAGTAGCCTGCATGACCTAGTGTATCTATTAATTTATGCACTAACTTAGGTGGTGGAAAATTAACAATGACACCAATCTTTGCAGGGTCAACTAGTAGGCCCTATTTACAAACCACATGCCCTAGAAAAATTCTAAATGGTGCGCTGAATATGCATTTTTTAACGTTCAAAGAGATTTGACACTATCTACACTTTTATAGCATTAATATTAAAAATTCAACATGATCTTTCAATAGGCTAAATATTGCCCAATAATCCAGATAAACCTCTAAAAAATTGTGTATAAAATATGTAAATGCAACTACCACTACTCTTGAAAAAATAACAGGGGCATTTTTCAATCCAAAGGGCATCACTTTGTACTGATATGACCCCCATTCTGTGGAAAATGTAGTCTTATGACGATCCTCTGGTGCTATTATGATATGGTGATACCCTAAAAATCCATTAGTAAATGAGTATGTGTTAATCCCTAGACAAATTCCCATGATATGTATAAAACCCCTTATTATGCTCTAGATATTGAATTATTACATTTCTAGTAGGTCGGATAGAACCCTTATGAGCACCCTTTCATTATAATTGTAACCCTTTGTCTCCTATATATATATATATATATCAACGATATCTAGTATTATGATCACCTTATCTCATCTCATATTGTGTTCTGAAATTTATATATTGTAAAGGAGGTTTCCCCCTCAAATTGGACTGAATTTTATTGATTTCTTATCATTTTTAAGGCGTTGGGTCATAACATTTGGTATCAGAGCTCAATGTCTCAGGGTTTTGCTGCTACATTTGAGATACCTTGGAATTTTCATATAAATTATTTTCTATGGTGTTTTAGAGGGAACCCCTTGGAAGATATTTATTATATAGATCAAGGTACATGGGGTTAAAATTTAATATCCTGAGGCCCTATACTTTCTGTGATATAGCCTGTTTAAGATAGGGTTCATGAATCATCCTGAATTTAGTCATCACATAATTTTTGCTATAAAAGTTTTTCTGTAACATTTCAGACCCCGAAATCTAGAGGATACTCACAAAAATTATCAAGGTATATGTGATAAAAATTTCATCTTCTGGGTCATCCTACGTTTGTAGATACACCCTGTGCAAGATAGGGTAGCTGACTAGTCCTATTGACTAGTGTCAAACAGGTGTTCCAAGTACAACAACCATAACTTCTTCATAGAGAATCCAAATTGAGTGAGACCAATTGAAATGAACAATATATAAGACATGGTATTTCAGGTACAATTTTCAGAATTTATATCAATTATTGTGCACGTGGCACACTGTAAAAGTGGTCTCTCCTGGAAAGGACAAAAATCAGCAAGGTGTGGGGAAGTTACCATAACTTCCACTTGGCACATCTAATTTTGATAAGACCCGTGGAATTGCAGAGAGATAGTACTAGAGAGATAAAGAATAAAAGTTCAGACCCAAAAGGGCCAAAATTTTAGAGATACACTAGAAGAAAGGTCATCCAAGAGAAGAAACTCCAAATTAAGGTTTTTAAAGGTACGTAACTTACAATTGGCATAATTGTTTTTGGAATATTTGTTTCGGGTGATTTAAAATTTGTGATATATATAGAATAGAGGAGTATTATTATTATTACTCCATATGGGTCCAAAAAATGTGACAATAGCTATTAAACCTCCTGAAGTCTCATCTATGACTCAAGAAGAAAATGAGGACATACATAACAGGTTGTCCAAATTAGAGGAACAAATTAAGAATGTGAGTGAAAAGTCTAATAATTGGGTAAACTCACAAAGAAAAATTCAAGTAATGGAAGAGAAGATGGTTGGCATGGAAAAACATATGGAGGGTATAAAAAACAAGATGGATGATATGGAAAATAAGATGGAAGAAAATAAGAATGACATAAGAAAAATAAATACAAAATTCCATGAAGGAAATGCAGAATATGTCTTCCCTGATATCTCAAGCTATAGATGGGAGATTCCCTAAAGGAGGCCTCAAAATGGAATGGAATCATGAAAATAAAGGTAGTACTCATGTTGAACAAACTTCCAATAATAATCCATTTAATGAATCTAACTCTAATTGTGGAGTTAATTCTGGTGGGGGTCCTAAATTCAACTTTGCCAAAATTGAATTAAAGAAGTTTGATGGTACAGAGGTATTTACTTGGGTGAAACAAATAGAGCAATATTTTGAACTACACAATATTATGGATGATAAGAAAAGGATTCACATAACAACCTTGAACTTTGAGATAAAACCATATCAATGGTAGCAATGGATAGTGAAAAGGCAACCCCCTTTATATCACTACACTTGGGGTTTATTTACAAGAGACTTAGAAGCACAATATGGGAAAGTTTGGGAACAAGACTACTTCAGTCAATTGACAAGAATCGAGCAATTAGGTGATATTGAAGAATACAATTCATAATTATTGGTACTAGCCACAAGGGTGGATAACCTAAGTGATGAACACTTGATGGAATCTTACATGGGTGGATTAAAAGAATACATTAAACATGAACTTTTCTTAGGCCAACCTACAAGTATTATGGAAGCTATGAAAAATGCTCGTCATATTCATGCCAAAAATAAGGCTATACACAAGTATAGAATTGGAGGAGAAGATCATTTTGGGGGTCATAAGACAACCATATCTCAACCAACAATTTTGAAACCTCAGCAAATGGATGAAGGAAGAGCAAAAGGACCATGTTTCAATTGTGACAATAAGTACAGTAAAGGCCATAAATGCGGTGAGAAGAAATTATTCTACATAGACTGTGAAGAGGAAGAAGATAGTTTTCCTAAACCAATAAGGTTGACACTTGAACAAATGGATGAAACAAGAGAAAAAGGACTATGTTTCAATTGTGAAAGCAATTACAGTAAGGGGCATAAATGCGGTGATTTTTTTTTATTCTACATATACTGTGAAGAGGAAGAAGATCAAGATTTGGAACCATTATAAGACCCAAATCTAGAAGAGACTACTCCAAAAATATCTTGTGATGATTTGGTCAATATCGTTACTCCAAAAACCCTCAAGATACAAGGATACATCAAAAAGAAAAAAAGGTAACAATATTGATTGATTCAGGTAGCACCCATAATTTCATCAATTACAACTTAGCAAAAGATCTCAATTGTTTTCTATATCCTGCACCAGAGTTTCAAGTAATGATTGCAAATGGAGGTACCATAAATTATTCAGGGAAATTCCATAGTATTAAGCTCAACATGAGGGAGTATTTTTTGGATAGCCCCATGATTTCCATCCAAATGGGGGGGTGCTAATGTTGTATTAGGGATCCAATGGTTGCAATCATTGGGAATAATGGCCTTTGATTTTCAAAATCGTTTTATGAGATTTTTGTCAAATGGCAAGGAAATTGAGCTTAGAGGTATCCAATGGAAACCCTCTAAAGTGATAATCTCTAATATCATGGAAAAATTAATCAAAAAAGGACACCAGGGTGTAATTGCACAATTGTGCTCACTTGATGTTCAAACATCCAAAGCCCCAGCTCCATTAGATCTCCAAATAATTATCAACAATCATTCCAAGGTATTTGGTGAAATGACTAAGGGTCTTCCACCTACTCGAGACCATGACCATGCTATTCATTTGCAGCCAGTAAGTGTACCACCTAACATTATGCCTTACAGGTATCCACATGCACATAAGAGTGATATTGAACACATGATCTAGGAAATGTTAGAGGCTGGAATCATTCAACATAGCCAAAGTTATTTCTCTTCACCAATGGTGTTGGTTACAAAAAATGGTGGCTCATGGCGTATGTGTCTAGATTATAAACAACTCAACAAAATGACCATAAAATATAAGTTTCCTATCCCTGTCATTGATGAATTATTAGATGAATTACATGGAGAACAAATATTTACTAATCTAGATCTTTGTTCAGGATATCATCAAATGAGAATGATATAGGAAGACATTCTTAAAACAACTTTTAGAACATATGAAGGTCATTATGAATTTTTGGTTATGCCATTTGGACTGACTAATGCACCTTCAACATTTCAAAGCTTGATGAATTCCATTTTCAATCCCTTCCTTAGAAAATTTGTCTTATTATTTTTTGATGACATACTAATCTACAACAAATCTTGGGAAGAGCATGTACAAAATGTTGACATAGTATTGCAACTATTGGAAGAGCAACAACTTTATGAAAAGCCTTCCAAGTGTGCCTTTGGGGTTGAAGAAGTGGAATATTTGGGCCATATTGTATCTCATGAAGGTGTAAAAGTGGACCCTAACAAAATTAAAGCTATAAGGGAATGGCCAATTCCCAAAACCTTGAAGAAGCTTAGAGGGTTCTTAGGATTGACAGGCTATTACCACAAGGTTTTCAAGAAATATGATCAAATAGAATCACCTATAACAACATTATTAAAAAAGGAAGCATTTTATTGGACAGAAGAAACAACCAAATATTTTTAAAAACTTAAGGAGGCTATGTGTACAAACCTTGTATTGACCACACCTGACTTCACAAAAACATTTATTATGGACCGTGATTCATCAAGCCATGGAATTGGTTCATTTTTAATGTAGGAAGGAAGGGCCCTTTCCTTTGAAAGCATACAACTTAAAGGAAAAAACTTAGTCAAACCCATTTATGAAAAACAAATGTTAGCCATACTACATGTAGTTCATAAATGGCGCCCCTACCTAATAGGAAGATAATTCAAGGTAAAAAAAGATCATGACAGTTTGAAGTATTTTTTGGAGCAACGCTTATCTTCAGACGAGCAATAAAAATGGGTTTCAAAGATGTTGGGTTATGAATTTGAAATTATATATAAAAAAGGAAAACATAATGTTGTGGTAGATGCCCTTTCTAGGAAAGAAGAAGAAACAGAAGGTTCACTATGTGCTATTTCTATGCCACAATCGGATTGGGTGGAAGAAGCAAGGATAGAATGGAATCAAGATCATGAGGTATGCAAGATCATTCAAAAACTACATGAAGACCTTAGTTTAGAAGAAAAGTTTATATGGAATAATGATTTTCTATATTGTCATGATCGCCTATACTTATGCAGGAATTCCCAACTCAAACATAAAATCTTTCTGGAATAGAAAACTTCTCATATAGGGGGACATTCAAGATTCTTAAAAACATACCAGAGGGTCAAGAAGGATTTTTTCTGGGAAGGTCTTCAAAAAAAAGTTCAAAGGTTTGTGTCAGAATGTGTGGTCTTCCAACAGAATAAGGGAGCGACAATTGATGCGGGAGAATCGCCAACAAAGAATGAGTGGAAGACAACTCAACGCACTAGCACACATTTTGAAGTGATGATTTTGAATTTAAGGAGGCGTATCATGCAAACATCTGAAAATATTGCAATTTATGAACATATTTAATGTTTTGGAGCTGGACAATCACATAAGATCATTGGTGAATGTATTTTTCTTTTAATGAAGCTGCATGCAGTACAGATTCGATGTGGTTGATCTTATATGTCTGTCACAAACATTTATTGTAATAAATCCTTAGTAGTTGAATGTTTTTATTTTGATAGGATATCACTAAGGTAGCTTGGAGGGAAAGCTCAATGAGCTCGTGATGTATAAATAAATGCATTTTTTCCCAAATGAGGTTGTTGAATCTATTGTAGAGGTTGTTGTGAAAATAGAGATTGTTGCTGAAGAGCATTGTATGAAGCCATGTATATAACAATTGAATGAATATAATAGAGAAACATTGTTCCAAATGTTTGGTGTTGTTGTGTCTACCTGAATGAATGAATGGTAGGTTTTTTGTTAATTTCAATTCTCTATTATTCCTTGGTCTTACGTTATGAATGCATTTACATGGTTGAATGTATGAATCTGTGAGATAGTGGATAAGTTTCAATTGATTCTCTTCTATGATCAAGTGCAAGGAGTGCATAGTGTTCGTAAGGTGTGCGTTGACAGAGACTGTTTCGACTCAAAATATCAGAAGAGATAATGTGAAACTTTTGTATGCAAAGAGTGCATAACTTTCCACAAGGTGTGTGTCGAAAGAGTTTGGTTTGACTTAGAAGTTCAACAAATATAGCTTGAAGGTGTGTGTGGGTGGAAACATGCTTAGAGTCATATTGTTTAGGAGGAACAATTGAGAATTTGAGAACTGTTGCAAGGAGTGCACAATCATCCTTCAAGAGTCAAGTTGAAGAAAGTTTGTTGCAAGGTCGATACTTGGTTAAGTATCGAAAGAATCATTATGAGAAGTTCAAAGTATCGAGAATGAACAAGTCTAAGAGAGTTAACTTGGATCTTTGTGTGTAGAGAGTGCATATTGTTTGCAAGGAGTGTGTGACAGAGTCTCTTGAGTCATGAGCTTAGGAGGAGTAGCTCAAGTGTATTTGAAGAAGAGTGTAAAGAAACTTATTGCAAGGCATGCACAGGGTCAAATTTGACTAAGGATCAAAGAAAATGTTGTGAGAAGTTAGAAGTTTGAAGGAATACAAATTCAGGAGAGAGAGAGGGTGAGAATCCTTCAATAGTGTGGAGTCCTTTGAACATTCTCTAGATTAACGATAAAGATATGTCCAGGAGGGAGAGGGATCATTCCAATTCGTTAGATCTGGGAGAGCTACATGGAGGTTAGCCATATAATCCTATCAACACTTCATAGTTCGGAGGTGTAGAAGAGTTGTAAGAAGTGGGGTTGCCGAAGTCACGAAGTGAATCCTAGCTGTTGGCTGCAAGGAGGTTGCGTGGCAGCGGATTGGAGAGTTCAGGAGGTGGAGTTTCAGAGATTGTGTGGAGTGAGCAGAATCTTTGCGAAGTCGCAAAGGCCAAAGTAGAACTGGACTATTGGATCTAGGAGAACATGCGGCATAAATCCACGTATTTCGGTAGAAAGCGTTTCAGAAGGAGACAAAGGAGGAGGTCAAAAAATATCTGAAGATGAAGTTACGAAAGGAGCTGGCCCATGATCATAGCCCGTGGTCACATTGGAGAAGGAGTATAGCGCAAGAGCTAGTACTCGCAAATTGGTGTTTCCAGAGTTGCCAGAAATTAGTTGCGTGGGTAGTTGAACCTGCGGGTAACATCAAAGGGATGTGTGTGTTGTTGTTCAGGGTCTATTGAAGACCCAAAAAGCCAATTCAGCTTGAGTGTTTTGAAGATCCTTGACCGGGAGGTCGAAAAATCCTTAGGAGGGAGGGGGGGCTGCATCAAGTGGTATTGGAGCCCGAAAAAGGTTCTGTCTGACAGTATCAAGTGAAAATCAGAGCCACAATTTTCTTGCAGATAGCAGGAAAAGGAGAGAGGAGACAAAGAAATAGCCTGATATCATCAAGTGCTATCAGATACATCAAGTGATAGTTGTGTGAAGAAATTTCAACACAATGCTGCCTAGGAGACATGCAAAGCCACCTGTAGCAAATCGAGCTATGGAAAGAGAGACGCGATAACTTCAAGAAAGGATGGATGCTATGGAAACAACAAAGAGGAGAGCACCAGATGTTGGAGACATCAGTGATGTAGAGAATGAAGAAGTGGAAGTTGAAGAATATGTAGTAGAGGATGCTGTAGAGGAATGCTTGCTGAGAGCGGTTGTCAAGTTGGGAGATAGAGCAAAGATAGACATCCCAATGTATGAAGGGAATTTAGATGCTGAAGAGTTGTTGGATTGGATAAGGTCAATGGACAAGTACTTCAACTATGAAGATGTCAATGAGGAGAAGAAGGTGAAACACGCTGTCACCATATTAAAAGGACATGCATCACTGTGGTGGGATGAACTGGAGGAGGCTGAAAGAATATGAAAGGGTAAGCAAAAGATCAATAGTTTGGATAGAATGGTAGCCAAGATAAAGGATAAATTCATACCCAAGGGTTATCAGATAAATTTGTTCAATAAGTTGCAGAACTTGAGACAGAAAGGAATGACTATGAAGGAGTACATAGAGGAGTTTTACAAACTAAACATCAGGGCTGGAAAAAGAGAAAAGGATGCTTATCAGATTTAGGAGAAGTTGGCCAAAAATCAAAGACAACGAAGCAAAGGAAGAAGATTAAACAAAGGAGAGGGAATTGCCCATGATAAGGCACAAAAGTCCAAAGGTGAGACGAAAAAACCACATAGTCACTCAGAAATAGGTGGAATTTCCCAAGGGAGATAATATGGTGGTAGAAAATCTTTTCCTCGAGGAAGAGGAAGAGGCAAAGGAGGAGAAGTGAAGTTTTATTCCTATGGATATACATGACACATGTCTTGGGAATGTCCCGAGAGAAAGAAAGAAGGAGGAGGCAAAGCTCACATTTTAGAAGCACAAAAGAAAAATGTTGAAGTAGAAGGTGCATAAGATGGAATATATTTGGTGATGAAGAAAGTTCTTTTGAAGCCAGAGCCAGAGGCTGAAAAACCAGTTCAGAGGAACAATTTATTCATGACAACTTGCAAGACTAAGGATAGAGTTTGCAAGGTGATAATTGACAGTGGGTGCACTGATAAATTAGTATCCACAGAGATGGTGGAGAATTTGGAGCTAGAGACAACTTCACATCCGATGCCATATAAAGTTTGATGGCTATAGAAAGGTCACCAGGTAATGGTAACTAAACAATGTCTTGTTGAATTTAAAATAGGAAGATATATGTAATATCCCTAGGTTGAACCCAATTGTAAATGGAAATACAAATGTATGTAAGATGGTGAGCTGTTTGATATCATTTTTGTATACACCTTTCATGGCATAGTGCATGCATGTACTGTGCACTAAAATGATGAAGTGTGCACATTCCAGGATACTGTGCGCAACAACTTAAGTGCACGCGATTTTGAGGCCAGGGAGCCTTTGTGTATATGTTGTGTTTTATAGGTTGGTGAGCCAGTTATTAAAATCTAGGAGGCTTATGTTTTGAATTAGGATAGAGAGCCTAGATGCTAAAGTCCAGTGCGCCTATTTTTGTATATGTCTTACCATTAATGTAAAATACATCACTGTGCATAGATCGACCACGATAAAAGACTATGGGGGACTAAACCCCACTAGTTAGGGAAAGGGGGGGCTAAAAGTTAAGGAAAAGGGGATAAGCTAGGGAGCTTTAGCCAAAAAGGAATATTATATTAATACTTCTTAAGTATAAAGTATGGATAATTATTTTATCCTAAGATCTAAGGTTGGGGACAAGTGGGCCAAAGTAGCTCCCAAAATGACAAGTGCCAAGTTGGGAACATGCATACATATAGTTTGGACTTAGTTCATCCTTCCATCATTGAGTCATCCTATTATTCCTGAGTTTATACTTTAAGGCTTTAAAGTATACCGTCAAGGCATCCAAAAAATAAAGAGAATTAAGGTGTAAGAATCAATTACTAAGGGTAAATTAGAGTTGGTTTCTCAACTGTCTCTGTCTAGCTTCCCATTATTCTTGGATGTTGATTTTTCTCTCAATAACTGCCCATGAATGTTCTAATTCAACTCGGGTAGTTGCTATTTGCAGGATAGTATTAAATAAGTTCAAAGCAATGCTAGTTTGATCCTGTAGGCCAGGTTCTATGTTTGGTTGTCTATTACTTGGGACAGTCATGAGGATTAAAATTTTATTAAATTATAAAAAGGTTTTAGAAATTGTTGCTTCAGTTTTGTGGGATGAAATAGAAAAGGAATCTTGGAATTCAAAATAATAACATAATAACAGTAAAGGCCGTTTCCTGTACTTGAAGTAATTTGAGAAAATTAAAATAATAACATAGTAACACTGTTGAAAAATATGAGGATTTAATCATGAAAGAATCTCATATCATAACAGAAGAAGGGGAGAAAAAACAAGATTTCTAATGAAGTATAAAATATAATCATCCAACTGACCTACAGGTCTTGAAACTACTGATAGCAATCACAGAGGAAAAGCTGTAAATGATTAGATAATCAAATAAATTCAAACTACAATAGAATTTTGTATTAAACTATTGTTGATCATTCATTAGAAAGACATGGAATAAAAAATATTGAAAGAAATTTAAAACAGAGTGAAGGAACACATAGCTTCAAGGTGACAGAATTTGGAATCTCTTCTGCATTATCTATATCATTGTAAATCAGAAAACTTCTAATACAATTGGCTCCCAAAAAACAAAAAGCCTTTTCTTAGTCTTATGAAGTTGTATTTATACATGATCACCAAACCTTTTTCCCGTTGGTGATTAACTAACTTCCTAAGGCTAACGGTTACATGAATGAGCAATGTCGAACCGTTTACATTTCTATTTTAACTGCTTTATCATTCCAATGATGAAAATATTCAAAACAATATTTCATGTCTGCGTTGACGAACCTCCTCCTTCTGTTTTAAGACAGTGAATACATTTTCCTAGAAACTGTACTAAAACTCTAGGAGCCTCTAGAATATCCTTTGCTTCAAATAAGAAAAACTTTCTCTGTAGTTCTGGCAGACGGTCTTCGATTATTTTTCTTGTGAACTTAATAGTTTGTAACTTTAAGTTCGGCATTGCTATCCATTTGTCAATTTGAGTGACATTGATTACCTTTATTTGTGGAATCTCTACCTGAATTTCTTCCAGATCCTCTTTGAATCTTAACTGATGCTTGACAATGTTAATTTCTCCTCACAACCCTGGACAATCGTTTTTTCCAATGTTCAATGGAGTTTTTTCTAAAAGGTAAAAAATTCCTTGACAGTCATCATTAACTTCTATGGTTATTTTCTTGTTTTCTGCAAGGTTTGCCTCCCACACCCTGATTATTATATCACCTTTAATCTGCTCTGAAACATATAGCTTCTGAGTCTCTCTGACCTCCTCTTTTGTTGAAAGAGACATTTCTTTTTGAAAATTTGTTCTAGCTGCTTTCACTTCTCTTTCTTTCAGGAGAATACTCTCCAAGGATTTACTTGTTTCATGAAAGTAATTCTGAATAAATTTCAGATTAAAGAACACTCCCTGTTGCTCTTTTTCTATCTTTGTATGTATTTCCAACACCTGGGCTTGGAAGATTTCAAGTTCTACCACTTGGTTTTGAATGGAATTAATCTTATTTTGTAACTGTTTATTTATTTCTTCTTGTTGTAGGACTTATGCTTGATTGACCTGTATTTTCAGGTTTGCTTCATCTAAGCTTTCTTTCAGTTTTTGAATCTCTTGAATGTTATTGAATCGGGCTCGTTCTAGGCCCTTGTTTATCTCCCGACTGATATTTCTTTTAGTCTCCTTTAATTGACCCTGTAGCTGAGCTATCATCTGATCTTTTTGCTGCAACATAGTTCTCAAATTACCCACATAGTATAAATTTGCTGATGTCAAGGCTCCCATTGTACCTTCTATTTCTGTGGTGAATTCCCCCTCTTCAAGTTTTTTTCCATCTACAACAATCTTGTGCTTTTTAACCATCATGTTTCCTCTTGGATGCATTTCCTGTTTCAGGATAGCCTTCCTCTTTCTACTGAAAACGTAATCAGAAGAAGGAATCTCATCCCTAGAAATAGGCTCAAGATCACTAACATATAGAGCTCCTTCTTAGGGATTTCCATAAGTATACTGCAATGGAATCAAATAAGTAATGGGACTTCCAAGTTCCGTCGATGCTGTTCCCCCTACTTTTTTGGGAAAATTCTCAAGGATTTCTGAGGGTTTTTCCAACTCCTTTCCTTTCTCCACCTCTGATTTTTCTATCTGAGGAACTTCTGTTTCTTGTGAAGGCCTTTCAATCTCCTACATTTTTCCCTTTGTATTTTATTTATCCTGTACATTTGTTTCAAATCCAGGGGGAGGCCCTTCCTATTTTGGAGGTGGGATCATGGATTCACCTTGCAAAATCTTTGGCAAACAACTTCGCTTGTGACTTTGGAAGGACATGAAACTAGTCTGTAAGTCATGTGATAAGGCCCATACCCTATTCAATACCTCTTCATAAGTTTTAACTTCTTTGAAAATATCATCATAAACAAACTTTTCATGTTCATAAGCTTTGATATTGCAGTGCATCAAATCTTTGTTTACTAATTGATAAGGGTCATGCTTTCTGTGTTCGATATCTACTAGTTTAACTTCTTCTAGTGCCTCGGCTTCCACTTTATAATGGCCTAGGTTTAGCAATGAAAATTTCCCGATGTATACAGGGAAGATTGGCCAGGACTTCTTTTGAGCTACCTTTAGCTCTATTCCAATACCACCTTTCACTATTTGGTGTGCTACCTCCCTCAATACCAATCTGTCCGGGAGGAATTGTGGAAGCGCATGAGGGGAAATTGAGCACCCATAAGCCCTAATGTAAGAGAAGTTTTCATCAATGAACCAGTCGGCTATTTCTTTGAGGTTTTCTGAGACTGGCTCATAAATGCGAGGGGGTTCACAACCAAAAAACATCTTATGCATTAGAATTACTATGAAATGACAAATTTCGTAAAATGCATTCTTAGCATTTTCTTCCCATAGCACAGAGTGATACTCATGAATGGGTTTAGGGTAGGCTATGTTCCAACTCCAATTCATCAGGGGAAATGGATTCACAAAGAAGATTGTGTCCATGATGTACGCCGACATATAAAAATCCACTGGCTGACCTTTAGATCTTGCAACTTTGTATTTTGAAACCTCTTGAGCTAGGTTATTAGAAAAAATCTTGCTCTAGTTAAAAGTGTATCTTTCCGATGCTTCTTCTAAAAAGGGGACCCATTCAGCAGGTAAATGGTAGGGATTCTTTTTCCCGAAAAGTCTACACAACATAATGGCTATATAGACCATGTATTCGTTCAAAGATGTTGTGGCCGATACCCCATGGGTATCGACCCTAAACTTTGATGGACATCTCCACCATTCTCTGATTAAATCGGGATAAGTTCGGTCTGCCTCAGTACACTCCTTCCTTTGAAATTCATCTAAAAACTCGGCATTATAAATGTACTTAGGATTTGGTGAGAGTTTATACATTACTTGTATATGCTCTGGCCTTAATGAGCCAACAACGACCCCTTGATCATTTAAAATGCTTCTTGTCAGGATATCAACCTTCTCCAAGGCCCAATTTATCATGTCATTGTATGCCATAAGCCGAGGGTGCGTTGCGATCTTATGAAGATCTGATTCTGCTATATCCCGAAAGTGATTCTCGAAATCAGTAGGAGGATTCTTGATTTCGTCATCTAGGAGTTCATATATTTGTCTCTAGGATTTAATTGAGTCGATGGCCTGTGGTGTAGTGTCGGATATGATATCTCCTTTTGGGTTACACATTTCCTCTGTATCTTCACTCTTCTTCAGTGCTTTCTTCGGTGCCATGACTTTATGTTAGATGGAAAACTTGTCACAAAAAATGAGTGTATGAGCTTAGCTGAATACGTCTTACGCTTGATAGTATGAAACATAATATGTTGCGAAACACAGACCTTTAAACTCTCTTTTAATTCATTTAATGATGAAGGTATTGACGCAACTAACAAGAATTCAATACATTGAATGCAATAGATATTTACTAAGATACGCATTAGTGTCACATATCATCAATTATCCTTTATTAAAGTGGCTGCATTTGGGCACTTTTGAATTCAAAATTTGGAAAATTTCATTCAATCGGAAACCGAAATGTGAACAAACCTAAAAAGTTTGACTGTCATTAAGCATGCTTCCAAAACAGAATTAATTTAGACTAAACACATATTAAGAGTCGAAACTTCACGTTTCGGGATTTCGGGGATCGTGTTGACAAGAGGTATGTTAATGCTGAATCCCGATTTCCGAAATTGTGAAATCACGACAAGTTTAAATTAGGACTTAACTTCGTTTTAGTAAATTAATTAATCAGTATTAAACCCGCTTTGATTGTTTCAGGATTTCGGGGATCGTGTTGACAAAAGGTATGTCATCGATAAATCCTGATTTCCGAAATTGTGATACGATTAACTTAAGCCTTATATTTTCGTATCAGTGAGTTAATTAATTAGGATTAAGGACTAACTTCCAAAACAAGATTAATTCAGTTTAAATACAGATTATGAGTCAGGACTTTGCATTTCAGGATTTCGGGGATCATGTTGACAAGAGGTATGTTATCGTTGAAACCCCGTATCCCAAAATTGCGATACGATTAACCTTTAATAATTAGTAACTTCCATATTTCGGGAAATCGGGGATCGGGATTCTGCGATTGGAAATGCATTAAAACATATGTTCTCAGTAAACCCTGAATCCCAAAAAACTTTTAAAGGTTAGTCTTAACTCCTTTAGGGTTTAAGCTTTTCGTGATTTAAAAAAATAACTTTACAGAAAGCGTATCGGGACTTTTATAACATTTTTGGTTTTTTGCCTTTTATTATTTAAAGAATAAAGCTTGTCGTGATTTCGGTACTGGCCTTTTAGAAATGATAGTGAGGGTTATTCTTTATGAAAAGACGAAACCTGAAAAAGGAAGGTTTTAGTTTTGAAGATAAAAAATTTAATAAATGCTTCAACACATCCATTCAACCATTCCATCATCATGGACACACTGATTGAGATGTCCTCTGTACCTTCATGTCACTATACTTGAAACTCTATCCGTAACCATAAATGTTTGTGTACCTAGTTAGCTTGGGAGCTTGACTAAAGAAGCGGGTTGTTAGGCCCTTGGAATACCGAAGAGGCGGGTTGTTAGGCCTGTGAGCAATTTCTCTCTGGGTGAGAGAATTGATGGGAATTGATTTTCTGAAGGTGCTAAACTGCATCTATAGGGCTCTGAGACTTCCTGTCTGACCTGTTGTTGAAGCCCCGAAAGGAAGTGGGGCAGCCGAAGTACTGCTGAGCAGAGAAGGGGCACACTTCCTGGGGTAGGACGGGCATGTGGGGAATGAGGGACTGTAGGCTGTTAGGTTGAGTTGTCATCTATGATAGAACGTTTCCTGTTGTTTATGATCCATTATCCTGGTTAGGAATCCCTTTACTCGAGTAGAGTTTAGTCCTATCTCAGGGGTGACCCACTACTGAGAGTGACGAGGAGTGTGGTCTAAGGCTGGGAGGTTCGTGGAAGGTCTGCACGCAGTTGGTGATATTCTTACCAAGATAAGTGTCAATTGTGTGATAAATTACATGCTGCATTATTATTTACGTGTTTATTTTTATGGGTTTATCCTATGTGTGGTTTATAATTGTGTTTATGTTTATGGGTATTGTCTCTATATGCTGCATGTATATGTTGATTGTTATTTTAGTATGAATCCGTGCATTTACATAATGTATTTGTCTGTTTATGTATAACATATAAAGTTCCACAAGAATTATGTCGGTATATGTTTTAATTGCATGCAGTTCAAAAAATTTATGTGGTGGATGCTGGGTATGTTACAGTATGTTGAGCAGAGAATGAAAGCAGTTTCTGGAGTAGCATGGCCCAACTTGGGTGGTCGAGGATGTTACAACATGGTCTAAGAGCCTCATTTTTCAAAATTGAGCCTGGATGGGGTGAGAAAGTTGAGTTGAAGCGAGATTTCATAGGGGATTGATTTCGAAGTGGCCAAATTTCAAGTTGCAGAGCGTCCATGGTAAAAAGTAACAACAATTTCACGGAATTGGGAAAAAGCCCCAATTTCTGTTGTTAAATTCATGGGAAAATTGAGAAATTTGGCCATGTGGTGAGATATTATTGATTTAATATATGTTCTAGCAAAGTCAGACCTGGAATTGGTTGAATTTGAAGTTACAGTGAAGCCATGACAGTTGGAGCGAGATTAGTAATTAAAATTCTCCATTGTGATTTGAGTTTGTGAAAAATGCATTCCATAAATGTCAACCCACAGTGATTTTTTTTTGTAGAGGTTGAATTGGTGTTATCGGGGTGAAATTGAACAAATTTTGTAGTTGCAGAATACCTACGGTAAAAATGGGGAAAAAGTTAGCAAAAAGCCTCAATTTCTGCAGTGGAATTCACAAGGAATTGATGCGCATAAAAATGAATTTGCGCAGGTGGGAGGACTAAAAATGCATGATGCGTAGTGAAAATCTTGTGATATGTGAAAAAATATTGGTGTGTAGGCGTGCGCGCGGAAAAATATTGTTGTGTGGGTGCGCGTGCTAGAATTTGGCGCTGTGCAGAAAAATATTGGCGTGCGGGCGCGCGCGCGAAAAAATATTGGTGTGCGGGTGCGCACAGTAAAATTTGGTGTTGGGTGGAAAAATATTCGCATGCGGGTGCGCGCGCTAAATTTAACATTGCGTGGTGCAGATTGAGTGACACATGTGAAACACTGGTGCGCATTGTGGATACACATAATAAGGTGCACACGATGTGCACACACATAAAAATGGTCTGCATGGTGTGCGAAGTATTGGCAGGGCGTAGATAAATTTTTTTGGTGCACGCTGAGTACTGGTGCACGGTGGGGGCGTACTGAACATTGGCATGGTACAACACGTAGAGTAAAATGTGCGCGTAATATTAGCGCGCGACACAAAAATGGCCTGTGACAAAAAAAACCATTTATTTATTTATTACGCGTAACATGTATTAGTGCAAGAACCAAAATTTTGTGCGGTGGATATTGGCACACGAAACAAAAGTAGTGCGCGCTAGTTATTGGCGCGACAAAGGGGTGATGCACAATGGTTATAGGTGCACAAAGCATGAATTACCTTATGGTGTTGCTGCACATGCTAAATATGGGTGTATAGATTGAAATTTTTGCGCGCAAAGTCGTTTGGATGGGAACAACAATAGAAAACCAACGAATTTCCATGACATTTTATACTGTTTGAACGTCATCTTTTTCCAATGCGTTTTTCAGGCCCTTAACAACGTTTTTAGGTACTCAAAAACCCTGAGAACAAAGTGTACCATAGTAGACTTTGTCTCTGCAGCTCAAATAAAAGAGCCCAAAGAGAGATTTCTAATGTTGTAAACCATTCGTCAAACGAAGCTTTTATGAGAAAGTTACAGCACAAACAATGGAGGGTAAATTTTAAGACCCAACTAACTTCGAAGAGCCATAACTTTCTACTCTAGAATCAGATTGAGGCATAGGAGTAGTCAATGGAAAGATATTGAACCATAGAAGACATTACTAGATCTGAATTAAATTTCTGGGCATGTTAAAAATTTTTAAAATGGCAAAGAAGGTACTTGTAGCATTCCAGACCAAAAACACAAATTGGCCTAGAACTTCAACAGTCTGTAACTAGCAGCCCAGAACCCAGAAAGAGGTGAAAATTGGACAGACCATCCAAAATATGTATATGAAGAAACCCAATTGAGATCCTATGAAAAATCCAATGGAGTAGGTGCAAAAATTCATAATTCTAGTGCAGAGTTGTGCCAAATTGAAGTGTGAAAAAAAAAATTAATAGGCAATTTTCAAATAACCACAACTTTCTGCTCAAGACTTGGAATTGAGCATGGAAGAAGGCGTTGGAAAGGTCTTGGAAAAAAGAATATAATTATTCACCTAGAAAATTGATATGGGAATTCAAATTTTCAGGAAATCAGAAGAAATAATTCTGATATATTATTGAACCAAAATGGTTCATATTTTCATGAAATTGTTGAAATAGTTAGCCTGACAAAGTTTTGTTGGCTGCACATTTTGCAGAGTTAACAACAAATACATTAGATCAGGATCATCATAGAGTCCATAGGAATGGAAGATGAACAGGGGAATTACAACCAAGAATATGATATCAGAGGGATGGATATCCATTTGGGCATTGAAGGAACAAACTCCAATGGACATTGAGAAGGAAGGGATGAAAACATGGTAGAGACCATTAAAAATTTGTAGAAGGATGTCCAAAGCCATACAACTGATAATGAAAAGATTATGAGAGCCAAGGAGAAACAAGATAACTTCAACATGAATTTAATGTAGAGCTTGAATAGAATAGAGAAGAAATTAGATAAGGAGAGTGGCTCAAGCAAATTAGGAAGTCACAGGTCTCCTGATGAGAAAAGAAGAGCAAGAAGTGTTAGCAGACATCACCGTCACTCTCCGAGGAATTCCAATAAGAGATCACACAACAAATCAAGTCCATCCTCTATAAGGAAGTATAACAGGTCTTAGGTGGATGAGATATGAGGAGAAATGAACAAAATCAAACCTCCTACATTTGATGTTGAGCACATGAAGGATGAAGATGCAGAGACATGGATGCTGGGCATGAGAAAGTATTTTCAATCGCATAATTTTTCATCTCATGCAGAATGAAGAATTTCCATATATCAACTCAAGGGAAAGACATCCATGTGGTGGGATCATCTTGTGCAGGTGCAACACATTAAAAAGAAAAGTGTTACTTCTAGGGAATTCAAGAAGTATTTTAAAAAAAAATACTTGAATAAAAAATACTATGACAAGAAAATGAAATAGTTCTTTGAACTCGAGCTTGGGAGTATGACCATATATGAATATGAAAGAAGGTTTTTAGAATTGATGAACTATGTTTCTTTCATCAAGGATGAGATAGTTAAGATTCAAAGGTATTTGAGTGGATTACCATCATTTATCAATGAAAAAATACAATATGATGATCCCAAGACATTGGAGGAGACCATAAGGCAAGCTAAATGCCTATGATCAGCAAAAAGCAAAGCCAACTTTCCAAAAATCTTGGGAAGAGAAAAATAAATTCAATATGGATCAGAGGAAGAAGGGAACTAAGCCACCATTCTTAAAAAATAATCCTCAGGGACAACCAAATTCTAGAGAACCCAGAACGATTGAGAGATGGGGTGAAAGGCCAAGGCAACCACCTATTGAATGTTGGGGTTGTAAAGGAGATCATATGTTCATAGATTGTCCTCACAGAGGTCAAAAGTGAGGATTTTTCACAATGTAAAACAAGCTGAAACAATGGAGGACATGGGCAGAAATGTACCAAGGATCTATGCAACCCTGGACAAAAAACAAGTAGAGTATCAATCACATATGATTGAAGTGGAAGTATGATCAACAACCAAACCATTGCTATTTTAATTGATTCAGGAGCTAGTCATAGTTATATAGATCCTAAGATGGTGGAAAGTTTTAAATTTCCAAGAAGCAAGAATGAAAAATCTTGGTTGGTGTAGCTGGCTACCGGAGCCAAAAGAAAAATGAATGAGATGGTTAACTCATGTCTTATGGACATGAATGGACTGAACACCAGTGCAGATTTGAACATCTTGCCTTTAGGTTCCTATGAATGTCTAATTGGGATGGATTGGTTGGACCAACATCATGATATCCTAGATTGTCAGAATAAGGCATTTACTTGCTTAGATGAGGAAGGGAACCTAAGGAAATTGTAGGGAATTCCCATAGCAGTAACCATCAGAGAAATTTCAGCATTGCAGCTGAAGAAATGTTACAGAAAAGGGTGTCAAATATTTGCAGATCATATGGAAGAGACACCTAAAGATAAGGTGCCAAATTTGGAAGATCATCCAGTCCTTGAAGATTTTGAAGATGTGTTCAAGGAGGTACCAGGACTACCCCCAAAGAGAGATATTGATTTCTTTATAAATTTAATGCAGGGAGCAACTCCAGTGTCAAAGACTCCTGACAGAATGAGTACACAAGAGTTGAAGGAGTTGCAAATGCAGCTTGAAGAACTTCCGAAGAAGGGGTATATATGCCCAAGTATGTCACGTTAGGGTGCCCCAGTCTTGTTTGCGAAGAAGAAATATGGAACATTAATATTGTGCATTGATTTCAGACAGTTGAATAAAGTGACTGTAAAGAACAAGTATCCTCTTCCAAGGATTGATGATCTCTTTGATTAATTGAAGGATGCAAAGATATTTTCAAAGTTAGATATTAGGTCAGGATACCATCAGGTAAGGATTAAAGAGGAATATATAAGCAAGATCGCCTTCAGGACAAGGTATGGTCATTATGAGTTCACAGTGGTGCCATTTGGATTGTCAAATGCGCCAACTATTTTCATGTGCTTAATGAATGGTGTTTTCTGAGAATATTTAGACAAGTTTGTCATTGTATTTTTGGATGACATCCTTGTATATTCCAAGTCAGAAAAAAAACATGAGCATAATTTTAGGATGGTGTTGCAAGTATTAAGGGAGCATCAGTTGTATGCCAAATTGAGCAAGTGCTCATTCTACCAGAAGCAAATTAATTATTTGGGACATAACATTTCAGAGGATGGGATAGCAGTGGATCCTGAGAAGATAGAAACCATTAGATAATGGTCAATGACAAAGAATGTGACATAGGTCATATCATTCATGGGCCTTGTAGGATACTATAGGATATTTATTGAAGGGTTCTCAAATATTGCACACCCAATCACTTCCTTGCAAAAGAAGGGCGTGAATTTTCAGTGGACATTGGATTGTGAAAAGAGTTTCCAACACTTGAAACAATTATTAATAAATTCTCCAATACTAAGGATTGAAAAACCAAATGAAGACTTAATTGTATGTACAGATGCATGTAAAGAAGGACTTGGTGGAGTCAGTCAAAATGGGTTTGTTATATGTTATGAATCAAGGAAGTTAAAGGAGCATGAAATACACAATTCCACTCATGATTTGGAGTTGGCAGCCATAGTGCATGCCTTGATGAAATGGAGACACTACCTCATGTGGAAAAGGTTTGAGCTAAGGACATACCATAATGGTTTGAAATATTTATTTGATCAATCAACTCTAAATGTTAGGAAAAGTAGATGGTTAGAATTTCTAAGTGAATATGACCTTGATATAAAGCATATCAAGGGGAAAGGGAACAAAGTGGTTGATGCACTCAACATAAGAGTGCATTAATTGCATGCTACATTCATTAGCATGTACCGATCAAATTTGAAACACAAAATTTTAGAGTTTGCAAAATTAGATTTGCAATACAAAGAATTAGTGGAAAAATTACAACAAGGTAATTTGTAGTAGAAAATTGAAGAATTTAAACTAGATAATGATGAAATTATGAAGTACAGGGGAAAAATTTATGTACCAAATTCCCATGAATTGAAAAATCTAATATTGAGAGAAATGCATAATGTACCTTATGTTGGACACCCAGGTTATCAAAAAACTATTGCAGCTGTCAAGAGCCAATATTATTGGCTAGGAATGAAGAAAGAAGTTGCTGATTTTATTGCCAAATGTTTGGAATGTCAAAAGGTAAAGGCTGAACATAGACACCCAGTTGGGTTGCTACAACCATTATCCATTCCTGAGTGGAAATAAGAAGTTGTAACAATGGATTTCATCACCAAAATGCCCAACACAAATGAGCAACATGATTCTATCATGGTAGTGGTGGATAAGCTTATTAAAGATGCCCATTTTAATCCAGTTAAGCTCACTCAGAAGGCAACCAACATTGCTGATGTTTATATGAGAGAAATTTCTCAATTACCTGGCATACCCAAGACAATTGTGTTTGACAAAGATCCAAAATTTACCTCAAATTTTTGGAAAGGATTATTTAATGGATTTGGAAAAAAATTGAATTTTAGTACAACTTATCATCCATAATCAGATGGAAAAACAGAGAGGGTGAATCAAGTGATTGAGGATATGTTGAGAATGTATGTGATGGATAAACCATCAAAATGGGAAGACTACCTACACTTAGTAGAGTTTGCTTATAAAAATGGGTACCAAACATATCTAAATATGGGTCCATTTGAGGCACTTTATGGAAAAAAGTAAAACACACCGGTAAGCTGGGATAACCCAATAGATAGAGCAGTGGTTGGGCCGGATTTACTCAGGGAAATGGAGGAGCAAATGTTGAAAATATTTTTTTTTTAAAGGCTTCCCAAGACATGAAGAAAAGATATGATGATAAGGGCAGAACTCACATGGAATTTAAAGTTGGGGACCATGTATTCTTGAAAGTGAAGGCCAACAAAAGTTCCCTAAAGTTGGGAAATTGTTCAAAGTTGACAACTTGCTATTGTGGTCTGTTTGAAATTTTAGAGAGGATTGGTCCAGTAGATTATGTGATTTCATTGCCTGCATCTATGTCTGTTCATAATGTATTCCATGTATCATTGCTCAAGAAATATATACTTGATGCTAATCATGTTATTGATTGGAATGTGGTTTAGGTGGAGCAAGAAGGCGCTTTCCAAGTGCATCCTGTACGCATTTTGGACCGAAAAATCAAACATCTTCAGAATTGAGCCATAGGGCTTGTAAAGGTCCAATGGACTTGGTACGGTCTTGAGGACACTACTTGGGAGCATGAGGATGCAATGCGAGCATAATACCCACATCGTTTTGAGGATTTTTGAAATTTTTGTTGTATATGTGTACATAATGCACTGAGGACAATGCATAAATAAGGGGAGGAGATTGTAATATCCCTGGGCCGAACCCAATTGTTAATGTAAATACAAATGTATGTAAGATGGTGAGTTGTTTGATATAATTTTTGTATACACCTTTCATGGCATAATGCACACATGTACTGCACACTAAAATGATGAAGTGTGCACATTCTAGGATACCGTGCACAACAGCTTAGGTGTGCATGATTTTGAGGCCAGGGATCCTTTGTGTATATGTTGTGTTTTATAGGCTAGTGAGCCAGTTATTAAAATCTACGAGGATTATTTTTTGAATTAGGCCAGAGAGCCTAGATGCTAAAGGCCAGTGCACCTATTTTTGTATATGTCTTATCATTAATATAAAATACATCACTGCGCGCAGTCCGACCATGATAAAAGAGTATGGGGGACTAAAATCCACTAGTTAGGGATAGTGGGGGATAAAAGTTAAAGAAAAGATTCTAATATAGGGAGATTAAGCCAAAAAGGAATATTATATTAATACTTATTAAGTATAAAGTATGGATAATAATTTTATCCTAAGTTATAAGGTTGGGGAATAGTGGGCCAAAGTAGCTCCCAACATGACAAATGTCAAGTTGGGAACATGCATACATATAGTTTGGAATTAGTTCATCCTTCCATCATTGAATCATCCATTCAATCATTCCATCATCATGGACACATTGATTGAGCTGTCCTCCGTACCTTCATGTCACTGTACTTGAACTTGTATCCGTAACCATACCTGTTTTTGTACCTGGTTAGCTTGGGAGATGGATTGAAGAAGCAGGTTGTTAGGCCCGTTGAATACCAAAGAGGCGAGTTGTTAGGCCAGTGGAATACCGAAGAGGTGGGTTTTCAAGCCCGTGAGCAATTTCTCTCTGGGTGAGAGAATTGTTGGGAATTGATTTCCTAAAGGTGCTAAAATACAACTACATGGCTATGAGACTTCCTGTCTAGCCTGTTGCTAAAGCCCAAAAAGGAAGTGGGGAAGTCGAAGGACTATTGAGCAGAGAAGGGGCAGACTTCCTGGGGTGGGACATGCATGTGGGGAATGAGGGACTGTAGGCTATTAGTTTGAGTTGGCACCTGTGATAGAACCTTTCCTATTGTCTATGATCCATTAGCCTGGTTAGGAATCCCTTTACCTGGGTGGAGTTTAGTCCTAGCTCGAGGGTGACCCACTGCTGAGAGTGATGAGTAGTGTGGTCTAAGGCTGAGAGGTTTGTGGAAGGTCTGCAAGCAGTTGGTGATATTATTACCAAGATAAGTGTCAATTGTGTGATAAATTACATGCTGCATTATTATTTACATGTTTGTTTTTATGGGTTTATCCTATGTGTGGTTTATAACTGTCTTTATATTCATGGGTATTGTCTGTATATGCTGCATGTATATGTTGACTGTTATTTCAGTATGAATCTGTGCATTCAAAAAATGTATTTGTTTGTTTACTTTTTATATATAAAGTTCTGCAAGAGTTCTGTGTGTATATGTTTTAATTGCATGTAGTTCAAAACATTTATGTGGCATAGCTCAGTTTGATGTTGGGTATGTTATAGTATGTTGAGAAGAGAATGAAAGTGTTTTCTAGAGTAGCATGGCCCGATTTGGGTGGTCAGGGATGTTACAATATATAGATGAGATTTTGTGTGATGTTATTCCCATGGATGTATGTCATGTTTTGTTGGGAATTTCATGGCAGTATGACATGAATGTCATTCACGATGGGAGAAAAAATACTTATACCTTGGAAAATAATAGTAGGACACACATGTTGCTATCAATAGAGGAGAAGAAAGTAAAGGAAGAATACAACAAAAGTATACTTCTCATGAGTGGGAAGGAACTCCTGAGTGAAGTTAAGAAGGAACAAGAGATGTCATTTTTTGTAGTAAGGAAATCCAGAGTTGTCCTTACAAGTACTTCTATGGACGATCTGCTTGAAGAAGTTCAGGATCCGTTGGAGAATTTTTCTGACGTAGTCGTGGATGAGTTGTTAAACTCATTACCACCCATCAATATTATTCTCCATCACATTGATCTAATGCCAGGAGAAAGTATGCCGAACAAAGCAACGTACAAGTTGACACCTTAAGAGAATGAGGAGGTAAAAAGACAAGTTCAAGATTTGTTGGACAAAGGTTTGGTCATAGAAAGCTTGAGTCCATGCGCAATACCAACTGTGTTAAGTCCGAAGAAGGATGGAGGATGGAGAATGTGTACAGACTCAAGAGAAATAAATAAGATCACCATGGATTGTTTGAGTGGAGTGAATTATTTTTCAAAAATAGATCTGAAAAGTGGATATCATCAGATAAGAATGAGAGAAGGTGATGATTGGAAAACAACCTTCAAGACAAACAAAGGGTTGTATGAATGGCTTGTTATGCCGTTTGGCTTAACAAACGCACCGAGTCCTTTTATGAGGTTGATGAATGGGGTATTGAAATATTTCATTGGTAAGTTTGTGATTGTATATATAGATGATATACTAGTCTTTAGTAAAACTGAAGAAGAGCATTTGAGACATCTGACAATAGTGATGAGGAGATTGAAGTGAGAGAAGATGCTAATAAATTTAAAGAAATCCTCTTTTATGAAGACATAAATAATTTACTTAGGTTTTGTGATCTCTTTGAATGAATTGAATATGGATCCAGAGAAGGTGAAAGCAATCAAAGAATGTTCGTAGCCAAGGAGCATATTCGAGGTGAGAAGATTCCATGGATTAGCAAGTTTCTATCAGAAGTTCATTAGAAATTTCAGTGGGATTGGTGCACAAATGATGGATACAGTGAAGAAGAGACATAAGTATTTTAAGTGGATAGAATAAGATGAGAAAAGCTTCGATTTATTAAAGGAGAAGATAACAGAACAACTGATTCTGGTCTTGTCAGATTTCGGGAAGACATTTCAAGTAAGGTGTGATGCGAGTGGAGTTGAAATTGGAGCAGTCTTGAGCCAAGATAATAGGCATGTTGCATATTTCAGTGAGAAGCTAAATGAAACAAAGAAAAAGTACTCCACATATGATAAATAATTTTATGCTATCATTCAAGCCTTAAAGAAATGGAGGCACTACCTTGTTCCAAAAGAGTTTGTTTTGTATATCGATAATCAATATTTACAATTCATAACCAGATAGGAAAACTTGAATAAGAGACATCCTAAATGGATAGAGTTTATGCATATTTTCACTTTTTTCATTAAACATATTTCTGGTAATGGTAACAAGGTTGTTGATGCATTGAGCAGGAGATGTATGATTCTGCAGGAATTTCAAGTGAAAACCTTAGGGTTCGAACACCTTAAGGAGATGTATTGTGATGACCCAAATTTTAAAGAGGCATACGAAGCATGTGAAAATCATGTGCTTAGAGACATAAGCCAATAGACAAAATATCTTATTCAGGATGGGTTGTTGATTAAAGGTTGCCAGTTGTGCATACAAAAATGCTCGATGAGAGAAAATATGCTGAAAGAAAAACATAGTGGAGGTATAGCCGAACATTTTGGCCATGAAAAAACATTTGCACAATTGAACAATTCATACTATTGTCCAGGTATGAGAGAAGAGGTGAAGAAATTTGTGAACAAATGTAATATTTTCTAGTATGCAAAAGGAAAGAGACAAAACACTGGATTGTATCAACCATTGCCTATTCCAGATAGGCATTTGGATGAAATAAGCATGGATTTTGTGTTGGGGTTGCCAAGGACACAAAGAGGAAGTGATTCCATATTTGTGGTAGTTGATAGATTTTCAAAGATGACACACTTTATCCCATGTCATAAGACTAATGATGCAATGCACATTGCAAATTTGTTTTTCAAATAATTTTTGAGACTTCATGGGTTGCCTAAGAGTATTGTCTCAGACAGAGACACTAAATTTGTTGGTCATTTTTGGAGGACATTGTGGAAGAAGATGGGGGAACAATTTTCTTTTAGTTCAACATATCAGCCTCAAATGGATGGATAGATTGAGGTGGTGAATCGAAGTTTAGGAAATTTGCTGAGAAGTTTGGTCATTGAATATTATAGCCAGTGGGATCAAATTATGTCACAAGTAGAGTTTGCATATAATGACTTGCCAAACATAAGTACAAGAAAGATCCCATTCCATATAGTGTATGGGATGAATCCAAGAGGAGTATCAGAGTTGAGAGATCTGGAGCAGAATGAATTCAGAAGTGCCAGAGCAGAAGACTTCGCTGCATAAATGAAAAAGATTCATAATCAGATCAAGCAGTAGTTGTAGAAAAACAATAGAGAGTACAAACACAGAGCTGATAAACATAGGAGAAAACTTCAATTTGAAGTTGGAGATCAAGTTCTAGCACATCTCAGGAAGGAAAGGTTCCCAAGGGGAACATATAAAAAATTGAAGTTGAAGAAGATATGACCATGGAAGATCCTAAGGAAATTTGATGAAAATTATTATGAGATAGAGTTGCCAGAAGGTGTGGGTATATCGACCATATTCAACATTTCAGACATGTATCCTTATAGGGAAGATGGAAAAATATCATAAGATCAGAAAGAGATCCAATGGGAGAAGCATATGCCTGTAGCAAAAAAATCCGCAGATGAAAAATGTCGTAGATCAACAAATTGGTAAGAAGACTAGGAGAAGAAATTATTTCGAGTATCTGTTCAAGTGGAAAGAACACCTAACAGAAGATTCCAATTGGGTAAGTGAAGCAAATATCCAGAAGCATGGAAAGTCAGTGCAGGAGCTCATGGATAAGAGTCCATGATTTTTTGGCTAGAGGAGTATGATGCAGGAGCATCGCCAACAAAGTATTATTGGAAGACAACTCAATGCACTAGCACACATTTTGAAGTGATGATTTTGAATTTAAGGAGGCGTATCACGCAAACATCTGAAAAAATTGTAATTTATGAACATCTTTAATGTTTTGGAGCTGGACGATCGCATAAGATCATTGGGGAATGTATTTTTCTTTTAATGAAGCTGCGTGTAGTACATATTCAATGTGGTTGATATTATCTGTCTGTCACATTTTTTTTTTGTAATAAATCCTTAGTAGTTGATTTTTTTTTATTTCGATAGGATAACACTAAGGTATCTTGGAGGGAAATCTCAATGAGCTCATGTTGTATAAATAATTGTATTGTTTCCCAAATGAGGCTGCTGAATCTATTATGGAGGTTGTTGTGAAAATAAAGATTGTTGCTGAAGGGAATTGCATGAACCCATGTATATAACAATTGAATGAATATAACAGAGAAGCATTGTTCCAAATGTTTGGTGTTGCTGTGTCTACCTGAATTAATGAATGGTAGGTTTTCTGTTAATTGCAATTCTCTGTTATTTCTTGTTCTTACGTTATGAATGCATTTACATGGTTGAATGTATGAATTTGTGAGATAGTGGATAAGTTTCAATTGTTTCTCTTCTACGAGCAAGTGCAAGGAGTGCATAGTGTCCTCAAGGTGTGCGTTGACAGAGTCTATTTCATCTCAAAAGATCAGAAGAGATAATGTGAAACTTTTATATGCAAAGAGTGCATAACAGTCTGCAAGGTGTGCGTCAACATAGTTTGGTTTGACTCAGAAGTTCAGTAGAGATATCTTGAAGGTGTGTGTGGGTGGAAACATGCTCAGAGTCATATTGTTCACGAGGAACAATTGAGTATTTGAGAACTGTTGCAAGGAGTGCACAATCATCCTTCAAGGGTAAAGTTGAAGAAAGTTTGTCACAAGGAGCGCAGAAGGTTGATACTTGGCTAAGTATCAAAAGAATCATTCTAAGAAGTTCAGAGTATCGAGAAACAACAAGTCCAAGATATATAACTTGGAGCTTTGTGTGAAGAGAGTGCATATTGTCCGCAAGGAGTGCATGAAAGAGTCTCTTGACTTAGGATCTTAGGAGGAGTAGCTCAAGTGTATTTGCATAAGAGTGTAAAGAAACCTATTGCAAGGCGTGCAAAGGGTCAAATTTGACTAAGGATTGAATAAAATGTTCTGAGAAGTTAGCAGTTCCAAGGAAAACAAGCTCAGGAGAGAGAGCGAGTGAGAATCCTTCAATAGGGTGGAGTCCTTTGAAGATTCTCCAGATTAATGATAAAGATCCATCCAAGAGGGAGTGATATCATTCTAGACCGTCAGGTCTGGGAGAGCTACATGGAGGTTAGCCATAGAAGCCTGTTGGCACTTTGTAGTTCAGAGGTGTAGAAGAGTTGTAAGAAGCGGGGTCACCAAAGTTGCAAAGCAAATCCTAGCCATTGGCTGCGAGGAGGTTACGTGGCAACATATTGGAGAGTTTGGGAGGTGGAGTTTCAAATATTGGAGTGAAATCTTTCTGAAGTCGCGAAGGTTGAAGCAGAACTGGACCATTGGATCCAAGAGGACACACGACAGAAATCCGCGTATTTCGCTAGAAAGTGTTTTGGAAGGAGACAAAGGAAAAGGTCGAAAAAAAATCGAAGCCAAAGTTACGAAAGAAGCTGGCCCACAGTCATAGCCTGTGGTCACATTAGAGAAGGAGTCTATCACGGGAGCTAGTACTCGTAAATTGGTGTTACCATAGGCGCCAAATATTGGTTGCGTGGGTAGTTGAACTTGTGGGTAACATCAAAGGGACCTGTGTGTCATTGTTCTGGGTCTATTGAAGACCTGAGTAGCCAATTTGGCTTGAGTTTTTTGAAGATCCTTGACTGGTAGGTCGTAGAATCCCCAGGAGGGAAGGGAGGGCTACATCAACAATCAAGACTCCATTTCTCCTACAACCATTAGCTATACCAAGCCAATGTTGGGAATACGTTTCCATGGATTTTATCATAGGTTTACCAAAATCAGAAGGAAATAACGTGATCATGGTAGTAGTGGATCGACTAAAAAAGTATGCCCATTTTTTCTCTCTTTCTCATCCTTTTAAAGCAAGCACAATAGCAACAACATTCATGGAAATAGTTCAAAAACTACATGGAGTCCCCAAGATTATTGTAAGTGACAGAGACCCAATTTTCATAGGAAATTTTTGGACTGATTATTTTCTTGTTTTAGTACTCAATTGGCTCATAGTTCATCTTACCACCCTCAATATGATGGGCAAACTGAGATTGTGAATACATGTCTAGAAGGATATCTTCCATACTTTGTCAAAAATATCCCCATTTTTGGCACTTTATGGATATCATCCTCCATCCGTCACATCACCCTTGAAATGTAATACAAAGGTTCAATATGTGGAGGACCACATAGGGAACCAACAAGAGGTCCTAAAACTATTGAAGGACAACTTGGTTATGGCACAAAATAGGATGAAACAACAAGAATATCAACATCATAGGGAAAGGGAATTTGAGGTGGGGGATTGGGTATTTATAAGGATACAACCATACAAACAAATGTCCCTCAAGCAACAAAAGAAGGAAAATAAACTAGAACCCAAATATTATGGCCCTTATAAGGTTTTTCAAAGGATTGAAAGTATGGATTACAAATTGGAGTTGCCTCCATCTTCATGTGTACATCCAGTATTCCATATTGCTTTCTTAAAGAAGGTCATGGAAAACGAGATCCCGATCCAATTTTTTTTACCAGAGCTTAATGAAGAAGGGAAAATCATACTAGAGTTAAAAACAATACTTGAAACAAGAATTAATTAGTCGATAAATCAAGCAATTATAGAGTATCTTGTCAAATGGAAGAACCTACTAGTGGAAGAGGCAACATGGGAAGATGATTTCTTTATGCAGGAGCATCCGTGGTTATACAAGTGTCGAGTACAACACTTGTTTGAAGAGGACAGGCATGTTAAGCCCTAGAAAAATCCCCATGATATGTATAAAATCCCTTATTATGCCCTAGATATTGAATTATTACATTTCTAGTAGGTCGGCTAGAACCCTTCTTTGCACCCTTTCATTACAATTATAACCCTTTGCATCCTATATATATATATATGTATGTATGTATATATATCAATGAGATCTAGTATTAGGATCACTTTATCTCATCTCATATTGTGTTCTGAAGTTTATATATTGTAAAGGAGGTTTCCCCCTCGAAGTGGAATAAATTTTATTGATTTCTTATCATTTTTTAAGGCATTAGGTCATAACAATATGCTTCTTGTCCTCCTACATTCTCCAATACCTCATCTATAAATGGAGTAGGGAAGGGATCATGTAGACATGCATCATTCAACTTCCTCAAGTCTACACAGATACTTATTCCCCCTTGCTTCTTCTCCTAAACTACCATAGGGCTAATCCACATTGATTCTTCAACATGTTATATTATACCAGCCTCTAACATTTTATCAATGCTTGAATTAACTTCATGTTTATATACTGGATTCAACCTATATGGTCTCTATCTTATTAGTCTGACATATGATCATAAAGGAATCTTCATTTCTCCAAGTTCTCCTGTTACCACTTTCATTTTTGAAAACGTTGTTGGAAATAAGTCATTGTATTCACACAAAAATTATGTTATTCTTTCCACTGTTTGGTTATCCCAATAGTCACCAATAATTGCAATCTTTGGATTCTCTTCTGTTCCAATATTTACCTTCTTTATCTCCAGTGGCGCAACAAATTCTTCTGACTATAACTATGGACCTTCTACTTCTCTTTCCCCTTCAACTTCTTTGATATGAATCTCACGCGAGTTTTCTTCCGCTGGGTCATCTTCTACGATGTAGTAACAATGTAACAACTATATGAATATTTGTCAATTCTAATTCTTATAAGATGTTACAATTTCAATTTTCGGTTATTCAAAAATGTTTTCTTTTATCGAATTCAGTGTTGCATCCATCACTGGATTCTTGTGTTCAAATGAAAATGTGATTAGAAAGTTTTGGTGCAACTCTTTCCAATTTCCAGTTCCTCTGTGCAGTTCCAATTCTGTATACTAGTTTCTTGGTATGCCTTCCAATGTATGGATGAAGTGATGTGGCCATTCCTCTAGTGGTATCAATATCCATTGGGTTATGCATCTGTCTATATGTTCTCTTGGTTGTCTTCTTCCATTATATTTCTCCATATGTTTATTCTCATGTTCTGCACCAAATATGATGTATAGTAATATTTTGCATTGATACCAATCATGAATATTCTCTTTATGAGTACTGTTGGAAGCAGGCCAAGGTGGAAGGAAAGGATAATTTGGGAAGAAAGGCATGCACGAGGAAAGCGACAACTAGAAGGAAAAGCAGCATGCATGCATGCATGGAAGTCCTAACGACGTTAGGGTTATGGTTTTTGTAATACATTGTAATGGTTGATGAGCCATAAACGTATAAATATTGATACCTAGGTCTCATAGCGCGATATATAGAGTCATGTATAGAGAGAGGAGAGGCAGTAGTAGTAGCGCTCTGAAGAGATGTCGGAAGGAAGGAGTCCTGTTTTGATAACTTGTTGTAATGTTTTTGTCATATGACCCCATTTTATAAGCTGTTGAGCTATAGAAGGTCAGGAGGGTAGATATTGAGGGTTAGATCATAGGATGAGGAGCCTGGTGTGATCCATTCTACCTCATAATAGATCTCAAACTGATTGAGGATGAGTTGTAAAGTGCGCAATGCTGTAGTTTTGGAATTTCCATAATATAAGAGATCGGAGCCAGATATTTGTGGACGTAGCCCAGGGGGGGTGAACCACGGTAAAACCTATGTTATGTGATTGAATTCTCATGTCTCTTTTACTATTTATAAGTAGATGTTAGCATGGTGAATGGATTAGTTAATGAGTTGATTATATTACATGAATAATTGGGAATGACAATATATTGCTTTAATAAAGTTAAATATAACTCTCAACGCACACTTCTCAGATCCCCATTCAATCCTATACTGCAAACACTTGAGTATTGTAGTCACCCATTAAGACTATCTTGGGTGAGGCTACGTAGTGCACTCTGTGTGCTACGTTTCCTTTTGGGTTACCAGGAGGGCCGATAGTTTTAAGGGATTTGTTGGACCCCCAGTAGACTGAACCTGGGTCAATCATGTTAAAGGTATAAACTCAGATAGCAAACCAACAAATGGTTCTGTTTCCGGTTGGAACAATATAGGATTGAGTAGATGGGATCTGTTAAAAGAGGGTAAGATCTGTGGAAGGCGGGTCAAAAGGAATACTGAATTAGAGACAAAAAGGTGAGAAGAATGCACCGCTAGAAGGGGATGTTGAGACCGTGGAATCCCAAAAAAGCAGAGATCAAAATATGGTTGAAGACAAATGAGCTAGAGTTTGCGCAGAAAGATGACAAAAACCCTAGAATAACACCGCGCAAATATATTGAGAAGTATGTATTTACTGATCTGCATGAAGTATTTTTCTATGATTTTCCACACTTATTGCAGTAGTGGATATTAAGATTGAAGGATAACCACACAACAAACTGGATCTGCTAGTTAGAGTGGACCTCAGTTCAGATTGATCATTTATAGCAGGTGAATAACAAATTCACTCGCACAATATATTTTTGTCTTGCCAGTATTGTAGCAAGATTTATAATGGAATTTGCAATATATACCGTGAAGTCCTACATCGCAACAAAGAAATATTTTCTACGAGGGCCTCAAGGAAGGTATATTAGATCATTGTATACTTCTATTAAGATATTTCTCTATAACAAAGGTGTAATGACAATGGAGTCAGACAACTAATCTTCCTTGCATGCATGGGGGAAGGGGGGAAGCATTGATAGAAAAAAGAGAAATGGAAGGAGAAGTGGATAAAGGAAAGAAGGAAGAAGCCTTGGAGCCAATCATGATGGATGATGACTAGATCAAGTGGATCACAGTGACAGCTAGAAATACGCATAGTGGAGTACCCTACCAATACAAGGCAAACCCAAAGAAGAGAGCCATAGCTGCGAGGGAAGGCTTGGAAAGTGATGAAGAGGAGGTAGAGGATCTCTAGGATGAGGAGCAAATTGAGGAAATCCCGTGGGAAACATATGTGAGGAATAAAAGAGGTCCAAGAGTGAGAACCAAAGGCAACAATCCTATCCATATTAATGTCAGTGTGGAACCCATAAACCCATGTGCGACTAACACAACAAAAAGTACAACATCGTTTAGACAACCAAATTTTGGGAGAAGGAAGACAGCAGGAAGTACATCTACACAAGGAAAAAAAATTGAGGGATCTAGTTCAGGAAGCATTAGTCAAGTATCTACACCGCACAGAGGTAATAGTTCATCATTCAGGATGGTAGGACATGATCTAACCATCAGGTTACCAAAATTCAAAGGAGAAGCGTCGAAGGACCTGGAAAAATACCTATTTATCTGTGAGAATATCTGGGAAGAAAAACAAATCACAGATGAAGACACTAAAATTGCATAGCTGGAGATCATACTAAGGGATCACGCACTAGATTGGTATATGAGTTTAGTGACAAACAATCCACCAGGGACAACCACAACAATTGCGGACATCAATAAATTGTTGATAAATGAATTTCATAAGCCAAGTTTAAAGGATTAGTACATGAACGAGATGATAGAAATTAGATAGAAACCAGGAGAATCTGTATGGGATATTGACCAGAGATTCAAGATATTGAAAGGAAAGTTGAAATACCTCATGACAGATATGCAACACATGCACCTGTTCATCAATTCACTATTACCACACTTGAAATATCCACTACGACGAAAAAAATTTCAGACAGAGGTAGAGAATCTACAGAAAATCCTGCAATTAGAAGAAAACCAATATCAGAAGATGGATCCAACCATTGAAGAGTTGAAGGAGGATTTGAAGAAATTAACGTTCCAGCTAAACCAGAACAAAAGTAAGGACAAACGGGAATCCGTTTGGTGTACCACATGCAGGACAAAAGGACACCACAAGAATGAATGTCCAACATTTGTGCAGTATATGGAAGCAAGAATGCCAAATCCGTTACCAACAGGAGGAATATGGTGCGAAATCTGTAAGAAAATGGGCCATGATCCATATCACTGCACAATGATGAAAAAATACCAGATAATCCCAAAGAATTCATATTGCAACTTTTGCGAGTCAGTGGGCCACAATGACAAATCCTGTAGAACTATGGACTTGATGAGAGAGAGGACATTATATGCATATAGGGTGCAGGCATAAATGATGACTAGGCAAGCTACACCTCAGTTTAACGAAGTACCAACACCATACAACACTACGCAATAATAGTATAATACTGCGCAACAACCATATAATATCGCGCAACCACAGTACAACATAGCGCAACCTCAGTACAATACCATGAAGTAAAATCATGTACCTTATTATAACACACTGCGAGGAGATCGAGCTAGATACAAATGCAAGGGATGAGAAAGAGGAGGATTTGGAAGAGGTAGAGGACCAATGGTATGTCACAACTATCAACAACTAGGACACTATGCAAGAGAATGTCCACTTCCACCAACGACTTGCATGTATTGTCGTGCATCAGATCACACCATAGAAGAATGCCCTACGTTATTAGGGAAGTGTTGATGGGCGAAATTGACCGTTTGTCAACTGGGAGAGTGGAACCGGTCCGGGGTTGTCTAAATAACCCAATCCGTTTGGAATGGACCACCCTGACGAGTTTAACGACTCCGTTGGCCGCTCTAAGGTCTTCTATGAAAACCAAAGAGAGAATTGATCTGAGCTAAGTAATCTAAACAAACTAACACTAAATAAAACTAATGAAACAAACTAACTAAAAGTACAAGAAATTAACTCACTAATCCAATTAAAACGACTACTAACTAAACTAATATAACTATCCTAACTATTATATACAATCTACTAATTACTATCATAATAACTCAAATCAACTATCTAATTATCAGCTACAATACTTCTTATTCACAAATGTACATTATAAACAATCTACAGATTTAATTAAAACCTGCAAAACTTGTGCGTTCTCTGCCCTAAGACAACCAAGAATCTCTTTTTTGATTTTTATATTTTATGAAAAAGAAATAAAAACTACTGAAATTAAACAATATAATATATTTACTGAAATTAAACAATCTAATATAAATCTAATTAAACTACTATCTATATTAAACTACTTAATGAAAACAGTAAACAACAAACTAATTGACCTGGAAACACTCCAAGTCTGCCCTGTGTAAGATGACTTCTTAAGCTGGTTGGAGGAAGAAATTCACACCATTTAGTCCTTAATCTTTTCGTAAACGATTGGCTGTGCTGCTTCTTGAAGTATTTTACAGGACAAACAAGACATAAAAGAGATTATAACAATCTTATGATTATAAATTCCTGTAATAAGGGAAACCTGTTATGCAGAAAACTTATATATAACAATTCAATTTGTGAAGAAGATAAAACTATCATTCACAAAATGAATTAACAATTGTTATATCTTTTATCTATTTGGAAGAGACAAGATATGGATAACAGTGATCAAATTATA
>ML784762.1:242663-255271 GCA_009831015.1 Picea engelmannii | reverse complement strand
GAAACCTGTTATGCAGAAAACTTATATATAACAATTCAATTTGTGAAGAAGATAAAACTATCATTCACAAAATGAATTAACAATTGTTATATCTTTTATCTATTTGGAAGAGACAAGATATGGATAACAGTGATCAAATTATATCATTTGCATTTGATTTAGATAGCTAAAGTAGTCATAAACCATAAACAAAGTGATATACAAAACATGAAACAAAAAGTTGATATATTGAGAAGCTAAAGCTGTGACAAAACATCAATTCTACTCCAGTCTGTATTAGAACTCCATATCCTTGTTCTCCCATGAATGAGGATGATGGTTATTACAAAAATCATAAGTATTTATAAGTCTGTCCACAAGGTAAAACTTCCTTGTGGATAATACCAAATAGTTTTACATAATCTGGGAGATATCCCAAAATCACCTAAACTAAGAAAATAAAATGCAAGTGAAACCCTTGAGATATCTTCCAACTGCTCATAAAATCAATTGCAATTCGAATTTACCTACAATAGAACACAAATATCAAATTAGAAAGATATTTGAGTGACAAAATACAAAAAAATGATCCTACAGACTTAGCTACAGAATCATCTGATTCTGTAGCTAGTCTAAAATAGCATATGGAATCAGATAGCAATCAAATAAAATCTTAAAAGAAATCAAATCCAATTTAATTTTCTTTTCATCATCAAAACGAATTACTGATAATTCAATTGAAATTATCATTCAAAACAACCAATATCAGAATGAATGCAATCGAAACAGAGTAAAGAATGCTCTGTTTTCAGTTACCATAAAACATGGTCAAATCTTGATAGGCCTGTTTCGTATCAAACGAAATTTAAGCAGTGAATCAAGTCATATAAGATATGATTTTCCACAACATAAATATAATCGATATCATTGAACATAGAAAGATTTGTTACAGCTGTAACAATATATCATAAAGCTCATGTCGTTCTAATCAAATATGGAAAGACAGTTACAATGTGAGTGTTTACACAGTCTTCAGACATGATCACATAGTGATCGTAACCATCGACAAGAGTAATAATCATAGACCGAATAACAATCAGAGAAGATTGTAACTGTGTTAAAAATAGAAACAAGTCGCTATTCTGGGCATGATCATTTCCGTCCAACAAATTAAATTTAAACAATATATTACTTACAATATGAACTGAGCTGAGAACACGGTCAAACCATATCATGTGAATCAAGTAGTTGGATACAACAGTTATGACTTACATCTATTCGCAAATTGGTTACACCTTAACATGATGATATTCGAATTGTTCATAAGATATAAAATCACAACAGTTAACTGTAATTGCCAACCATATCATCTAGAACATCACCAATTCGAATCAAATATTGACTGTGTTTGAAAGTTAAATAACAAAAAAAACCTATGTTTAGACCGAGTATTCAATTGAAACTAAATTAAAACAATCGAATCTATCCTATGATTGATCGAACCAAAACCAAATCCAATCAAAGCTAATTCGGGAATTCGATTAATCAAAAAAAATAATTATATGCAATAATGCATGCTTATTAACAATTTCAAATTAACGTTGTACACAGAGCTGTGAATTCATCATATAAACAAATGATAATCATACCAGTATGACTGTTCATACTATTCCAACTTCGAGTTTACAACCGTTGTAGCAGACTCGACATTTTTGAACAAAATTGAACCAGTCGTTCGTTGCTTTTTATCAGTAGATGGCATCTTCGTATTCTGACTTGTGAGTTTTGCCACCTGATCTTCCAGAGCATGAATTCTAGATTGCAACATAGGCACATCTAGGTAGTATCTTTCCAACCATAATCCACACTGATCGCATGGTGAAACAACTGGTTGAGCAGGAGAGGGTTTCGACGAGTCACCAAGGGTTTCACGAGGCATTTCAATGCCAGGGAAATTGGGATCATTCTGCAGACAAGGTGGTAAGTTTCTGACAAAGTCGTAACGAGGTTTGTCACACAGACCTTTTGAGTAGGGATACTCAGCTGCAAGGAATCGTTCAATCTCCGAGTCGGAATCCTCGCTGACCATGATAGGCTCAGGGTTAACAGAGGGTTTCGGTTTATTTCTCGCCATGCGAGAGATTAACCGAGCGTTTTTCTTACCTTTAGAATTTGCATTAGATTTAGCTTTAGGATTTTTGGCTTGGGCTTAGCAATTTCGACCTATTTGGTCACAGACATGGGCAAGTTCATAGGTGAATCGGGTAGAGGTTTGGGTAGCAAAACATTGTAAGGCACAGGCAGGGTAAGCTTTCTTTCGCTCAGCACATGTTTATCAACCTGTGGTGGACTTGAGTCCTCAAAACCATTACGACTGAGAAAATCAACCCAACTGTCACGACGTAACCCCAATTCATAAACCACAATCATTTCAATCAACCCAAAATGGAAGAGGCTAGTATCGGCCTGGCTGCGCTTGTACCTCTTCGCCATATTAAACAGACTTCTATGAAGGTAGTGAGGCACATTGAGTTCAAAACCCATAAAAACCATCAATAGACGGAGGTGAAACAAGAAAATGAACCCGTACCCGCCCTCGCAAGTAATGAATTGCTTGATTATCATTAGGAGGTCATGCCATCGTTGTTTTAACATATTTGCAGGCCATACTTTGTCGCAGGAGTTCACCATTCGAGATTGGAAAAGCAACGTCCACGGAACATCTTCCAATTTACAATTTTTAGACCACTTCTATCACGTAGCAGGCAGACTGGTTGCCGAGCTAAGAAATTGCTCATTAATTTCAAGTTGCACATCCCCAACCTTGGCTCGACAGCCATCGAAGGTTAACGCAAATTGCCGAGCCACGCTAGGGTTATAACCATTGAATTTTCTTATGAACGGGAGCCATCCGAACTTCTCCAGGTCGCTGTAAGCACCATTGAACATCGACAATGCTTGGAAACCGTTGGGCTCGGCCCTTACGACTGGAGCCATGGCTTGTGTGAATAGTAGGGTTTGAATCAAACAATACAAAATGCAGGAGCAAAAATCGATAGGGCTTAACAGATGCAAACACTCAAAGGGGAATGAATCAATGTAATGCGTGCGAAGGTGGTGGGATTACCACCTCCATGCAGTGTATTAATGGCTGAGTACAAAGTTGTTCCATCAATAATCATAACGTTTAAAACATATTAATCGGCCAACCCAAATCGGTGAATAACCATATCAACGTGCCATTAATCAAATGTATAACGAAGACCATATGTTATATTAATGTGCCAAGTGTATAGTTCAATCCAACATGAAATCCAAAAGTTTCACCAACGCACCAGGTGTAAAATATTGCCATTCAAATATGAAATCAAACTTATATGTGACCCATGCGTTTTTTAGCATAATCAAAGTTTATAAACATTGCAACCAATGACTTCATTAAATCGATAAGTTAAGAAGTTATGATAGTAAGGATCACATTATATAAAACCAGATCAACCATGACCCTTATGAAATCGAATATAACCCATAACTTAGTATGTTCAATGCCTTACCAAAGAAATCAAGTTGCGCAATCAAAGTAAATGGACATAGTTTGAAAGTCATTCCAACCATTTAATAGCAGACCAAAGGTAAGTACCAATCAGGATATCAAATAAGCAGATCATGACAGTCCAAATAACGATGGAGGAGTTTTCACGCTTTCAGTCGTGAAAACTAAATCGAAATCAATTTGCAAATGTCGCTTGAAATGAAAATATCGTCTGTTTGCAAAATGTGACAAAAGTTTGGAGTTCAAGAGACATAGGTGTAGGCAGCTTTTTAGGGCAATTGAAAAAGTTGAATTGGCTTCCAACAAGAAGATCAAGGAAAAGAGGAATCAAAACAACTAGAATGTTCAATGGATTTCAGTGGAAGCGAGAGATGACGTGAAAAACATCAACATAGTTATGCGTAGAGGAGCTAAAACAAGAAACAATGTAGTCCGACAAGAGCCAATACAACATTAGTGGGTGAAGAAGAATGCTAAACCAAGGAAGCAGTTTGATGCACAGAATGAGAAGGAAACATTTAAGCATGCTAGACAAGAATTTTTGAAGCAAGACATTGCGTCAAATTCAACTGCGCAACACAACAAGGAAGTACTAGAGTACGATATGCCTCCATCGTTGGATCATACTATTGTGGTACTTATATGTTCAATATAATGCACTCATTAATTATCAATCCTGGATTCGTAATCAATAGAGTTACAAGACACCAGTAAGAAAGGTAATTCTAATGTCATGAGTATAGAACTATTCTAGATTAAGCATGCTGGGAATAAAACAAACTAGCAAATCAAAACACACTTTGGTTGTCTTTCATAGAGAGGCTATCTACTCCATTATGGCACATGCAAGTATGAGATAGAGTTATTTTGACAGATCAACTCTACTATCTGACCCAAAAAACTAACTATGAAATCACACTTCTGAAAGGGAAATCACACATCAATAATCAAGACATAGCATGGGTAGTTCAATAGTCAATATACTAAGTATGTTGTGGTTCACAATGTGCTATTGTAAATTTCACTAGTTCTCCTTCAAATATGTCTGACTACTGCTGCCAACATTTATGTCCATGAAACAAAATCAACTTCATAAAAACAAAAACATAACATATGAAAAACAGAGTAAGTAAAGATCTCCAAACAATCGTATGATCAAAATCCTATTCTAAACTATACTACTATCATCTAAAAGAAATAAGATTCAGCTAATCTAACATCTATACTATTGAAATCAACTACTAAAACTAATCTATAAGGATGATGATCTTTGTTGGGCGGTGGGTCCTTGCCACTTCAACAGGTCAACGACTAGAGTCTACAGTAAGCTTTCTTTCAATCCACACATTCCTCTTACTTAAATTTCAAAACATAGAATTAAACTGTGCTAACAACTCAACTCACATTCATTCATAAATGGTCAAGACCTGGAAATAATTGACATCCTTCTATTAAAAATTCAACTCAGAATGTGTTCTACAATATGTAACGCTGCTTCACATACTGTGTTATGCTAACTCTCTACTACCTCCACCATCCTTGCCATGACTATTTAAATAGTCTTATTCGTGAAACACAAGGAGGTGAAATATTTAGCAAATCAGTCAATTGTCAAATTTATATATTTGGTTACATATTTTAAGCTTCATCCTCATGACACAAAGTGTATGAGGATGAAGCAATAGGCAAACAAGCTTATCATAACCTTGCTAGAGCTTTAATGATTCAACAAAAATCCAACAATTATCTTTAGTATGATCTGGAGCTAAACTTGGTATATTATGCTTCCTTTATCGATACCGGATCGTGACAGGTGAGATTCAATAAATGGTACTGGATCCAAACAGTGCACAAGTGGTTGGTACTAGATCGCGACAGTCTGCAGTTGTTGGTACCAGATCGTGATAGGTGAGATTTGGTGCCGGATCTGAATGGAAGGTGCACTTGGTACCGGATGGCTGAGCTGGTACAGAAAGGATGGACTCATCTAGAGGTCAAAGGTTATACATGGAAAATTGAAGCATTAGTGCATGAAACATTTAGTCTCCTAGCTCAATAAACCAAAAAAATGCATGAATTAATTATACTTTACCTTATGACCTCATCAATGGCTAAAGGTAGTGTTCTTTGTCATTTATCCAAGCTTAGGTAAGCCAAAAATGTATAGATGAGGAGTATAATAGGGTAGTGGGGATGTCAATTTAGAGGCTCAACATTCCCCCATGCCAAAACCATTGCATGTCCTCATACAACTGAAACAAACCCAAAATGTTTCAAAATTTGAGATTCCATTCTTTACTTCTGTGGATCAATGATGTTGATGGCTGAGGCTTCTTCTTTCAGCTCCCTTTTTATGATCCTAATGTATTGTAAGAGTCTTAGTACATTCTTGAGATTATTAGAAGTCTCTTCATGGTCATCTTGAAGTTGTTGGATGGTTGCTTTCAATTGCTCGTTTTCCTTTTTGATATACCTGTCCAATAGTTGGTATTCCTTCACTTCTTGTTTGAGTTCCTAGTTTTGTTTTTGCAGTTCCCCAATATTTTTCTTCATCTATTCTTTTGTTAAGGTCCTTGTTGACTCCATTGTTACTGGATGGATGTATTCTCTTTCCTCCATTTCCTCCCTCATCCCACATAAAGTAATAGTGAATTGTTCCTCGGTCAAACTAGGGATGTCATCTTGGAATGATAGGTCTTCAAAAGGGGAGGCAAGATCTATTGGATATTCATGTGTATGAGGACTAACAAATGCTTTTCCTTTCTTTTCCATGCTCCTTGTGGTTATTTTTCAAGGGGGTACTAGATCAGGGGTGCTCACAGGCTTCCTTTTCTTCTTTTCTATTTGTGGAATGGTTACAGGGGATTGTTCTATAGACTGTTCACTTTTATTTTCTGATCTATTCTTCTCTTTCCTTACAGTTTTCGTCTTATGACCCTTCTCCTCAAGTGCTACTGTTGAAGTATCTTCTACTAATTTGATTTTACCTTTTGATTCTTGACTTTTAAAAGTCTTTTTGACTGTGGAAGAGGGCCTTGCTTGTTTACTAGCTTTTTCGTTTTGGCTCACTGTTCTGGATGATGATGGAGTTGCCTTATATTTCTTGCCCTTTTTCTTTTGAGGTTCTTTATTTTTCTTTGGAGCAAACTGGGCTTCCTCCGCAAGTTTTTTTTTCTATGGGAAGGTGTTGAGTGATGAGGATTTTCCAGCTAATCCTTTTCTTCCTGATTTCATGTAAAACTAACATCTTAATAAGACCTTGATGGTAAATGCTAGTCTTCTCAGTTTTGGATAGGGATTTGACACCTCTTACCATCTTATTCAGACTCATCCATAAAAAATATGGGAAATCAATTTCAGGGCCTCCTTCAAAGTGTAATAGAAGCCTAATATGATATATGAAGGTTACAACATACCTTCCCTCACAAGTGAGGAATCGTTGAAGACTAGCAAGCATTGGATGATACTCTTCCTTGATATAGTTCCTAGGGATCCCCTTTTTTCAATTAGGGTGCTGATGGTCTTCTTTCAAAAATCATTGGCACATTTCCTTGTTAATTCCTACTCCTTTGAAATACTTGGCTCCTCTATTAGGTAATCCCGTGACCTCCCTTAAAGTTTCTTCATTGGTTGTTAGCTACAAATTTCCTATATGCGCAATCTCTCCATCATAACCCTGAATAAATGCGTGAGATACCTTCTCATTCCAGCCTATGAATTTCTCCAAAAATGACATCCATCCCGATCTAGCATACTTCTCTCTACACAGTTGGAACTCCTCAGTCTTTCTATAAATCTGGAAGACCAGTTCATGTCTAATTACAACCATATTTATAAATTGTGAGAAAAAAATTGGGTTGTAGCGCAAGGATTTAGTCAGTTGATGAGGGTAAGGGTTTGGTACCATAGATCATAGGGAGAGGTAAGCTCAGAATTGGAGAAAGGTTAGTAACAACAAAAGATATGGTTATGGTGTTGCTAATTCAAACGATGAGTTTAAGTAAAGATGCTGCAAAGGAAAATTAAGACAAGATGAAGCTCATCTAGATGGCTTCGCCACCTATATAAGTCATTTCATTTATGCCCATTTAGCATCATGACGGGGAAGAAACATTGGGTGTCAAAGAAGGATAGGTGATTGGACCTCTGAGAGGTGAATTTGATGTTGAATCATGGCTCATGACACAAGATAAGTTCGTGATTTGCTTAAGGATGAAGCACGTTCGTGGCCCATCATTACTAGACATGCTTCATATTCATACTTTTGATGTGATTTTTCCCTCAATCATTTTCGAGCGCTTATGTGATGAGAGGATTGATTAAGGTTAGGCATACGGGTATGAGGGATAGGTTCATGGTTTTAACACTAAGGTCATAAGATATAGTATACATTTTCATACCTATTGTAGTTTTATAAGAAAAGGAAAATAAATAATACCATGTTACCTTTTCTTTTACCATTGTATGATCAATACCCATAGCATATGCGACTACCTTTGTATTTGAGGCTTATAGATTGTTAGAGTTCATCTTTTTTGGCTGGAGTTTTCTGGAAGCTTAGTATTGGAATTTCCTGTACTTCATGAAACTTCTTTATTCTCTACTTATCTTCTTTTGTGTCTGGTTCTGCAGGGTTGTAGGGTGATCATGCTGGTTTCTGAAGATGAGATGTGAGTCTGAAAAAGAGTTCTGAAGGTGCTCTTTGACCCTCCATGCCAAGGATGTTGCATATCCTTATGCAATAAGATTCAACACTCTGTATCATAATGGAGAAAAGATGATAAGAGAAAAGAAACCAAATCAAATTCCAGAAGTACATTTATCACCTAGCATATGATCACATGCCTAAAAAAATTGAAATTGTGTTTCTTTTGATGACTTATTAATAAGGGTAGCATTCAACAATGAAAACATGGAGGTTTTATTTTTATTTTTATTTTTTCCAGAAGAATAGATCCAACCTAACTTGCTTCAGAGATTTAATATCATTAGATGTTATGGATAAATTTCACAGTATAAGTAGATTAGACTTCCTAGTTAGGGCTCCACTCTTAAGAAGTTTCCTTCTTAGGTAATGTAGGCTTTAGATGTCAGACTGGTAAGGTTGACTTAGGGTAATTATCAAATGGACATTTGCTTGTAATAATTATCTTTGTTTAGTAATCTGGAGTTGTATCTCATAAATGTTAACAATGAGCTTTGCTTGTAGTGTTCATCTTTTAGATGACAAAAGTGGATTTTTCAATCAGACAAGTATAGATGAGACATTTCTCAACCAGAACCCACTGCCAACAAGCCTGTTCAATACTCTAGTGGGGTAGTTGTGATAATTAGTGAGAGACATCCCTTCCCCAGGAAGAATGCCCCATTTCCAATAGGCATGTTCAGTACCTTGATGGGTTTTCCTAGTCATACCACAGACCAGTACCCGCTGCCAGTAGACCTATTCAATATCCCGACGGGTTAGTCTCTTAAACCCTTTTTTCATTAGAGGCTTCTTGTCCATAGTCACCTATTTTGATTTTATTAAAGAGTGCTTTTGCATGGTGATAGGGGAGGCTCGTCTAAAAACCTTTTTACAGGATGGGATGGTATTGGGTTGGAAGGTGTATTCTCTTATTTGGATGTCTTTAAAGATTTGTCTAAAGAAAAAAAACTTTTGTATTTCACATTGGATCCAGATGTATAATTTTATCTGCGTTTGTCCATAAGAGAATGAACTAAAGTTACCTTAGGGTATTGATACATCCTCTTCCACAAAAGTTTTCCTAGTGTGCCCATGATAGAGAGTGTTCATATACTCATTTGTTACTCTTTAGAAAAGATAATCCAATGAATACTATTGAAGTCTAGTTAGGGTGAGATAGTTACTTGTAGGCTAATATAGTTTTTATCCCTTTAATCATGCTGAAATATTTTATAAGGGCAACCTCTAGACTTTAAAGCAGATTAAGCATGGTTCTTTTAACAATCATAGGTAAAGATTATGTATTCTTTGTCAACCAAAAGAAATTAAAATACTTCCTTTTAGGTAGCAACAAAACCAAAAGAAATAAAAAATTCTTCCTTTTAGCTAGCAACATAACCAAAAGAAATTAAAGATACTTCCCTTTAGTCAGCAACAGAACCAAAATAAATTATTGCTTCATAAGAGCTTCCATTTGATGATGCATTCGACTTCTTGGTTGTAGCTTAAGTGGTTGTTGCATGGCTTCATACTTCATATTAATTGACATAAGCTTTTTAAAATATGCATAGCATTCCTTTTCAATTAGGTGATGTGTCCTGATAGTACCGTATAAGGATAGACTTCTGGTATTGGAGTATTGTTGATGCCTACAAACTAATGTTTAGCAAGTTCTTGAAGGATCAAATAAATTATAGAAATCTACCTACAAAGATAAAATGTGAGAGTGAAACAAAAGGAGGTAAGAATCCCTTGTTATCTTCATCTTATTAATAAGACACAATCCAAACCTATGTACACAAGCTTTAAAAATAAACCAATCAATCAATGTGGATCAGTAGGAAGGCTTTCTTCCTTACTAATTACCTGCATATTTGAATTCTGTAGTATACGAGTCAAAAATTCCTCTCTTGATAGGGGTTTGTTGTAAATTCTCAACCGGTGACCATTCACAAGTAGTGGTGTCTGTTGTTCATCAATTATCTTTATCCTGATTGAACCATTGTCATAGACAATGTCAATTTCATAGGGTCCCATCCAACGAGTAGTTAACTTACCTTTGAAGTTCTTGAATCTGCTGTCATACAACAGGGCCCAATCTCCTTGTTGAAATTCTTTCTTTTTGAGATACTTGTCATGCCATTTTTTTCTCTGCTCTTGAATGAGGGTGGTTCTTTGAAGTGCTTCCTGCCTGATTTCATCCAACTCATTAAGCTGCAAGAGTCTTTGTTACTGGGCTTCATCCAAGTTCATGCCAACTTGTACTGCAGTCTTGAAGGTTTTGATCTGGAATTCTATGGGGAGAAGTACCTGCTTCCCATACACCAACTCATGGGGTGTATGTCCTATTGTATTCCTCCAGGTGATTCTATAAGCCCATAAGGCTTCTATTAATCTGTCAACCCAGTCCTTGTGGTGTAGCTGTACTGTTTTGGTAAGAATGGACTCAATAACTTTGTTGGTAGATCTTACTTTTCCATTTGCCTGTGGATGGTAGGGTGTAGATTTCCTGTGTTTAATTTGGTACTGTTCTATAATAGCTTTGATGAGATTAGAGGTAAATTGTGTTCCCTAATCAGTCACAATTTATCGTGGTACACCAAATATAGTAAAGATGCCATTAAAAAGGAAATCTACCACTGATTGTTCACTTGCAGTTGGTAAATCTTTTGCTTCAACCCACTTAGTCACATAGTCAGTACATACAAGTATGTACTTTTTCTTTTTAGATGCAGGGTTAATGGGCCCTACAGAATATAATTCCCATTTCTCGAAAGGCTCAATGAATATTTGGGCTTGAAGTGGCATTTGGTCTTGTGCAGTAGGCTTACCCATTCGATGGCATTCATCACAATTGGATACATAGGTTTTAGCTTCTTTGAAAATATGAGGCCAATAATAACCATATTGTAGAACTTTATAAGTGGTCCTCTTGTCTGCGAAGTGTCCTCCATAAGGACCATCATGGAAATCTTGCAAGATATCATGAATTTCATCTTCCCTTACACATCTCTTGATTACCAATTCTGGTCCTATTTTGTAGAGACAATCATCGTGCCACATATAGTTTGCACTTAGCTGAATTACTTTCTGTTTTTCTCTAGGAGACAATTACTGAGGCATCTTCCCTGTCACAAGATAGTTAGCTACATCTGCATACCAAGGAGTGAATTTAGAAATAACAAACAAATTTTCATCAGGAAAGTTATCTTCTACTGGTGCGTTATCTCCTAGATGAATCATTCTAGATAATAAATCAACCACAAGATTATCCTTACCAGGTCTATCAATAATGTTAATATTGGACTCTTGTAATAATAACAACCATCTTGTAACTCTAGTATTTGTTACAAGTTTGTTCATTAAGAATTTGATGGTCGAATGATCAGTGTGTATAAAAGCTTGATATCCTATAATATAGTGTCTAAATTTATTGATAGCATGGACCACAACTAGCAATTCTTTTTCTGTGACCGTATAATTAAATTCAGCTGGAGACAGATTTTTATTGACAAAGTAAATAGCATAAGGCATTTGATTTTCCATTTTTCCAAGAACTGCCCCAAGAGCTATGTTTGAGGCATCGATACAGATATGAAAAGGAAGGGACCAATTTGGTCCTCTTAATACAGGGGTAGTTGACAATTTCTGTTTTAGAATCTCAAAAGATATTTGGCATTCATCATCCCACTTGAATTCAACTTCTTTAGATAATAACTTGAATAAAGGGGTAGCTAGGCTTGTAAAATTTAGAATGAATCTTCTATAGTAGCCAGCATGCCCTAAAAAGCTACAAAATTCCTTTTGTGAGGAAGGTATTCTGGTTTGTGTGATAATATGAATCTTTGTCGGATCAAATCTTATTCCAGAACTAGAGATGTGATGTCCTAAAACAATACCTTCATTGAGAATTTTTTTTGACTTTTCATTACTTAGGGAAAGATTAGTTTCCTTACACCTAATCAAGAATTTTTCTAGTCTGGTCAAAGCTTCCTAGAAGTCTTTTCCATGGACTATAATGTCATCCATGTAGACTTCCATGCAATCATTGTTCAAGTCAGAGAAAATGGCTAGGACAACCCTTTGAAAAGTGGCTAGGTCATTGCAAAGTCCAAAAGGAAGAACCCTATAAGCATAGGTTCCCCATGGGCAGGTGAAAGTGGTATTCTCCTGGTCTTCGGGTGCTATTTGTATTTGGTTATAACTAGTAAACCGATCCAGGAACGAAAAATACTTCTTTCCAGAAAAGGTATCCAACACCTGATCAATAAATGGTAAGGGAAAATAATCCCTATGGGTGGCTTTGTTCAACTCCCTGAAGTCTACACATATTCTCCACTTACCATTTTTCTTGGGAACTATGACAAGTGGAGACACCCATTGACTATC
>ML784762.1:204683-227797 GCA_009831015.1 Picea engelmannii | reverse complement strand
CCAATGTTTGAAGACCAAAAGATAGAGGTTGACCTCATCTTGAGGAACTCTCCTTATCTTTTGTGAATTAGTTTTGACTTTCTATTTTTAGAATATCAGATCCATTGTTTTAGGATCTGAAACTGATTGTAAGAGGCTATAAATCCAAAGACATTTGGAGCCCTAAAGGGTTCGATTTTGGATACTATGATGCTGTCTCTGTAACCAACAAACTTATTCTTATTGTATGAAAAATTTTCAAGCTTCTTTCAGTTGGGTGGTCAGATTTTCCTCCTCTATTTTCTTATAGTTTATGAGTGAAAGTTCTTTGTTGATGCTCATTCAATTTGCAGTGACTATCATCTCACTGGTTAATTGTATTAGTTGATGATCATAATCTATTTCTTTGGTTATTAAACCCATTGTGCTTGTTGGTATGAAGTGTAATCTGGTGTAATAGCTGCTTTCTTCCCTCATTTAATCAAACTTTGTCTGACTGCATGGCTAGAAGGCCTTGTGAGATTTTGTATTTCTAGACAGTCTTGAAAACACAGTCCAACCCCTAGATATTCATCTTGATCCACAAATCATATCAAATATTAAGAAAATATTTCCAAAAAGAGTTAGTTACCAGGCATCTCTGACTTACAACCTAGGAGAGTTTCCTGGAGTGATAACAGATCCTACCAAAATTATAGTAATCATTTACCTACCACCACCAAAAATAGTTTGTCAACTAAGAGAAACATTGGGACACATAGGATACTACTGAAAATTTATCAAAGGGTATGCATAGATCATCGCGACAATGGTGAAATTGTTAAGGAAAGATACAAAGTTTCAGTGGAATGAGGATTGTCAACATGTTCTGGATACGCTGAAAGAAAAAATGGTCACTGCACCAATACTAGTATTCCCAGACTCGGAGAAGACATTCCGCGTACATGTAGATGCATCATCCATAACACTTGGAGCTATTCTGGTGCAACCAACAACAAGAGAATTGGATCATACAATAGCATTTGCAAGCATAAAACTGTCAGAATCAGAGAAGAACTACAACACTATAGAGAGGGAAGGCCTAGATATGGTCTACACGATACATAAGTTCAGACATTACTTATTGGGAAAACATTTTAAGATGTTCACAGATCATTCAACCCTTAAGTACCTAGTCAACAAGATAGTGTTGGGGGGGAGAATCTGTCGATGGTTACTACTGTTTCAAGAATTTGATTTTGAAGTAGTAGTCAAGCCAGGGAAGCTGAATGAAAGACCTGACCACCTATCAAGGGTCACGAATGGAGAGGAACCTACAAATTTAGAGGACAAATTTCTGGATGCACAATTATTTTCAGTTCAGATCGTCGATGAATACTTCGCAGACATCATCCAGTACTTGAGTAAAAGTACTGCACCACGGGAATACAACACCACGCATAAGAAAAAATTGGTAGTCTGGGTTGTAGACTATCAAATGATTGCAAGATACTTAAACAAAATGGGCACAGATAGCATCTTGTGAAGATATGTGCTATAACATGAAAGATCAAGGATTTTAGCAGAATCCCATGAGGGAATAGCAGGAGGAAACTACGCAGGAAAAGCTACCGCATAGAAGGTATTGCATACAGAACTAAGGTGGATGACCACTCACAGAGACTCGAAAGAGTACTGCTAGAGATGTGATGTATGTTAGAGAGTTGGTAAACCTAATAGAAGAGACGAGATGCCATTACGACCACAAGTAATGTTTCATTTATTCAAAAAATGGGAAATATATTTCATGGTACCAATTAACCCACCAACAAAGAGGACAGGAGAAAGGTACATTATCACTGCGAAAAAATACCTGACAAGATGGGCAGAAGCAACACCAATCAAAGATTGCAGTGCAGAGACAACAACACACTTCCTATTTGAACATGTGATCACTAGGTTTGGTTGCCCAATGATTTTGATGAATGACCAAGTCACTCACTTCATTAACAAAACTATTAAGGCTATGACTGAGGAATTGAAGTCCATCATCAAAAGAGTACACCATATCATCCACAAGCGAATGGAACAGTATAAGCCTTTAACAAAATCCTTGAAAATGCACTGAAGAAGATCTGTAGTGTCAACAGGGATGATTGGGACCTAAAAATACCAACAGTATTGTGGGAATATAGGACCACCTGCAATAAGTTGACATGACACATGCCATTCATATTGGTATATGGAAAAGAAACAATGGTTCCATTAGAATTTCCGGTACCTAGTCTGCACGTAGCAACAATTATGAACATGATAGAACGAGGCGTAGTACAAGACAAGATGAATCAACTGATGATCATGGAAGGGTTCCAACAAGAAGTTCAGAAAGCAAGGGACAAATCTTGGCATGATAGACATATCAAGAGGAAAAATTTCAAGGCAGGAGACTTAGTGTTGATGTATGACAATAAATCCATTCAACATCCAAGAAAACTCAGAATGCATTGGTTAGGACCACATGAAGTAAAAACTGTCACAAATGGGGGAGATGTACAATTGAAGGACTTAGGAGGCACAAAACTCAAACGGATGATAAATGGGAGCCGACTGAAGCTATACAAGGACAGTCGGCCACCTGCAACTTGAAATACACCGCACAGTCAAAAAATAAAAATAAAAATGTGTGTACAAGATAGCAAAAGGTACCAACAAAGGCATAGTACGCCGAAGCTAGAAGGATCACACATAGAAAGCAGAAGGAACATGCACACTTGACATTGCGAGCCCAATGGAGACAAGGGAAATGGTTAGTTTGAAATGAAAACAAGTGGGAAACACAGATACAGAAAAAGAAGTGCCAAGTGATGGAGGTTAGTTGAATTGAATGCTAGAGACGACTGGTGGGACACCACATTAATCGTGTCAAATGGTGACGGTGAGGGAAATCAATGGAAAGTATGAAGGAACCAATGGTAATTAAGGCATAATTGCACACGACACCTATACAAAGTAGGGATGCGGGAGCAGAAAGTTTATTGCGAAATTGGAAAAGGCATAGAGTGAGAGAATACGCAACAAAGAGTGAAGTTTGCAGAGGTTGCAGAGGCTACTGACCTCGGTGAACAATAAGTTCTTACCACCATGGAACCACCTAAACAAGGATAACTAAGCATAATTCTAGACAACCCCGAGGTAGGACCATAGCACAATCACAATCGTAGGAAATAAAACAACAACCAACTCAGCCAGCAAAAGTTGTTAATGTGGATGAAATCCCATCGCTGAATACAACACTAAGAAGCCCCACATGCATTGAGGAAGAAACCCAACAGAAAACACCTATGAGCATGGACATCGATGGGGCAGAAGAGGGTTAGGGCCGACATGATGAAGATGCGGGCAACCTAGGGAAACCATAAAACCCTATAGAAGCCTCGAGAGTCAACGAGACAAATCTAAAACAAGAAGAAACGATCACACTAAAAGAATCACAGGTAACTGTGTCGAAAAAACCACAGGAGGGAATAGTGGAAGATGTCACTGGCCAACCGAAGAAGTATTATGAAGAACGAACAATGGAGGCTAGAACTTTGAGCCAACCACCACAACGAAAGGACAAGCAGATGGTACCTAGGTCACTACGCAGACAACCCACCGCAACAATTGTTTTGCTGTGCATACCAGAAGGGGTATGTGTAAAATCATATTTTTTAGGCTATGTAGAGAAATTGAGGTACTCAAACCATGATGTAACATACACAGACAAGTTCCCAGAGTTTTCTAAGCAGGTCTACCTACAGAATGGGTATAGGACCCTTTGGGGAACCAATTCATCAATCACTCCAGTGGGCAGCAGGATTGGCCAAAACTGGGATTTTAGGTTTGTTGGACCTACCACACTTTGGGAGAGGCCAATATGCAAAAAATTTCATCAAGAAGCTGATGGTAGTCACTCATGGAAGATATTTATGGCTGGAACAACTCATCTCAATAGACGTAGATGTCATCACACATATCACAGGGTTTCCATCATGGGGCATGGATCCTGCACAGTTCCTTGAGGATAAAACAAAGGAGAAAGCACTGGCTGAGGAGATGAATAAGAAATACAACACAGAAAGGGGATCACGTAGAATCATTATCAAGCACATCAGTGACGTCGCGAAAAGAATGACCACAAAAATTATTTCATGCAAGTTGCTCAGAAAATTCCACAAGGAGGAAGTCCTGGCTGGGGTTGTTGCAGTTGCAGCACAATGCTAAGGGAACCACACTTAGATGGGCCCCTTATTTATTGAATCCATTCCTAAATGACTACAAGGATGCACAGTATCTAGGGACATAATTTCATTATTCATGGTTGATCATCCTGATAGCCATTATGGGATGTAAGGAGACAAAGTACACATTTTTCACCACTAGACCCAAACCCTGCCACAGAGCGCAATACTTATCACTCAGAGCCACTTCAGATGCTAAGAATAAGAGAGAGAATGTAGCTATATTCAAAGGATATCTCCACAACCTACAAGACACCATCACCAACACTTGGATGATAACATCGGAAGTTGTTTCATGGTATCAGGGCATAACCAACTCCAAATCCACTAGACATGCGATGTGGATCTAGGCGCGGAAGGAACCTGACAAGAAATGGCTACAACTACGTTACTGAATCACATAGGGGGACATACAAATGACCATTAAGGATTGGGAAGAATAATGGAGGATTCCCATCCTCACTCGAGAAATACACACAGAGATAGAAGAGGAGGAGGTCAGACAGGAACACACACATGCTGAGGAGGTAGGGAAGGAACAAACACATCCCCAGGAAGCAAAAGTTCCCAAGAAACCAAGGACATGTTAGAACTAGCCACATCAGAAGAAAGGGGGGACATATAAGACATGAGTCTAGACGAGGAAGAAGAAAAACACACATATGCCCCAAGTACATCAGAAACAGGTCGAGGCAGCACATGGGACTACATCAAGTGCTCCTCCACAAGAGCCAGGCCATACAAAGCAACCAACCACCCAGACGAGGGGTGTGCGCAAGAAGACAAAGGCACATAGAATGCCTCCAGAATAAACAATCATGAAGGATGATGTAGAAATGGTGGCCCAAGTGGTCCAGGATCACACATTCAAGGATTTTGAGAATTCAGCGTGACAAAGGGACAAAATTGAAGAAGAGCTAGCATACATGCGACAACTCCTCAAGTAGATAAGGGAAGCATAGGCAACTGACAACAACATGGAAAAGGGCTTGTCAACATCACATATAGGAGGAGAACCTGGAGAAAGTGAGCATGACATAGTCTAGACAATATCACAACCGAGCTCAATGTTTCACATCACACCTAGCATGCTTCACATGGAAGAAATCGTGGGGAAAACACCCCTATAGGACTTAGCTCAACTGCATTTGGTATTACCACAGATACCAACCAAGGCCTTAAATAAACTACAAGTCAACATTACACAGGAGGTATAGTCTCTTGCACATATGGATACAACAGAATTGTAGCATGTAAAGGATAATCAAGACGAGCTGGAATTGGTATTCGAGCATGCCAAGCTCAAGACCAAAGAGGAGAGGGAACACGTGAAGGGACTGAAACAGAAAGTGGTCGTAGCCAACGAGATGATCCTAAAGAACGCACAGACAACTGAACTCACATAGACAAATAATATTGATCAGATTGTGCATAAAATAGATCAATACCGATAGGAGATCGAGAATCTCTGGAAGCATCTTACACCTACCACTCCATTGGAGGTGAGGGAGCAAAGGTAATAGGAGGAAACAACATATATACAAGAGATAGAATGATAAGTCCACGCGATGGATGACTTATTAGAGAAAGAAAAGAAACTCTGGATGAATCTGGAAGAGGATCAATAGGTCCAGCAGTGGGACTGGGAAGAGGAAAGGATACACACAACTATCCAGGACCTCAAGAAGAGGCAGAAGACAATTTCGATCACGTAGTGAGTTAGAGGGGCGCAAGACATGAAGAAACTGCAGGTAGAACTCATAACTGCGTAGATGTAGAAAAAGGAGTGCCAAGCTCAAATGGAACCACTCCAGTAGTGAGCAGCAGAGGTCATTGCATAGATAAAGGAAGCCAAAACATACATGGCACAAACCCAGGCAAAGTGTGAAAGGATGGTTAGCAATGATATTGCAGTGTATATATTGGACGCACTCAAGGAGAAGACCGCACAGTCCCAAACACAGGAAACAAATCTCATGGAGAGGTTCCAAGTGATCACAAGGGAGATTGACAAAGCACACAGGGGTTAGGTGGCTCGGGATGAGCCACATGTCAGTGTTGGGGGCATATTGGAAGCAGGCCAAGGCGGAATTAAAGGCTATTTTGGGAAGAAAACCATGCACGAGGAAGGTGACAGCTGGAAGGAAGAGCAACATGCAGACATGCATGGAAGACCTAACGATGTTAGGGTTAGGGTTTTTGTAATACATTGTAATGGATGATGAGCCATAAATGTATAAATATATATACCTAGGTCTTATAGTGAGATATCTAGAGTCGGGTATAGAGAGAGGAGAGGCAATAGTAGTAGGACTCTGAAGAGATGCCAGAAGGAAGGAGTCCTGTTTTGATAATTGGTTGTAATGTTTTTTTTCATACGACCCCATTTTGTAAGATGTTGAGTTGTAGAAGGTCAGGAGGGTAGATATTGAGGGTTAGATCATAGGATGAGGATCTTGGTGTGATCTAGTCTGCCTCATAATAGATATCGACCCGACTGAGGATGAGTTGTAAAGTGCACGATGTTGTAGCTTTGGAACTACCATAATAGAAGAGTTGAGAGTGAGATCTTTTTGGATGTAGCCTAGGGGGGGTGAACCATGATAAAACCCATGTTATGTGATTGAATGCTTGTTTCTCTTTTACTGTTTATAAGTAGATGTTAGCATGATGAATGTATGAGTTAATGAGTTGATTATATTACATGCATAATTGGGAATGACAATATATTTCTTTAATAAAGTTAAATAGAACTCTCAACACACACTTCTCAGATCCCCATTCAATCCTGAACTGCAAACACTTGAGTATTGCAGTCACCCATTAAGACTATCTTGGGTTAGACTGCACAGAGCACTCTATGCGTTGTGTTGCCTTCTGGGTTACCAAGAGGGCCGATAGTTTTAGAGGCTTTGTTGGACCCCCAGTAGACTGAAACTGGTTCAATCATGTTAAAGGTATAAACTCAAATATCAAACCAACAAGTACCCCACCAACGTGCAGGTGTTTCTTTCAAAGCAATTTCTAAAAATAATAACCTTTGACTTTCCAGGACTTCTAACTCAAACTTTGTTAAGAATTCTTCCAAATCGTTTTGACCATAAAAACTTGGAGGTTCTCTTACTTCTATGCCAACCCATCTTAGTGTGCATGTCATTCTTGCACATATTCTGATAGATATCTCATGTAAGTGTTGTTGACAATTCTAAAGTCTCATGTCAGAATATAAAGCACAAGAATTGATGCTTCTCCAACTAAGCATTCCCTCTATTGTTAGGTTAATGTAATATTCCTTGCACGTGGTAGTTCTATAGAACTGATTTATCTCTTTTGTGATGAATTTCTTTGTTGCTAGTTCAACTTATCTTCCTCCCTCTTAAGGACATAATGGTGCTATGAATCTATATTCTCCATATTCAAAGATCATTTTCATGATCTTCAAGTTGATTATATCTTGATTGTCAAATTCCCAATCCAGTCCCAACAATGTTGGATAAGGTGTAGTATTTTCCACTATATCAATTACCTCAAAATCTTCCATAGTGCACACACCATCTAAATCCACTAGTATGCCTTTCAATCGACCAATTGGTATTACTCTATGTTGGTTTTCCAATTTCAGTTGAGTAGGTGAATATTCTAGTGTAGGTTCTCCCATACATTCCCATGTTTTGTTAGGAAGAACATTTACCTCAGATCCAAATCTAATACAATGTCACCCATGTTAAAATCTCCAATATTTGCATTCATTCTAAACTCTCTATTTGTTCTTGTCTTCCTATGGACATGATTTACTGTCTTTTGTTCTAGCTTTATCTCTTCTTCAGGATTGTATTTTTCTAACAAACCTTGTAATACTTGTATAGATGTTTGATCATTCAATAACTTCAAGCAAGATACCATTTTTTTTTTAGATTACTTACCTTTTCTGAAGGCTGACCTTTGTTGGTATGATCATATGGATGAGGAATATCATATAATAGCACCTCATATTTTGGTTGTGCATTTGAAGTATAAGCAACATTCTCCTGCAAAATTTCTTGTCTGGCCTACTTGAATGTCTCTTTTTACTTGTGCGCATCAAAATGATGTTGAGGTGTTGTATTATTTCTAACACACTGATGTTGGTTTTGATCCTAATTTTCTACATCTGCTCCTATTTTGGTTCCAACTCGAGTAACTATATTAGTTTTCTTCCCATTATATCTAATTTCTGTGGAAATCCATTGAACATTCTGGTTATTCTGATTCATTTTTTCTTGCATTTTTGTTAGAAGTATAGGATGATCTTCTGTAGTATGATCTGATGTGTGACAATACATGCATGTTGTTGTTGGCTATAGACAATCCCTTGCATAATTTCCAGGTTGCTGACAATTGTGGCAGGTTACTGGTCCTCTGCCTCTTCCAAATCCTCCTCTTCCACGCCTTCCTATGTTGCCTTGATTATCTGCACACGATGTATTATACTGTGGTACTTGATTATACTAAGGTGGTACTATAATCTACTATGCAGGTGGACCTGTCATTAGTTTATCTTGCATCCTATAAGCATCTGAAGTCATTTCCTTCATAAGCTCCATGATCCTCATGTCCTACAGACTTGCAAAAGTTGCAAAATGTACTCTTAGGCACCGTTTGGTATTTTTTCATCAATGGACAATGATAGGGATCATGTCTATGTGTTTTACATATTTCACACCATAATCCTCATCTGGGTAAGGGATTCATAAATCCTTCTCCCAAATACTATGCAAATGTTGGGCACTCATTTTTGCCGTGTCCCTTTGTTCTGCATAAGGTACACTAGGCAAATTTCCTCTTTTCCTTGCCTTTATTCCGATTCAACTGAAATGTCATATTATTAAGATCTTCTCTCAGATATTCTACAGTTGGATCTGTATGCTTATACTGATTCTATTCCAATTGTAAGGCTTCCTGCAGAGCCTCGGCCTGCGTCTAGAACTTATGTTGCCTCAATGGATATTTAAAATGTGGCAATAATGATTTTATGAATAGTTTCATATGTTGCATGTTTGTTATGGGATATTTCAACTTACCTTTCAATCGTTGGAACTTCTTATCGAATTCCCAAACTAACTCCCCTCACTTTTGTTTGATTTATATCATCTCATTCATATATTTATCTTCTGAACTTGGTCGTTGGAACTCATTGGTTAGTGTCTTCTTCACATCTACGATGGTTTTCTGTGTTCCTTGTGGACTGTTCACTGCTAGACTCATAAATCAGTCTACTGTGTGGTTTCTGAATGTGATTGCAAGCTGAGCCACTTTTGTGTCTTCATCCATGACATGATTATCTTCCCAAATCTTTTCACAAATAAATAAATGTTTCTCTGGGTCCTCTGACCCTTTTCCATGAAATTCTAGCAACTGAATGGTTGGATTTTCTCCAACCATTGTAAAATTGGCAGTACTTCATGGCTGGTACAAAATCCAACTATTTTCTTCTTTGATCCATGTATTTAATCCTTCCTTTTAATTCCCTACTTCCCTGCTATTTCTTTTCCCCATTTTTTGATGTTCGCTCCTTTTCTGGTCCATTTCCTAACTACCTCATTAATTGTTGCAGTTTTTCCCAAAATGGCTTGCACCAACAAAAGATAATATTTATCCCACCATACAATGGATGGTGAAGAAGATCAGAGAAAGGTATTTGAGTTTCCTATATGGGAAACCAATGGAGAAACTAAAATGAAAAAATCAATCCTTTTTCCTTACCTCACTTCCATGTTCTTGTCTGAGAAGATCCTGACACCTTTTTTTTTGAATTTGCAGTTGTGTGAAAAACTTATGATTATATTGAAAATGAAAAAAAATGCAAGCTCTTCCCCTCTATGTTAAAGGACTCAACTCTAAGATGGTTCATGAGCCTTGAAGATAAACAAATTAAAATCTAGGACCAAATGAAGAACATCTCCAGTGACAAGTACATGCATTATTGTAGAGCAAGGGATACAAGAGATTAAATCTTCAATATGACCTAATGAGTGGATGAATCTTTAGAAGACTTTGAAGAGAGATTCCAACTAAGCTACAAGAGATCCCACAACTGCACTCTGGATGAATATTCACTAAAAATTGTCTTACTCATAGGAGTAAGCGAAGAACTTATGGAAACAATGAATCTCTTATCAAATGGATATATTTACCAAATCGATTATGAGGACATTAAGAAAATCTTCAAGAATCACTCCAGATCCTCTAGAAAGAAAGGTAGAAATGATAACACAATATTCTGACAATACAATTCTTATAAAAAATGAGATAAGAGGTTTATTAAAATACATGAAGACTAAAATTTCAAATTCATTATCTATGCAAATCGATACCTTGTAGATAAAAAAGAAACACGAGGAAGCAGAAAAATTACTAGCTATATTTTTCCCTAAGTGAAACAACATGCAACCTAGGAATGAATGATGGAAGCAAAAGGTGAGATATATATGAAATAAATATATTTAATATTTATTAATTTATTATTCTATGATCATTAGGTTTACAAACCTGTGTATAAATACACACAAATAAATATAGTCACATCCATACAGTCATGTCTTTTAGACAATGGACACAACTTTTAATTAATGGTATAATTAATAATCAATGGACTTTGTAATAAACAATAAGGTATATTACAAGTCATCTCTTCCTGAAAAGATTTGGACTTGAAGCAAGGGTAAAGACAAATGCTTGGATAAAAAGTATTCTTTAAAAAGTCCCGAGGTTGGGTTGTCTTATTGACAAGTTTAGTGAATGTATAACGTGGTTGTTTTTCAAACAGGATGGAAAATATCTCTTGAATATTTTGGGAGTCCATTCTTACTTTTTCATTTGGTTAATTTTTCAAAGATAGACCATTCCTTTTTTCATTTACAGGAGCTGTCAATTTCAACATTTGTGGCCTAATCACATCATTCCAATAATAGTTTTTTAGCTTCAACCCAAATTATTTTGTTGTGTCATATTTGCATAAGCAATTCAAACTTGGTTTTTCATCATACTTTTGGTACACTAGGCCATCTACAAAAACCTCGCCTTCACTTGTCTCCGAAAAAATATATAGTGGACCTGGAGTCTCTTTGTGGACCAAGGAGTAAGTGTTTGGTGTAGTCTTAGATCCATTTGTAGGCAACTCCATTGTAATATTTCTTTGTCTCTCTATCTTAGAAGATTTGTCTTCTACTGGAGAATTCTTTAAAATTTTAATAATATTCAGAGGCATTGTTTGATCTTACACAATATTACCACCGACTATTTTAGTTCTCTCTTGAAGGTCGACAATGACGAATACTGAGCCCAAACAACCAACTTCCTTTTCTTTCTCCTCCTTGGTAAAAGCGGTCTCTCATGCTTTGTAAATGGGGGGTGTCACCTTCCAAAGACATAATTTTCTTTTTGACTTTGAGACACTAGCTTGGTTGGTCTTCAACCATGCCTCCACATCTTTGTCCTCATGTTTCTTCTCGGACATTGCAACAACATCCTTTGTAGCCATCTTCCCTTTTGATTGATTAGCAAATCTCCTCACACCCACAATAAACCATGAACCTTTGTATGGGTGGATAGGCTGACCGAGTAGAGTTGTAAAGAAAATAAAGAAGACCAAGACACCATCATTATCATTGTTGTGATAAAAATTATCTCTAAGCAACAAGACAAAAATTTTGGTTATCTGCTTCCATCTCTCTTGTTCATCCACGTTGTTTACAATCTTATGAAAACAATTTTGTTTCAGTAATATATAGACATTTGGATAAGCAAGGTACCAAATTCCCCCGATGGGAAACATACTAGGGAAGTGGATGGCTAAGAAATGAACATCACCCAGTCCGACACTATAATCTAATAGATACCTCTCTGCCTTCATAGGCGATGGTAGAAGAATGAAAATATTGACGACAAGATGAGGAAATGGTGAGACACACGTTAAGTTGTCTCTAGGTTTGTTCTCCATCATCCACATACTATTATTAAATTGGATGTATTCATCAGAACACATAGATATTACATTGTCTTGAATTGTTTCTATGATGGATTCATATAGATTGTTTTACTTGTGAAAATATGGCATGTCTTTCCAGCCATGGCGTGATGTTGGAATAGGGGAAGACCCATGGTTCAACTCTAACAATGCACCAAAAAACCCTAACTAATGGCCCTTACGACAACACCTGCAAATCAAATGAAGTCTCACCCAAAGTAGCAATAGGGTGGTTGCAGGACACAAGTGTCTACAACCAGAGGAAATGCAAGATGATTCAAAAAAACAACGCCAAGAAACCTAGATATTCTTAACAATATTATGCTAACTTCGCGGCTTAGGTTATGTCTTCTTATCTTCAACAGGAGAAATAACAGTGCAATAACAATATAAGAGGAAGTAAATAACAATGCATCAATCACATAGAACAACAATATTTTACGTGGTTCACCCCGCTCCTTGGGCTACATCCATAGAACTATGTTTATTGATATAATATATGAAAATATACAGTTCTATCTACGCACTTAGTTGCGGATTCTTCTCTCTCTTCCTCTTTATTTCCCCTCCTTGCACACCTAGCTGTAGGGTCGATCTTCGCACCTAGCTGAAGATCCAGAATACAAGAATTCTCTACAACAAAAACACTTCTACATCTCAATATTGCTATCACCAACCCATCTTAACTCTTCTAGACCTATTTTATACATTCCATGACTCTTAGACAACCCTAGACTGAATCCCAGGTGCCAAAACCCTAGGTGCTAAAACCTTAGGTGCCAAAACCCTAGGTCCACATAACTCACCTTTTAAGGACTTCGCCAACCTGTTCTTCCTTCTTCTCCACAAGGTGCTGCAAATCACCCATTAGTATATTATTCCACTTGCTGAGTTGTCCACGATATGTCTTCTTTGTTGCTTTGTCTTCCTTGATCTTCTCTTTCAATGAATTTCTTTCCTTTACTTCATTCCTTCTTTTCAGCTTCTTTAACCACTTCGACCCTTCCTCGGTTTGTGTTCCTTCCATGCACTTAATACTTTGTCTTTCTTCTTCCTCAATATTCACTTTCTTCCTTCATACATGACCAAGGGCCAACAAGCTCCCAACACTCACCTGTGACTCGTCCCACGTCACTGCAGGGTTGAGCCTTCTTTATTACTTTAACTGTAGACTGGGTGGAGAAGACTGTGTTTCCTTCTCTATTCCTCCTTATTGTGTGCATACTATATTTTTTGTGTCTGGTACCCAATTTCAATTTCACTTTGTACCTATACCCTTCTTCCTTTGCTTTTATTGAGAGCTACGAGGCAACTGGTTGTCACAATATAACTTCAGCCGACTCCCATTTACTAAACCATCCTTATGTTCTCCATTAAGAGTTTTCAACTGTGCAACTCCACCTTCTGTAACATATACAACCTCGAATGGTCCAAGCCAATGTGTCTTGAACTTCCCTGGATGCTTCATGAACTTGCTGTCATATAAAAGTACCAAATATCCTTGTTTGAATGCTTTCTTCTTGATATGTCTGTCATGATAATCCTTTTCTCGTTCTTTTTGTACTTGCTAATGAAATCCTGCAATGAACCTGTCTTCCTATAATTCCATCAAATGTGCAAGACTATTTTGAACAATGCCAGTGACATCCATACCTGTAAATGTTGCAATTCTTAAACTAGGAACCAAATATTCCATAGGTACTACTGCTTCCTGGCCATAAACTAACTTAAAGGGGGTTTGTGTTGTTATATTTTTTCAAGTAGTTCCATAAGACCATAACATTGCTGGAATTGTTAAATCCCAATCATCTTTGTTAACACTGCAAATCTTAGTCAATGTTGTCTCCAAAATCTTATTGAAAGCTTCGACTGTACCATTCGCTTGTGGGGGGTATGGTGTGCTCTTCTGATGGTGAAATTCAAACTTCTGAGTCAAGGCTTCGATAGTTTTGTTAATGAAGTGTGTGCCTTGATCACTCATTAGGATCTCCGAGCATCCAAATCTTGTTATGATATCATCAAATATGAATTGTGCAGCTATAGTTGCACTACAGTCTTTAACTGCTCTTGCTTCTGCCCATCTAGTTAAATACTCTGTAGTAGTGATGATATATCAAGCTCCTGTGCACTTTCTTGGTGGGTTGATTGGTCCTACAAAGTCAATAGCCCATTTCTCAAATTATTGTAAGGTTAACTGAGGTGCTAAAGTAATCTCATCCCTTCTAGAAGGCTTCCCTATCCTTTGGCATACATAACAGGCTCTGTAGTATTCCTTAGCATCCTTATGTAAAGTGGGCCACTAGAGGCCAACTCCGAGAACCTTTTGCACTGTTTCTTTCCCTGCATAATGTCCTCCTGTGATGCCTTCATGTTCTTTTGCAAGAATAAATGGTCTTTCTTCCTCCATAACGCATATCCTCATGATCTAATCTGGTCCCATATTATATAACTATCCAGCTATAAGTTGAAAATCTGCAGTGTGCACTACCAACTGTTTCTTTTGAATAATTGTATACTCGGGAGGTGCCATTCTTGTGGACATGAACTGGACTATCTCGACGAAGTGATCATCGAATTTCCTGATGGCCAACAATTGTGCATTTGGTAGAGTATCATCCAAACTAGTAGGTTCCTCTCCATGTTATAACCTGGATAAGTGGCTAGGTCCCTTATTCATTCTCCCTATCTTGACCATGATCTCAAAGTCATACTCATAGAATAATAATAGCCATTTGCATATTCTTACCCCCAACACTGGGTTGTTGACTAAGTACTTCAATGCAGAATGATCAATAAACATCTTAAAATGTCCTCCCAACAAGTAGTGTATAAACTTCTGCAGTGCATATACCATAGCTAAGCCTTCTCTTTCAGTGGAAGTATAATTTATTTCAGATTTAGAAAGCTTTCTGCTAGAAAAGGATATAGGGTGGTCAATATCTCCTGCACCCGGCTGTGCTACAAATGCTCGTAATGCAATGGATGAAGCATTGACATGAACATGGAATTCCTTACTCTCGACAATGGAACCATTTGTTGGCACAGGGTTAGACCCAAGGATCAACTCTAACAATGCACCAACAAACTCTAACTACTAGACCTTACGGTAGCACCTACAAAGCATATGAAGTCTCACCCGAAGTAACAATAGGGGGGTTGCAGGACACATGTGTCTACATCCAAAGGAAATGAAAGATGATTCAAAACAACAATGCCAAGCAACCTAAATATTCTTAATAGTATTATGATAAATTCATAGCTTAGGTTATGTATTCTTATCTTCAACAAGAGCAATAACAGTGCAATAAAAATATAAGAGTAAATAAATAACAATGCATAAATCACATAGAAAAACAAGATTTTATGTGGTTCACCCCCCTCCTTGGGATATGTCCACATAAATGTGTTTATTGATATAATAGATGAAAACATACAGTTCTATCTGTGCAATTAGCTACATATCCTTCTCTCTCTTCCTCTTTATTTCTCTTCCCTGCGTACCCAGATGTAGGGTCGATCTTCGCACCCAACTGAAGATCCAGAATACAAGAATGCTCTACAACAAAAAAACTTCTACATCTCAATATTGCTATCACCAACCCCTCTCAACTCTTCTAGACCTCTTTTTATACATTCCATAACTCTTAGACAACCCTAGACCGAAGCTCAGGTGCCAAAACCCTAGGTGCCAAAACCCTATGTCCACATAACCCACCTTTTAAGGACTTCACCAACATGTTCTTCCTTCTTTTCCATGAGGTGCTCCAAAGCATCCATTAGCATCTTCTTCCACTTGCTAAGTTGTCCACGATATGTCTTCTTTGCTGCTTTGTCTTCCTTGATCTTCTCTTTCAATGAATTTCTTACCTTTACTTCGTTCCTTCATTTTTGCTTCTTTAACCACTTCAACCCTTCCTTGGTTTGTGTGCCTTATGCGCACTTCATACTTTATCTTTGTTCTTCCTCAATCTTCGCTTTCTTCCTTCATACATGAACAAGGGCCAACACATGACAACATGCATTTGGCCCTTGTCCATTGTAGATTACATGAACTTCCATGAGAAATTATTCGATGTGCTCTTTCATGTGCTCAAGATACTTCACCCTAAAATTCCTCTTCTTCTCCATCAACATTGTTATTATTTCACCGAGTGTGTTTAGCGGAGCCAACTAAATATCCTCCTAAAAATTTAACATTAATACTGCTCTCGGTTTGATCATTTTTTCTTCTCGTCGAGTGAAGAAAACATTCCTTTGATCAACAAATTTGATCTTTGGATTTTCCATAGTGAAAGAATACATAAATTTGCAATGGATTCCTTAATTCCCTCATGGTTCTTTGTGAGAATTTGGTAGAGATTAAGGTTATTCTTTGATATCATGTGCATGTAATCTAAGAAGACATGAAAATCGTGGGCTAATTTCTCCCCGGAATTTGGCCCAATGATGGTGTACATTAGGTTATATTTTAAGGATAAATTAAAATGTTGTATCCGATAGCAATTTATATGAGAAAGGTGGAACCCTAACCTAAACTTTCTGTGAGGTCCGTGCTCAACATTAGTGCTCTTAAACATATCTTGGTAATATGAATTATTTGTGAATATGTGCTACCATATCAAATTGATTCTATGGTCTTGTAGAAGTTCCAACATTTGATCACAACTGAGATCTCCACTCCACATCACTTCCACAATCGCATGTTCTCCATACTGATGATTCCAATTGATTATTCTTAATCAAATATTGGACTCCCTATTTTCGATACAATTGAAATATTTGTTGTAGTTAATTGTAACATGAAGGTATAATCCATATAATTATGTTGTTATACTTGTTGGAGACAAGGGCCTCACATATCATAGGGAGCGATATCGTGAGGTTGTAGTCTTATATTTTTCATAAGATGAATACTTAAACTATGGAAAAAATCATACAGACAGGTACTGGGTAGGCTCAGATTTTCGATGATATTCTAACTTTCACTCTACATTGTTTTCTTGCTCACTCTACAACAATATTGAGATGTGAAATATGCAACACAAAATGAAAGAGAGGTATGGATGGTTGCATCTGAAGATAATTTGTCATAATCCATGAAAATGGTGGACATTTATGTCTGTGTAGGATTCTTGTCACCCCCTTCCACCATTCGAGGATTATTATTATGCTCATGTCTTTGAAATGATGTTAATGTTGAAATGACAGTGGCCTCAAGAGGTGAAATTGAATAATCACATGCATCATTTTCCCCATCTCCATATTCATGTTCTTCCTCGGAGTATTCCTCCGACAATCTTTCAAAAAATTTCTCCAATTTTACTTTAAAAAATAAACGATCTTGTATTTTTCTTAATCCTTCAACAATGTTGACAACATTGGTAAGTGTGGAAGATATGGTGTCCATTCCCATCGTGACTCTGATACCAATTGGAAGAATAAGGCAAGNATATATATATATATATATATATATATATATATATATATATATATATATATATATATATATATATATATATATATATATATATATATATATAATTTGATGATCATTAGGTTTACAACTACATGTATAAATACACACAAATGAATATAGTCACATCTTTTATAGAATAGACATGAATTTACATTAATGGAAGAATTAATAAATTAACAATATAATTAATAATTAATGGAATTTATAAAATACAATAACGTATATGACAAATTCCCACTTAACATTATAGAGGTTTGTTCCATTTGTGAATAAACTCATGCATTTGGCAAATGCCCTTTTCTGCCAAGAATAAAATATACGTTCCAAGGAGCAGAAGGAAATGTGGAATCAATGTGCTCTATCAATCAAATACGACAAGGAGCACCAATATCGTTCCAATCAAGTATGGGCTACAATCCTTCTCAATATTTTGGTGGATATAATGCATATATGCCTTCTCAACCTTGGTATAATCCTAACCAATCACCTTGGATAATTCCAAATCAATGGAAATACCAAGGAAAACCCATTCCTTCTCCATACCAACCATTTCCTAGTTTACCACAAGTCCAAAATCCTCAGTGGAATCATCCTCGACAAGGATGGAGGCCCCAAAATTTTCAAGAACAAGCATTGATGCCTCCTTATCCTTAGCCAAATAACACTATTTAGAATAGTATGTTGACATGATGTTAAATACTGAGAGGGGGGGATGAATCAATATTGGTTCATTTTTAACAATTTTAACCAATTATTAAATTTATTAACCATAAGAATTGATCAACAAGAAAGAAAAATACTTAGAACTTAAATATAATAAATATGAAATTTATATTTTAGATACAAGTTACAATTTTGTAGAAGACACCAATCTTCTTCCTTTTGAGAACCTACTCAAGGATACACCAATCCCATTTTTTAGAGCACCAACTCTAGGAGACACCAATCCCTTGTTTTTGAGCACCAACTCAAGGAGACACCAATCCCCTGTTTTTGAGCACCAACTCAAGGAGACACCAATCCCCTATTTTTGAGCACCAACTCAAGGAGACACCAATCCCCTGTTTTCAAACACCAACTTGAGGAAGCACCAACTCCATGTAGATCATGCTTCAACTTGTAGAGGACTCCAATCCTCTGTTTTCAAGAACCAACTTGAGCAATTTGCAACTCTATGTTCTTAAGCCTCCAACCTATAGAGGACTGCAATCCTCCCTTTCTTCTCCCTTGAACCCTCACTTCATGTGAATGTTTATAGTTTTTCCTTGGACTCTGCTTATGTTTTTGATCTTATGAATTATCTCATTGAGTCGTCGTCCTTTCACTATACATTTATGTTTATATAGTATTCCAATAGGAATGAATTTGAACCATTGTGTCTCTTCAACAATGAACCATTGCATGTCTTCATTTTATTTTAATAAAATAATAATAATTTGTCATTTAATTAAGAACTATTTTCCTCCTCTCCTTTTTATTTATTCATAATATCTACATGAAAGGTTTTTAATTATGATTTATTGAACCATTGTGTTTCTTCAACAATGAACCATTGCACCTCTTCATTTTATTTTAATAAAATATCAATAATTTATCATTTAATTAAGAAAAAATTTCCTCTCCTTTTTATTTATTCATAATATCTACATGAAATCTTTTCAATTATGATTTATTGAACCATTAATTCTTTTTATTTCACCTTTGCAAATACAATGGGAAAACACCATGGGCCTCCAAAACCATGGGCTTGAAACCACCTATGGTAAACCCACTTGTAAAATATTTCTTTGACTTTTAATCATGCACTTTGACACGAACTTGTATTCTTGGGCTTATAAAATATTTTCTTTGAATTTTTTAGATGCACTTTTACTTCCAAAAACCACGGGCTTGTAAAATATTTCTTTGACTTCTTTACATGCATTTTTAAATATACTAGTAAAATTTACTTTTTACTTTTCACGTGCACCCCTTATCTTTATTATATTTGTAAATACACACACTTTTAAATATACTAGTAAAATTCATTTTTTACTTTTTCATGTGCACCCCTTTTCTTTATTATACTTGTAAACCCACACACAAACGTTATCCTTTTTGCATCAATGCCAACACCAACACCATATACTCTTTTTGAGTAGGCTTGAGTAGGACCGACTTGGTATCTCTTCATAACATTACTTGCTAGCATTGTAAGGAGGAGGGAGGATGACTTCATGTGTGAGCCTTATAATTATTTCTATTTCAGAGGTAGCTACACAACACTTCATGTCACTTCAACACTTCACAATGTTGTTACACATTTTCTCAACATTTGACATATTCATGCAAGGTTCATTGATTCGTTTTTACTTGATATGTTATTTCATCATTCCTTCAAACCTTTGTTGACATTAATACATCTCATCATGGCACATTAACAATGCTTCTCTTCAAACTAATCAATCAATGACACTTCACCTCTTTGCCAAGGTTGACATCAATGAAAACCAAATTTCCAACAATCTCACCCTTTTTCATTGATGACAACTTAGTAAGAAAATCTTGCCCCCCCTGTGAATGTGTATTGTATTCGTTTTGAGTCCTTTGAGTTGGCTCCCCCGATCTTCATGATTTTTTTTGGACTTGTTTTATTGTTTATCTCTCCTCCTTTGAAATCAATGTCAAAGGAAATTCCTTCTAATATTTTGCAACTCCCCCTATCAACAATTCTCCCTCTTTGACTGCTAATTTTAAACAATCAAGACTTTTCAATAGAAACTGGACCTTCTACCATGGTCCTTTCATCTCTTGTTGTAATGTTGTTTGAAATACTCAAGACATGTTTTATTCTTCCATGATACTTTAAGCTATAATCCTCTTCTAACCACGCTGTTTCAATGATGCACAATATATCTCTTAATTATGTTTCCCTTTAGATTCCTTCAAGAGTGTGCCGATATTTATACAAATGTCAATCAAGAATTATCTTCATTTCCTTCCATATTGCTCCTAATTTTTTCATGATGCTAGTCAACTTATTCACTCATTTGTAACCCAAAAAGCCTCTTCATTTTTTTTGTTGTCTCAAACAATGATATGGTTATGTGCCCATACAATCATAGCTATCATCTTCACATTCAAATAGTGCTCATGCTCATGTTTTTTCTCAATTGGAAGTAATTATGATGTTACTCTTGTAGCTCCTCAAACCATGATATTTTCTCAATAACTTCTTGTTGTTGGTTGAAAGAGTCCTCTTCATAAGTTTCTTATTCTTTTGGGAACTCCATAATCAAAGAGATTGTATGATGATTTATGTGACTTAACAAGGTTGATAGTCCTTTTAAGTCTGATCCTATTGTTGAACATTTCATCATAGTTCATGTTGTTGATTCATCTTTATGGACGTATTTCAAGGAGTTTTTCATACCAAAATATTCAATGTTGATTTTGAAAAATCCTCATAGGCCTTCTTTGATTATTCATATCAAAACAAGTTCCGAAGTATCTTCTATTGACATCAATTTGTAATATCCAACATTGTTTAAGGCAATGGTCAAATTTGTCATCAAGTTTTGGTTCACATTCAGTTCATGATACTGAGATTGCAGTCAATCCTTTAATCCATTCCTTCCTTTTGTTCATATTTTATGTTGAGGGGGAGTTTAGTAGATCATCAAAATAAAACTAAAAACCTTTCAAGGTATTCATCACTCAATTCTACTGGTTGATCTGCTTTTGGGAGTTCATCATCATCATTGTTTTGTGCAACAAAAACTTCTTCATTTTCTTCTTTAGAATTATCTTTTTGCATTTTTTTTCATTGGCTAATGGATAATTTATTTGCAGGAGATTATCAAGATCTACAATTGTGTCATATTATTATTTAGGAACTCTTCTTTCTTGATCTTGATTCACTTTATATGAAAAACTATGATTTTCGAATTCCTTATTAGGAACTTCACCTATTGTTCTCCTATTATAAACTTCATCAATTTAAGGTGCAATATCTTCGTTCTCTTTCTTGCTTTGTACTTCATATTTTCTTCTCCATACTTTTGTGAGGCTTGGTCTAACAAGTCTTGTCATATCACAATCTCGTGCAATGTGTCCATAGTTATAAAAATTGTAACATTTAATATTGGAGTTAGTCATACCTCCATTTTTAATTTGAGCATTTCTTCCATAGGCTTCACAATTTGCTTCTTTATGAATGAAATTGTGACACAAGTAGTGATTTCCAAAGGATACACTTTGATACTTGGGATTTCTTAGTCTTGTTTATGGACTAGTCCTTCTTAGTCCTTTCTTTCCATCTCTTATCTAAACATAATCATTTTTCTTGATGTTTTCTTTATTGTTTTTTCTCAAGTTGGGTGCAACACTTTGAGACCTTCTATCAATCTTCTTTTACAATGATGTGAACTCTTCTTCTTCAACAATATGCTCCTTTTTATATCCAATTCCCATCTTATCAATTGGGGACCTTTGAGACTTAAGACTGTTATCCAAAGTGCTTGAGCTCTTTTCAGACTCCATGTTAATGTTTTTTGTCTTTTCCAACTCCCCTTTTAGAGAGGCAATCTCAAGTTCATGTTCTTGGAAAATTTATTCCTTCTCTTTGAGTTGTTTTGTCAAACATTCTTCAATTTTTCTTACTTATTCCACTTGAATTTTTAGACTAATAATGGTCCTTTTAGCTTCTTCATGAGCCTCATGTTTTTTTTTCTTTTTGATTCTTCTAGTATTCCTTCTATAAATCCATTCTTCTTCATGAACTCCTTGTTTCATAAAAAGTACATATTAGTTGTTCTTCAAAATCATCCTCTTCTTATATTTTAGATTTTTTTTTTTTTTTTTCACTCAGATCAACTTAAAAATCTAAAGTTGTGATAAGATATTCATCTAAGTCATTATATGTACTATTTGTTTCATCTTCACTTTGAAAATATTCAACATTGTTGCTCTCATATTTTTCATATGATTCTTCACTTGTTTTGATGAATTCCTCAATCAAGTAATGATTTTTCAGCTTGTCCCAGAGCTCTTTGGATGAAGTACACTTTCCAATTTTTCTTTTCACAGACTCAAGTAATCCTTCTAGGATGACATTCATTGCTAGTTTGTTGTTCCTTTTTAATTCTTTCTTGAATACAGATTTAGATGGTCTTTTTGGAGGGGTGTAACCAATAATAATTGAATTCCAAACATCATATCCTATTTCCCCAAGAAATTCCTTCATTCGTATGCTCCATATTTCATAATTTGTCTCATTGAATATGGGTGTTATGTTAGGGTATGGGCCAAATTGACAATCCATGAGTGCTTATGAGGATATAGCTTCCAGTGATTAAATTGTTCATGAAGGAACCCACTTTGATACCAATTGTTGAAAGGATATTAAATACTGAGA
>ML784762.1:137349-194765 GCA_009831015.1 Picea engelmannii | reverse complement strand
GTGAGCCAAAAAGTATAAAGGAAAGGCAAGGGCCTCCTCTCATTCATTCATGTATGATCTTATTTTGATTTCTGGCTTCTAGCTAGTGAGCCCAATATTGGGGGTTTTTATGGTTTTGACATAACAAACCCTAGAGGACGATTTGGTGGTGAAAGATTCCACCTATCTTGTCCCAAGATTGGTCTCGGAGATGCAATACTATCCCACACCATTCTAGTTTCAGATCTACTTAGTTGCAGGAGGATTCTACATCAGTTTCATGTGCAGATAGAGAGAGGGCACACCAGTTGAGGGATTCCAGCAAGAGGGGCGCACCATCTTTGGAGAGAGATTCATTGTAGGATATTGGCAGGGTCGTTGAGGATTCTATCACTTGGGTTTTCATTGCAGGGCCTTGGACATCAAATCTAGTGCTTTCTGAGACAGTTTTATGGCTCATATTATTTCTTGAGTAGTGGGGCGAATTGAAGAGGAGGGCATTTTTGAGATCCAGATCTAGTCCGTTTGGAGGGGTTACACTTTAGATCTGACCCTGAGACTTTACCTAGTGACTTTCAGTGTCTCGATCTATATTTCTGGAGATTTTCAGAGCATTTGGAGGCGTCCTTCAGCAGGGCCAAATTATCTAGGGTTTCAGTCATCGAGTGGGGCGCACCATTCAATGGGGGATTTTAGATCTATAGAGATTGAGAGGGATCTTGGAGATTCGGTCACCTGGGTTGTTCCTACCATCACATGATCTATCAGTTGGAATATTTATTAGGGTGTTTGGACACTTTTGGCAGTAGGGCCGAGTTATTGAGGGTTTCATCCTTTTATTGGAGCGTGGCATTCTTCAGCTGGAGAGTTTGGCATTCAGATCTGCTTGTATTGATCTTCATTTCTTATTCATCCTTTGGAGGCATATTTTGTATTAGTGGGAGCATTTTGTAGCAGCTCTTATCTATTGTCTATCTTCTTGGCCATCTGTTGAGCATTCCAGATCGACATCTTCATTGTAGCAGGTTTCTCTATTTTATGAATAAAGAAGAATTGAGATGTTTTGGCTTGTCTATCTTATTGCATATGGTTGAGGTATGTTCCATGGTTATCTCTTTATATTATTTTCTACACACACACATATAAACACATCTAAAAGGTATATCAGCAAAGTGTTTGATGAAATACCTCACTCAGAAAAAGTTTTAAAAAGACACCAAAACAGTGATGATCCTTGCATAATGGCTTGGGATCATTACAATGGTTCAGATTTATTGGTACAGGTTTACAACGATATATCTCACAGTGACAGGTTGACAGCGGTTCCATCATTCTACTTCTACTTTAGGGTGGCAAGATGGGGCAAGGACAGGTGGTTGTAGCCACCTTCTAGTTGTAGCCGGAGAACATAAGGGTTGCAGCCTCCTTCTTGTTGTAGATAGAGAATTGGGGATTTGGAGCTTCCCTCAGGTTGTAGCCTGAGAAACTAGGGGGTTGGAGCCTCCTTCCAGTTGTAGCTGAAAAACAAAGGAAGTTGGTGCTTCCAATGAATGCCATTCTTCAAGACATATAAGAAAAATCATTCTGTGGTTTTCTCCTGATTTGGGTTTCCATGTAAAACAATGGTGTACTATGTATGTGTATGTTTGTTCATTTGTTCATTTTTTATTTACTCTGCAATTATTGGATGACAATGATTCATTGATATAACACTTGGATTATATGGTTAAAAGGGACTAAATTGTTCTATTACTGATTCATCCCCCCTCTCAGTAATCCAACACAATTAACCTTAACTACAAACCCTTAGCCTTTACTCATTCCCCTTAAATATGAACCCCTAACATATACCTATAACCCCATAACCATTACCCAAAATTACATACCCCCTCACCATGAAATAAACCCCACAATATTTATCCCTAATTGCATACCCCCTTACTCCATACTTGTTGACGATTAAAATTGCAACGAGGAATTTCACCCACAAAGTATTTCTTAAGCCCTATTATTTAAGATATGCTAATAATATAATACTAGTAGGTGGGACTCCCTTGTATACTTGAGGCTCAAACATAGACATATCACACATTTTATATTGTTGTTTCGACGCTACTTACATAGTCCTATATGGTTGAAAATGCAGTCTTGGGTTCATTTTGACATAGTGACAGGTGGATGATGCATTTTATGGGATGTTCTGCAATTCAAAGCATTATTTTTATGTTATGATTGGCATATTATTTACAGTTGCTATGTGTAATCATGTCAAAAATCACCATGATTTATTACCTGGCCACACATACACAAGAAACATGTTAGTAATGACAAAACCAAAACAAAGAAAATAAACTTATGGAAAAAATCCTAAAAGGAAAGGATATATGTTTGAGTTATGTTAAGCATTATGTGAAAATGGAAATGTAAAACATGTTAGTGTTAGTTCTAACTATTATATGGTTAGTTAGTGGCTATGCGATTTTCATTTGATTATTTTGGGCACATATAATATTGAAAGGCAAATGGTATGGCATGAAAACTTGGCAAAGGTTAACGTGAATGTTTTAGGTGTCGCATTGGGCAAGGAATAATCATCGCAGTTTTCAATGGTTTGGAAATTGATTACATGGTTAATGAATTGATGATTGTTGGATGTCTTGTACTTCGGAATTGAATAGGATGGGATATGGAAGTGACATATAGTAAATGCACGCCACTCCATACTCCCCCCATCAGGCCATCACCCTAGTATTTTTCTTGCTACATTCGGTTTGTTGGTGGTTAAGCTCCACATTTTAGGCTTGAAAAGAAAACGCTCGACCAAATTGTCATTTTAAGATCTCTATTACAGGTATGGTTCTTTTTCACCCCATCCATGAATTATGCTCTGTGTATGAACAAACAATGGCTCAATAATGCTTGGGTTTGTGTTTTCTTGAGAATTGTAACTGTGTAAATGCATGATTTTTCTCTCTGAAATGACTGTGTAATGGTTCGGATTGAAAGCAAAAGATTTATTTTTTGTTGAGTTGTGCATTCACTAGTTTCTCTATTGGTTAAAATCGTGGTGGGTCTCTCTGGATAATAATTGGATTGGCCATATATCACTCTGTGTTTTAATGGTGGAGGGTTTTCACTCTATGTATTATTCCCTGTTGCTTCCTCACAGTCATGAGGGTAACCCTATCCAGTCGTGCTCAGAATTCCATTTGGTTGCTGTGTATTTTTCATACCAGAGTCATGGTTGTGGGCTCAGTCTCTTGGCACCAAAGTATCTCAAGAATTGGTCTCAGGGTGGACATGGTGTTTATATATACCATATGGTTATGGAGTAATATAAGTTATGCCTCGGGGTTATGCATCTTCACTGATGTTGTTGTCAAATGGTTCGGCTCTTAAGGAAATAGAAATAGGTTATACCTTTGTGTGTTCTTGGTAACCTTCATTGTCTAGTGGACGTTCATCGCTCCTTTACAAATGTAAGTGCACTATGTGCATCGATTTTTCTACCCTACCTGTTGTTGTTTCCTCTGTGGCTAACTGTTGTTCTATTTTCCCAGACCAAGAGTTATAAGGAAACCCCGTGGCTTATACCATGTTATATCGAAGGGGTATTTTCCTCCAGTTGATATGCCTCTGAGGACCTTCAGTTCTCTGTGCTATTGATGACTAAGCACACTCTTGATTGTTTCCTTGTATTTGTTGTGATAGAGCCCAATTTAAATCTCCAACTATTCTTTCTCCCGTCGGGCATATTTTTGGTTGTCAAAGATTGGTTATGAAGTGAAGTGGTTATGCAAATTTTCATTGAGTACTTATCTCATCTTTCTATGATTAAATTGGTTGAAAGGTTGTGATTGGGAATGAGTAATAACATGCAGTCGAGGGCTGCCTCTTTTTCGTTATACTTTCGATCACTGTGTTCTTACAACATGGTGTTAATTGCAAATTGGATACTCCTGTGTGTTTCACTAGGCCCGATCAGGGTTATAGATAGTTATGGAAATGGTGACTGTGTGTATTTTGTTATGTTCATTGTGTAACTATTATGGAATCATCGTGCATATTGTAAATATTGCATTGACAGTGATGAAGCTCAGGTTTTATATTGACTATGGTTTTGTTCCAAAAACTTATTGGTTGATATGATGAAGAGCGTATGTAATTAGGCGTGTTCTGGAAGTTTGTTCGATTTGGAAGGGACTTGTGCATATGCTTTAAATTGGCTGATTGTGAATTGATAGATAGGATATGATATTTTTATAGTGATGCTTATGGGATAGAGGTGGAGCAATATTGCTGTGTGTTTTCTTTTAATTCTTAAAAGGAAAGAAAATAAATTAAATACCAATAATTTTCTTAACAGGACTGTTGAAATTTGTTTCTATTATGAGTATGATTGTAGACAGTTCTAATTGAGAAGTTTTGAGAAATTTAAGTGTTGAACAATGAACAGTTTTGATACACAGTAATTATTGAATTGGTGTTAGTATTTTTTTGTATTGAGTACATAGTTATGTTTATCGATTACTTGATTTGTTTTATGAACAATATTCATTATTCCCCTACCATTCTCTCACTCTTCCACACATTACAAGGCCCATCACCTTCCCAGATTCACTATTCACTCCTTGTTCTTAAAATTAAATTATAGTTAAATAAAAACTTTTTATTATAGCAGCTGAAGGACGACACATGGATGAGTTACAGTTGATATATTTTTTTATTGCAATACAGTTGATCATTTGATGATTTGTTGAGCAGTAATCATGATCTACCCCCCTTTATTTTACCACTTTTCGCTCAATACAATCGCTCATATATCCTAGAACCCTTATTCACCCCTTTCTCATTGACAATTATTAAACAATTTTTATGGATTGGATTGCATGAGTCTGATGTGTTGTTGAGCCAAACTTTGTTTCATATTTAAAGAGATGTCATGTATGGTTTGTTGAATAAACTAGTTGCTAATAAATAATTCATACATGAATGCACTTCTTCAGCAGAGGTAGCCATGTTCAAGGTAAAAAGGGAAGAAGAAATTGGAATAGGGGCCCTAGAAGGACAAGGTTTTCTATACATTTTGATGTAGACTCACAAGAGTTGAACCAACTATTCCAAGCTGGATTTTTTAACTGGATTGGACAAGGAGTGGTCCAACTTAGGCCATAAAGGCCTCCTTTCCAATCCCTACATGTCCCTGGTATCCCGGTTCCCCCTCATGTCTTGTTACAACTTGAAGTCCCTGAAAATGACAGATGGAAAGATATTTTCCACCCAACAGTATTCCAACATCATGGCTGGCCCAATTTGTCTTTGCCTACTCCTCCTCCATCGATTAACCAAATTTTCTGCAATCATACTCATAATCGAAACAACTTTCAATAGTCATGTTAAGAAAATTATTGGTCTTTAATTTATTTTCTTTCCTTTTAAGAATTAAAAGAAAACACACAACAACATTTCTCCACCTCTATCCCATAAGAATCACTATAAAAATATCATACCCTATCTATCAATTCACGATCAACCAATTTAAAACATATGCACAAGTCCCTTCCAAATCAAATAGACTTCCAGAACATGCCCGATTACATACACTCTTCATCATATCAACCAATAAGTTTTTGCAACGAAACCATAGTCAATATAAAACCTGAGCTTCATCATTGTCGATGCAATTATTTACAATATGCACAATGATTCCATAATAGATACACAGTGAACATAACGAAATACACACAGACACCATTTCCATAACTATCTATAACCATGATCGGGACTAGTGAAACACACAGGAGTATCCAATTTGCAATTAACACCATGTTGTAAGAACACAGTGATCGAAAGTATAATGAAAAAGAGGCAGCCCTCGACTACATGTTATTACTCATTCCCAATCACAACCTTTCAACCAATTTAATCATAGAAAGACGAGATAGGTACTCAATGAAAATTTTCATAACCACTTCACTTCATAACCAATCATTGACAACCAAAAAGATGCCCGATAGGAGAAAGAACAGTTCGAGATTTAAAAACTGAAGCCCACTATGCATCTGATAAAGGAAAAGTGGTTGTTTCCCTCTCCTCTCCCTCAAATGACTCTGCCAAATCCATTTCATCCCGCATGAATTTGAGAGATGAATGGTCTCATGTTATCAGTGAGATCAAGCCTAAAGGCTCCACATAGCCTAAGGGAAAATCAGAGAAATCAAAGGGAGACAGTAGCAATAAGGGGGAAATTTCCTCCCAAAGTGGAAAATATGGTTTTTGAGTGTTTTTATTTATTGATTGTTGAGAATATTTTACTGTTGGAGTTTTTGGATAGCATGCTATTTTTGGATATGTTGGATATTATATTTTTTGGATATGGTTTCAAATATCATTGATATTAATTTTCAAATTATGAGAGTGATGATGGGAGCCACATGGAGGGATGTGTTTGATTTATTAACGAGTTGTGTTTATGTTTGTTAAGCAACTAAAGGGAGTCACAAGGGGTCCCACCTACTAGTTGTTATTTATTAATACCCTTATTATTATTTTATTAATTTTCCCCCTAAACTAAACGTTAGTTGAGTTTTAGTTAACTTAACTAAAAGAGGTAGTTTAACTACTTCAACTAATTTTGATTGCTTAAAGGCGAAAAGAGAAGGAGGAACAAGAGGAGAATAGAAGGAGAAAGCATACTAAGGTTTTCTCTTGAGTTTTATTGAGATAGTTAAGTTTTCATTCATTCTTTAATTCATTGAAAGCCTAATTCTCTTTTATGACACTAGGGTTCTATTGTATACAACAAGATTCCTGGCTGAATTACATCATTCACACACTTGTTTTTTGTAGGTGTTGATCTATCTTTGATAGTTTGTGTAGAATTGTTTGTTTGTGAATTAAATTTCATGACTGATAAAGGATATTGTGCAGAGTCGAGTGGGAAACAATATGTGGCAAGCTGGTCCATATTTTAAAGTTCAATTTTTTACTTTCTGTTAGAAGTCCTTTTGAATGGTTTTCATCGGGGACATCTAAGTTTGACTTTGGTCTAAACTTCCTCAAGGAATTTTGTAAAGAGAACGATTATTTCAATAAATTTGAATGAAATAAGTGATTGCTTTATGTCTCATCTATGTTATTTATTGACTTGGTATTTTTACTTCTATCTCGACATTTATATCTGCATCTATTATATTCAGAAAATTACATAAACATTGAATTATTCAACAATCTTTCATTTATAAAAAAAATCATCCTAAGCCCTTGTAACCAATACGTGTGGATTATGAAACAAATTTTGAGGCTATAAACATAGGGTGATACTCCTGTCTATCTTTCTTTAGCCAATAAATATTTGAAAATGCTTGAGTAAGATTATTTCATATCTTTTCCTCAACAATACCCCTAGTATTAAACCATATCTCTAACTACATACCCCATATCCCTTTATCCATAATGACATACCCCATAAAACGTACCCCTTAAGGTCCTTATCCCTAACTACATACCTTGTAGCCCCTATCCCCAACCTCAAAACCCAAACACCATGATTCTAACCTCTAACCTTTACCCCCTACTTCAAACCCCATTTCCATTAACGATGAATAATAAATGGATACCCCCTAACCCTAATATCTAATAATAATATAATAGTATAAGTCCCCAACTGTTATAACTGAAAATGCCACTACTAGGCATCTTTCATGTTGGCCTACTCATTCACACATCTGCCAACCTTTTTGCTGGAGTTATTCTCAAAAAACACGTTTTTGTATGGTATACACACCCTGATGCATATATAGAGTGCATACACATGTGTGTTTCATACCTAATAGCTCACATAGTCACACTAGATGCATAACTAAAATCTCATGTGTACTCTAAAAATTTTTGCAAAAAAAATATAAATTCCATGCTTTTTGGTGGAGTTTACGGGCTATCTTAGGTTTTGAAACCATGTTACCTCCTGTATCCCTTCTAACAATGAATTAACCATCCTTTTCTCATATAAATAGGGCCCTAGAGGGGTCATTTGAAAAAGAGGAAAGAAGCAAGAGTACTTTGCCAACATTTTTCTTTTGTATTCCAAGCCTTCTTGCATTTTGTTCTGAGTTTTGACCTCAACATTCCCTTTCATCCATCCTCTTTATACAATCCATACTTTTCCCCTATATTGGTCTGTTGGTTGTGAGGATAGAATATTGGGAATAATGCACTTGGATACAAAGTAGAGGAACCCAAGTGAGGTTTGTGGAGTGACGCCAACAAAATTTAGGCTGTAACTTCCGATTTTGTTATTAATAAAAGGAAAAAATTCTTTTCCCAGATCTTTATGTCTATGTATTTGTGTTTATGAATGTTTTCATGAATAACTAACCCTTTAGATGATCTTGATAGTTATTCATATGTTTTCATAGTTTTTTCTATACCATTATTTCAGGCCAGCTTTGGGAGGAGGCCTACAATCTTGGAATAGATAGTAACGAGAAGGGATCGATGACAACCATAAGGAATTAAGGTACAAATTTAAATATTCTTTCTCTTCCCTTAATTATCGTAAGGTATTGTTGTATTTGGGTATAATATAAGATTTTCTGTCTTTTAAGGTGTCAAGGCTCTACCTAGTCGCTAGACCTGGATTAGAGAGATTTTTCCCCATAGCATAATTGGCGACTACACAATGCGTTTGGGCTTGAGAAGCTTGTTGTAGAGAAGCAGATCCTATTATCTTACCAATCATGTATAGTACTACTCTCAAACTCAGATTTTGGATCTTTTGTATAGGAACTTGAGACCCCACCTTCTCTGTGTCGGCTTCATAATACATATCAATGTAGTGGGATATGCTATATGGACCAGGAGGGAATGTATCCAAGTTTATCAGTTCACCCCTCCTAGAGAGACCGATCAAGAAGTAAAGGTCTTCAGTGATTGGTGATAGTGATTGGCCTTCTTTCATAAAGGCATCTGCATCTCGATTCCAATACTCTACCAGATGGTTTAAAATTTGTGGTTGATCTCTCATAAGGGGACAACGAAAGAATTTCCATAATCCACATTGTTTCAATGTTGCCACTACCCTTGGGTTTTTCTAAACCATTTGTTCAACCTCTTCATGTTCTCTTTCCCTCTAATGCACATACATCCTGAGTCATGCCAACATTTTGGAAGTTAGTGCTTTTTTTTTTCCAATTTTTTGAGCATGTATGCACCCTTTTTTGGTATCATTCACACGTGTATGTGTGATGAGAGTCATTGTACATACGTACGAGCATTGACTATTAAAAGTGTGCATACATGCATAATCGAGCTAAGTTTTGGAGCGTGTGACCACCAAATCCATATAAAACTTGAAAGGGATGAATGAAATTGCAAGTCAATGGAAAGATTACTTACTTGGCCCACGAACGACTTGATTTTGTCCATCGATTCTCTCCAAATGTTGAATTGAAGGAAGAGGGTTTTGGCTATTTTGGGGAATTTTCAAAGTGCAATGGTAAAAATGCTCCTTTTTACCTCTATTTATAGATTTTTGACCCTGTTTTGACCCTGAATTCTTCTATTTTTGTCATTCGGTGGATGTTATGGTTCTTCTTGGTGATATTTTGGTCCTTTGAATTTCTTGTTCTTTTGGATTTGGTATTTTTTGATGAATGGGTACTACTTTTACAATCTTGTGACAAAGTTGGGATTTCACCAATTGCATTTAGGATAGGTTCTCACCACCTTGCATTTTTCATTCTATTGGCGATTTCCACTTTGCCATAGGTTCGACCCCATCGTAGTGTTAAAAAAACCTTCTATGTTTCTTTATAAGTGTCATAATTAGGTGGTAGAGCCTTTCCCTCCATGGATTCCCTAGGTAGATTCTTGTGTTGCATTTTGACGTCCATGATGTGAATTTTCTATAGGATCGAAAGTCCTTTTTAGCCCCATCATGACTTAGTTGTATGCCTCATTTCTCTTCTAAAATGATTTTTCTAGCTTCAACCCTCAGGACTCCCCTAAAGCATGGTTTGTTTCCTTTAAAGCTCATTTTAAACTATGAAAGTGACATCTAGCGAGAGATTATTTATCCTTTTCATCCTCACTTAGATTACATATGAAAAGGATCCCCTTTGGAGTCCTCTTTAATCTCTTTTCATATTCCCTAAAATTGAAAACATTTTAGAGCGATCTTGTTTCTCTTCATGCTCGTCAAACTGAAATTTGAAGGCACATCTGTCCGATGATAGTTTACCTTTTTTTCAGTCTAGATGGCTAATTGACGAAAAAGGTATTCCCTAGGAGATACGGTTCGCTAGGAGACTTTTCTCAGGTATAAGTTTACCCCTTTTTCAGGCCTTAGGAACTAAAGCTACGAAAAAGGGCCATTCTATTTGGTTTTGGTTTATATCTTTTTGGGGCCTTGGAGATTATTTACAAAAAAGGACAACCCTGGAGTCTTCTTTAAGCTCTTTTCAGACTCCCTAAACAAGAAAAGATCATCGAGTGATATTGTTATTTTCACACTCGTTAATAGGTCCTAAAAGAACATCTATTTGGCATAAGTTTAACCCTTTTCCCAACCAATAGATTATCTAGGAAAAAGGAACACCTCGGGGGATACATCCTGCTAGGCGAGTTTTCTCAGGTATTATTTTATCCCTTTTTCGGGCTTGGGAAACTAAATTTATGAAAAAGAAACTGTATTTCTCCTCGATATAAGTTTAAACCTTTTTCGGACCTCAGAGACTTAACTTATGAAAAAGGTGGGCCTCGGGAGATTCCTCTCGCTGAGAGAGTATTTCCAAGTATTGTTTTATCCTTTTTTGGGCTTGGGGATCTAACTGTATGAAAAAGAATATTTTGGAGTCTTATTTTAGTGTTTTTTAGTTTCTCTAAACGTGAAAAACCGTCGAGATTACCTTCTCCGGGATCATAAAACTTTACATGGAAGGAGTCTCATGGTGTCATTCTATAATCACATTGCATGTCTCATCCTTGCGTCTTTGTCCTAATGCCGACTTCATGTTGCGATTAATGAACCTTTAAAGAATTCCTTAGGTGAAAGCCTTGTAGCATTTTTTCCCTTGTGATCTGACACCTTGACCCATGGAGGAATTTTCCTGAGTGTCCTTATCCTGCACATGTCTCCTTTCACTGAGAATCAATATGTTCCATGCATTTGGAACCAGTTTTCTTTCCCATGACACATGTTACTCCTTTGTAGCATAGCATTCTTTTATTCTTTTTCAAGCTCGTTAAATATATGAAAACGAAAAAAAAAAAATCAAATATTCCAAAAAGAGGGGACGTGGAAGTATTCTCTTTTATCAACAACAATCTTATCACCATTGGACATAACACATCCTTTCGTTTGTTTTGCAAGCATTGGGATCTATTATGGCCTTAGGAAGTTTTTCTTGTTACATAGAGTTGTGTCCTCCTACGTTTGGTTACTTTTCCAAACACATGGAGAGTTTGTGATGCCTCCTATGCCACAGACTTATGTCAATAACATGATGCTTGAGTATTTTCATCTATAATGCTCTTGTCCAAGGGAAATTGTTGCAACTTGAGTTCACCATTCTACGATAAGTCTCTTGACCTTCATGAGTCGACCATCCCGAGAGTCTTGTCAAGTTCACATTCAGAATCAACGAAGTTCGTTGCTTGATAATCAAGGTACTCTAGTATGTCCACATTGGCATGTCGAAGACCTTAGAGTAGTGATTCTTATGATCCTATTATACTCCTACCTAAGTTTTGAATATCTTGTTTTGAATATCTTGAAGCTATTTCTTGAGTTATGAATCTATCATCTCCAACCACAGGCATTGATGCCTCTTGAAGATTCATATGATATTGTATATCTTCCGATGATCTTGAGATGTAGATATGTTGTGTATTATTCATGGCTAAACTTTATTGGAATAGACATTGGTCATGTAGCCATGATTACTATATATATGACGTGAATCTGCAGTGTACTTGATTGGAAACCATGCTTAGTTTGTCCCAAGCATGGGAATGCTTGCCTTAGTAATTATTATTATCTTATTGCAGATGATGCACTCACAGATACTCACTTGGGTTTACTTGAATCCAATGATCTCCCACTTTATTAAATATGTTGTAATTTATTTCTGCCAACAATTTATCTTTCAACCTCACACATTAGGGGGCATCTATTATAATTCAAAATGCCACTACTAGGCATCTCTGATATTGGTATATTCATTCACACATCCGCCAAACTTTTTGCTAGAGTTCTTCTAAAAACAAATGTTTTTGTATGGTACACACACCCTGATGCATATAAAGAGTACGTACAAACACATGTTTCATACCTAACAGCCCGCGTACACACGCTAGTTTCATAACTAAAAGCCTGTGTGTACTCTAAAAAGTTTCCAAAAAAATATAAATTTCATGCTTTCCGATGGATTTTATGGGCTATCATAGGTTTTGCAACCATCTTACTTCTTGTATCCCTTTTGAAAATGAATCAACCATAATTTTCTCATATAAAAAGGGCCCTAGGGGATTCATTTGAAAAAAATGAAAGAGAGGCAAGAGAACTCTACCAAAATTTCTCCCTTGTATTCCAAGCCTTCTTGCGTTCTGTTATGAGTTTCATCCTCAACATTCCCTTCCATCCATCCTCCTTATATAATCAATCCTTTTCTCCTATATTGATATGTTGGTTGCGAGGATAACATATTGGGAATAGTGCACTTGGAGACAAAGTAGAGGAACCAAGGCGAGGTTTGTGGAGTAGTGCCAAGAAAATCCAGGTTGTAACTTCCAATTTTGTTATTAATAAAAAATAAAACTTTGTGTGCTAGATATTTATGTCTATGTGTTTGTGTTTATGAATGTTTTCGTGAATAAGTAACCCTTTATATGATATTTATAGTTATGCATATGTTGTCATAGTTTGTTCTGTAACATTATTTCAGGCCAGCTTTGGGAGGAGGCATACAATCTTGGAACAAACAGTAACCATAAGGGATCGACGACAGCCATAAGGAATCAAGGTACACATTTCAATTTTCTTTCTCTTCCCTTAATTATTATAATGTCTTGTTGGATTTGGGTAGAATATAATATTTTCTATCTTTTAAGGTGTCAAAGTTTTGCCTAGTTGCTAGACCCAAATTAGGGGGATTTTCCCCCATAGCACCAATCCCTAAACCCCACCCCAGATTTCATAGCCTCACATTGCAATGTGAATCCCCGTAATCCTAGTATTTTTCCCTATCACTAACTACATATCCCCTATCCCCCACCAGAACAAATTCCATGCCCCTTACCATAACCCATAACCCCCTACACCTAACTACATACACGACAATCACTTTCCTATAACTAACTCCCTAACCCATAAACACTACCCCTAATCACACATCACAACCCTTATCTCAAACATGAGAACACCTAACCTAATTTCATGGAATGGATAGAAAATAAATATGTCATTTTTTCTAAATGTGAATTAAATGAATAAAAACAAGGGAAAAAAATGCTACGACCTAAGTTATTGGGGTTTTGCCCAAATCATGACCATATCCCTTGAGCCATCCATTGTGAACAAAACCTTGAAAATAACACGTGTTTGATCGATCGTTTCTTACCAAGTGGAAGGGATGGATAAAAGATATGGTGGAACATTGACACTAACAATGGGTTGGCTTGGCTAAGCTAACTAACTATATTAGACTCTATTTTTCCTATTCACCATAAGGATTATGATAATCAACTATATTAGACTCCATTTTACTTTGTCCATAGTTTAATGTCCAACATAAGGACTTTTTGGGCATAATATTCCTTATTTAGGAGGTATTTTACAATGTTTCAGATCTAATATAATAGTTGAAAACATAAATACTACAGAGAATAACAACAAAACAACACAATATATGAAACCACAACACCAAAATAATACCCTTATTGATAGGAAACAATGTTCACTTGCCTCTTCAAGGGGGAAACCTCCAGTAGAGCAATGCTCTATTAGAATAATTCTCTTGTCAAAACTTATCATACCCTCTGTTAACACTCAATATTTTCCTTGGGTTGTATCAAGGAAGCCCCTAGGTAACCATTTCAACCACTTTGGACTGTATTATGACCTTATACAATCGGAGAGGGCTCTCTCAATAGCCAAAAGGTTGTCTCACTCAAAATATATTCAACAATAACACTCAGAAGGTCTAATTTCTGATAAGAACATGTTGTTTTTCTAAAGGTTGCTGGTTTGACAAGAAAAGAGAAGTATCCTTGGGAAATGGATTCAAAACTTGAATCTTAATGACTTGTAGATAATAACTGGAAAAATCTTGTCTATCAACCTTGAGGCAAGGTAAGAATTAGGTTCAGTAAATAAGATAAAGAGATGACAACTTAAAAAATAGAAAAATCCCACGATAGTAAGAGAATATATCTACGGATGAATTATTATTGCAGATTTAGAATAAAACATAAAGGGGAACTACTTGAACACAACACCATAACCGAATGAATTCTGAACCAATAATTCACAGACACATAACATGTATGTACTTAATGAAAAAGGAGAATCGAAGATTAATTCCCTTAACAAAACATACAACATACCAACATAAAGTACAATCTTGAATATGTAAGACAAGAACACATACTGAACCAAAATTCTATAACGAATGTCAAAGGAAGACAAGAGTAGCTTCTGTATTAATCTCGCAAAAAGATAAACAAGCTCCAATACAATACAAAAGTCTCCTTCTCCAAGGGTCCAACCTTTCTCCAAGATCTCCCTTCTTCCTTAAATAGAAAATAACATCCTAATATCCTTAGGAAGTCGAATCCCATCTCTTTCATTGGATTGTAGGCATCAAAGATAGGTGGCCACAATAAAAAAGACAAAAATCCAACAAATTTCTAATTTTCAGGAAGTTGTTGGAAGTCATTAATAAATTGTTTCCAACTTAGTACATGAGATATTTAATAGAGATAAATCTTAGGTTTAGGTGTCCCTTGACATATAACTGATCCATGAGAAGTCATTTGAACCCTCCTTGACAGGTGGAAACCTCCCAATAAGGAGAATATCCAACAACTATGCAAAACAAAGAGTTTGTAGCGCCAGTTTGCAATGCACTAATGTTTTAATTGCATCTCTCAAATGCCAAACTGGGTTAGGTTGAAATTTGGTTGGAAATTCAACAAGGATAGCATTCTCCTCCTCAAAAAAATTCATATAAACCCACATCACCTCTTTTAAGTTACAATCAAATATTTAGAAGAAACAACTACAAGAAATGAGTTTGCAGTGCCCCTGTCTCAGTTCACAGTGCATGTGCCAGTTTCCAGCGCCAAAGGAAAATCAAGTAGCCAAACCCTTTATTGAACTTCAAACAAGACACAAATGTTCATGGAGTAACTAATGACCCTGAGTTTGATGCTGGTGATTTTTAATTTGCACCAGGATGCTTGCAACCTATCCAACATACAACCCTCTTCTTCCACTAGTTTGCAGTGCCAAATGAAACATATATTGCGCACTTCGAGGAGGCTGTTAGTTGATGGTATGACATAATCCATAGACAAGTGGTTAAATTGTAGGTTTTGAAAATCATAAATCCTCTTTGACATGATCCTATAATTGTAATGATGAAAAATTTGAAATCAAGAAGTACTTAGAGTACGTTGCAAACTCTCCTAGTGAGTTAGCAGCACATCAAACCATTTTGACTTGACACTTGAATGAATTTATAATGACAAAGGGGAGACTTTGAGTACAACTTTGATATATGACATGACAAGGAAATGATAAAAAAACCAAAGGTATGACTGATGGGGCTTGTTACCTTGTCATGATAACAATCACATAGCTCAAACTTTAGACCTAAGGCTATACATAGCCTTATTCATTTTGAAACCAAATATAACTTTATGATTACAACCTAAAGACTCAACACCTATTTCCTATAAACCTTATGACTAAAAAAACAAAACCAAGGTGAATTGTTTTACCCATACAATCTTATGTGTTAACATCTGGCTCCACAGGGTATGGCATGGTCCCTTTGAGCTGCCAAGAACATGCAGTTCCATTTTCCTTATCCATTGGGAATTGATATTCTTCCTTGAAAAATCCACTAATCATGCTTCTTTTTCATCTGTACAAGAAAACTAAAATAGCAACAAAACTTGGGCTCTAAATCATTCAAAGAGCCATCCACACCTGCAAATATTCAAACTAAAAACTAACTGTTGAAAGAGATGCTCAAAGTTCTGAGCTTATTTCACACAACCTACCTACCCTAAACTAGCCCATGAGTTGCTTGATCAAGTGAAATGAAAAATCCAATGGAGCCATGAAAGCATCTTGTCCACTAGTTGGATCCCTTGCATGTGTTTCTTCAAAGTCAATGAGGAATACCTAATTCAAGGAAATGCATCTAAGAGTTTGAAATCAGTTTCAACACTGACCAAATATGAAAACTTAAGCTCACTCACTGATTGCAAACATGCTGCAAAAGGATCTTGGAGAACATGAGTAAACACCACTTGTTGGTCAATAAAAAAGGAAGGATCGAGTGTGCATATAGTTTCTTTCTGTTCACAAGTATTAAATGATGTACCAATCCCTTCCTTCATAGTAGATATATTTTGTTTTGCATGTTTAGCTTCAAGGTCACTCTCAAATCAGACGACCATAATCTGATCGTTGCCATCAACATGCATATCAAACAAAACAATCATGTATTTAAGACCTTCATCAATTATAAAATCTTGTTCCTATTCAACCGAAATATGATCATGACTGCTTGGGAATTCTTAATTCATATTGTCAAAATATATTTTTGGCACAGGGGCAGACCCAGGGTTCAATGCTTTAGTAGTGCACCAACAAAAACCTAACTACCGACCCTTTTGACAACACCTACAAAGTGGGTGAAGTCTCACCCGAGGTAGAAGTAGGGGGGGTTACAAGACTCGGGTATTTGTAACCAAGGTGGGACACATATTTGTGATAATAACACTTCACACTACAGAGCCATAGAGCCAAGATTTTTACCAGACAGGAGATCTATGCAATGAGTAGGAGATCTGTGCACTAAGTACTAGATCCTCCTTCCCAAAATTAAATCAAGGCATAGAGACAACTTATCTATCGAGCACATAGCCTTACATACACATTCTTTTGCACAAAGAAACTCAGAACTACTTGCACTTAGCCACTTCCCACTATCCCCTACTCTTCTACAATACATTCTTACTTATACTTTTACAATCCCTTACAAAAATTCCTAATCATGGGAGAAGACATGGGCTGACATCCCATAACCCATTAAAAAAACCCTAAGGAACCCCTTTTTGGGTCCACATAGCCCACAAAATAGGTGAGATTCATTATCTCAGCTTCACATGGGTGCTCCATCTTCGACCAACATGTCAAAGTCAAAAAGGTGGTCAAACCTGACAAAGGTTTCCTCAAAACTTGGTCAAGGGATAAATTTACCCCAACACTCACCTGTGACTCATCCCGAGTCACTCAGGTCTGGGCAATGCTTCTTTGAGGGCCTCGAGTTTCACTCGAGTTGCCTCGACCTGTTGCTTCACCTGAGCCTCCTTCTTAGTGAGCTCCTGGATCGTCTTCTCTGTAACACGCCCTTCCAGGCATTGTTCCACTGCTGCAACCACTTGGTCCAGTTGCAAGCCTTGTCCCTCAATTTATTTGAACACCTTGCAGGTTTCATCCTGCACAGGTTGTTGCTTCTATGCCACTTCCAATACCCTACCCTGGATGGCAATCATCTGTTTTTGTACCATGCGCTACTCTTGATATCTCTTCATTCTTTCAACTATGGTGAGTAGCTTCATATGTGCTTTCATGGAGAAGGCCTGCTGCTACGCCTCCTGTAACTGCACTTCCAATTTCCTTAGCTTTGGATCTTCTATGAGGCATTCATAAGTCGACGTGATTCTATCACTCAACTGTTTGCACTCTGAGGCGAGGGCCCTTATCCTTATTACTGCATTTTTGGTGGCTTCCTCCCTCTGATCATGCACTTCCTGTGGGGTTCTCGATACTACTTGGATCTCCAACTCCATTATCCTCACTTGAAGCTACTGGATGGTCTCAGTGAGCCTCACCACTTGAACCTTGACCGACTTCTGTTCCTCCTCTACCAAGCCTGGCAGAGAGCGACATGCTTTATTCACTGCTTCTTTGATCGTAGCCCATTCTGCGAGCAACTGCTCCTTTTCTCTATGTATCCGGGCTTTTTCTTCCTGGATCATTGCCTAAAACTCTTCTTTCTCATTTTCATAGGCAGTTACACAGTACCATGCTACTCATAATTACTCTAAGACTTCCTCTTTATCTTATTTCAAGGATTTTGTATCCTTATCCTTTTATTCTTGGACTTTCTAAAGTTGAGCCTCTGTCATATTTTCAAGTCTTCTCAATTGGGTTGGTTCATCCCCCAATTCCGCAATCTATGGAGCAGTAGGTATTGCATGGACTGAACGAATGGCTTGTTGTAATTCATTTAATTACTTCTCAATCCTTCCATACAGTTAGTCCTGCTTCGCTCCATATCTCTGCAAGATGTCCTCGGAAGCATCCTCCATGGCTCCACAGACAAAATTGATGTCATCTTCCATGAGCGTGGCCTCTCACTAGGGATTACTAGCGCACATCTTCTTTCTTGCTAAAGGTTTCTGTGGAGAAACCTTCCTCTTCTACGGTGTTACTGTTTTAGCAGGGGGATATTTCAACGGTGTAGCTTTTCCTTCTTCTTGTTTTTCTCCTTCATCCCCTCCTCCTTTTCCATTTGCTTCATCTCCTCCTCCTAGTGAGCGAGATCCATTTTCTTCAGAGGCGTTGTCCTCCTCATCAGTCTCTATATTCTGGACTTCTTTCTGCTTTTTCTTCTTCTTTGTCCCACTAGACTGTCTGACTTGCTCGACCCGGGTGACCATGGGGCTTCCTGCAATGTCAGTGTCATAAATTTCTACATCAGCAATAGGTACAAGGAACTCCTCCGGCCACTCCTTTTTGATCTGCTCCATGTCCTCATCTTTCAATTTGTAATATGACTGTAAATATTCCTTGTTCTCATCTTTGAGCGTAGTGATATATATAAAATGTGGATCTACGTGAAACTTTGCTATCGGTCTATACTGGTGGAGGGTGTGCAGTGTCATGCATGAAAATGATTCAATGACAACCTTCAGTTGTTGATAATAGGCATGAAACATTACATTTGACTGCCATTGCTTTGAAATGTCGTTGGTGTACCACAATGTAGAAAATCTATCGACCAACGAATCCGATGGTTCTATCTTCGGAAAGGTGGCTCCTTCAGGAATTTTCCAAGTGAAAAATGTGATCAAAATGATCAGCTAGCTGAAGTGGAATTCATATCCCAGATCCTGATCTTCACGATAATCTTTCTTGAGTTCATTGATGAGGTAACTCGCCCAATTCATCTGTATTCCCTCCACACATTTTCCTGCGAGGTCCACCATGAACCCAGTGACCTGTGTGGGGCAGTTCTTTCTTATGATATTACCAGCTATGTGTTGACAAGCGAGGCACACTATGCCATCCTAGATAGATGCTACCTTGTAGCCTCTCTTTCCTTTTTCAACTTCGTTGTAAGCTTCCTTGATGTGATGTGCTAGGGAGCGGTCTGAGGCCTTCCTTGGGTAAAACTGTTGAGGGTCAGCTCCATGCATGCTTAATCTTGTAATCAAGTGGATCAACACTGGATCCACAGTAATCCTTCGGTCGAGCCACAAGTATCCACCATTATAACATGACAAGAGGAGTTTAATTCAAGCATTAACCTCCTGGTGATGGACAAAATGTGGAATCTTCATCACATTTATCACAGTGGACTACGACAACTCCTTAATCCATGGCTGGCAGACCAGGTGAGGCTTATTCCCAGTTGACTTCATCAAGTATCAGTGGGGTGTGAGCATAACATAGTTCTTTCTATCACCTAGATTGAAATCGTTGTTCTTCAGTAACATGATTTGTCCTAGCTAACTCTCGACTATGTGTATTCCCTTCAAAATGTACATGCTAAACTGAGTGTACTCATAATTGTGTGGAATGTTGTTGCAGTTAACTACGCCAACTAGTGGTGGATTGTACTCTGGTAAGATTGACAAGATTTTCTTCGCATTAGCCAGATCACCATGATGTTTACTTCATTGCTTGGTCGCGGGGTTGACACAACCAAAACATCATCCATTCCAAGGGGAATCTTGTAGTCCCCTAGTCGATGATGCCTCGACACCTTCAGATAACTATCTATTGGACATTATCTTCTTGAGGACCTCCTCGACAGACTTCTCTAATGCACTAGGTTAGCCCAAAATTCTCACTTTTAAACAGACAGGTCGAGGTAGGCGAAAAGACAAGACGGGTAGACAAATGGATGGTGAGGTATAGCTTCTGATAGCACATATCGACAAAAAATCAGTTCTCTTCTTGGGTCAGTTAATCACGGGTGGAAAAAAGTGGTCCCGACGCAGTGTCTGACAGGTTAAATAAGTGAGGCACCGTAATAGATTCTTCCAACGGGAAGGAATGCTTCCATCAATGCAATTCTATCCATTATGGCACGTTCTCAACATCCCAAAAGTGGTCCATCCACCCATAAATGCAATTTCTAGACATTTTGGAGCGTCGTCCTAATGAGTAGGGTGCCTCCTACAGTCATATAGCTTTGCTAGGGAGAAGTTCCATTCTGCACGGTCCTGTTGTTCCGGCGAGGTTAAAATCCTACGAACCTGTCTCTTACGAGGTTCGAGTCTGTGAAGTCTTCCATCTATTCTCTGTAGCTTCCTGTAGCTTTTCTAACTTGGATTTATTTTTACTGAGCTTCCTTATTTTATTTCCTATGATCTAAGTTTCTCTAACCATTTATGGCTTCCTCTTTCCATTCTTATTCTTATCTTATCCTAGCATAGTGACTTCGCACTGTTGATGTGCTCTCAAAGGGTTCGAAGTTAAAGTCCCTTCTCTTATTAATTCCAGGGTGGGTATTCTTCTTTCTTGCATGGATAGGTCCTTCAAACCTTCTTGCATTCTTTCAACCTATTCAACTAATTCTCTTTCCCTCTGNTCTTCCTCTACTTTCCTTTTGATCTGATCTTTCTCAATCCAAGTCTTACCTAGTAAGAGTGGGAAAGGGGCATTTTTCTCAACAAACTTAATGACTTCAAATTCCTCTTCAGTTGATGTTCCATGAATAGTAATAGGTACATTAGTAACTCTTCCACATAACTTAGGTTATCATATTTCCCTTAAACAAGCCTATCCTTCCCAATGAAGGTACCACAGTAGGCTTTCCCAAAATTTCCCAATTGTTTTCTGTCATAATATTCACTTTTGTTTCCTCATCCAAGACATAGTCTACGTCGAAGTCTCCTATTCTTGCATTTATGCGTTGTTTTACTTTCAAGATTTCTGGTAAATTGACATCTTTGTGAACATCCATCATTTCCTTCAACTGCAATAACATAGTCTGAGCTTTATGTGATTCTTTCTCTTTATGATTCTCTAACATGCTCTTATTCTCTTGAATTTCTTCATAGTTTTCTTGTCTCATGTTCATTCTTTCAACTTTATCAATCATCCTTGGACAATCCTCAACCTCATGACTAATAGTTTTACAACAAAGACAAATAGGACCTATACCAGGGCATTCCTTAGCAAGATGTCCCAATATTCTGCAGTTATAACACAATGTCAATCCTCTTTTCCTCTTGTATGTGTCGCAACCTCTCCTGTACTGCGCACTAGGATCATAGTGCTGGACCTGCAATCTGCAAAAATTCTTTCTAGGTTCCATCATCCACTTATTAGTCCAAAAACTCTTTCTATGCATATGAATAACACATCTTTCTTCATTTCTATTAGCTTTACTTAGATCCACTCTTTCTTCCAACTGTGACCTAGCTTTAAGACTAGGAAAAAATCTATTAAACATACTTAAATTCATGCTTTCAGAACAAAAAATTCCACTTATCTTACTGTTATCAAAGCACAAAGCTTACCTCTTTTCTTTAGATCAGATTTCTTTCTTAGCATAGATCTTCGCAAGTCAAGTAGAGTACTGTGCACTTCAACAATATTTCTACGCACAAATCTTCTCTTTTCTTTACTTCATTTCCCAGCAATCATAGTTTCAAGTCCTGACAATGGAACCATTTGTTGGTACAGGGGCAGACCCAGGGTTCAACGCTTGAGAAATGCACCAAAAAAACCCTAACTACCGGTCCTTTCGACAACACCTACGAAGCAGATGAAGTCTCACCCAAGGTAGAAGCAGGGGGGGTTACAAGACTCAGGTGTTTGTAACTAAGTTGGGACACATATATGTGATAATAAGACTTCACAGAGTATTCTAGCATCACTTAGAAGGTGATATGCATTAGTTCATTAGCTTCCTTAATATCACAGAACAAACCTTAATATAGATCGAAGCAGTAACAATAAGGATTAATAACTTCAATCGTTTAGCACATAACATTGAGTTATATCTAACATTCGTTCATCCTTAACACAAATAAAGAACTAAGCATCAACAGATCTATCTAACATACATAATAAGAAAATCATTGAGCATATTCGTAACATAAACAACACAACACAAAGAAACCAAATACACAAGATATACGTGGTTCACCCCAGTGTGGGGATACATCCACCAACTACTTCGTCTTCTTTATTATTCTTCAATCTCTTACATTTAGTTTCTCCTGTGCACTAAGCCACAGAGCCAAGCTTCACACCATATAAGATATCTGGGCACTGAGCACTAGATCCTCCTTCCAAAAAATAGGTCAAGGCACATAGAAAAATTCTCTATCGAGCACAAAGCCTTACATAGATGTTATGTTGCACAAAGAAACTCATAACTACTTGCACTTAGTCACTTCCCACTATCCCCTACTCTTCTACAATTCATTCTTACTTATAATTTTACAATCCATTACAAAAGGGACTAATCATGAAAGAACCCATGGGATGACATCCCATAACCTATTACAAAAGCCCTAAGGAACCCCTTTTTGGGTCCACATAGCCCACAAAATCGGTGAGATCTGCAATCTCGTCTTCGCCTGGGTGCTCCATCTTCGACCATCCTGTCGAAGTCCAAAAAGTGGTCAAACCTAACCAAGGTTTCCTAAAAAATTGTTTGAGGGACAACATATATAGGACTATGACATGCCACTTGACATTCATAAGTGTCTAAAACATTGCACTCTTCCTCATCATTTTCTGACTATGAGGTATATTCATCATAAACTAGTTCACCATCTAAAGTTCTCAAACACAAACTTTTAGATCTTTGATTATCACCGGTTTATTCAAATATTTCAAAAAATGAAAAATTTGAAACAAGATTAGAGTGACCATACTTAACTTTTCTTTCATCATCCCAAGGAGAAAATAGCTAATTTTTAGTATTCGAATCCCGGAAGCATCACTGAATCCATATGTAATATTCATTCAACTCTAAAAACTCTATGTGTTTTTTCATAAACCCAGTTCTTTGTGCTTGATTAATGATATTAAAACCCCTTTTCAACAACTCAAATGAAGAAAAACGTAAAGGTACAGAATTACCTTCAACATGATCATTGTTTACCTCATTTGCAACTGTGAAATTATGGTATGAGGGTTGTGAGCTGTCATTAATTCTATGAAAAGAATCATTTTCTGATATAAGGCCTACAACTGGTTGCTCAGGAAAAACATCCTCATAATCATCATAGATCGGTGAATAAAAAATATCTTGACTGTAAACAATAGGGGAACTTGGCACAACCGTTGGTAAATCATAAATATGATCATAAGTTGTTGTAATATTATCCTCATGACAAAATAAACACAGTTCTGAATCATCCTCTTCTTGTTGTTCATATCTATTTTCACACTTTTAAATATTAGATTTTTCATCCTTTGTGTCATAAAAAAATTTACCATAGTCTCTGAGATTGTCCTCCACCTCTTGGGCATCAAATAACAATTTCTACAAGGTGGTAGACATCCTCTCCGAAAGAAACAGAAACAAGTCTGGAGGGAGAGCTATTGCATAGTATAACTTGGCGACATCTTCAGGTGGTTGGATTTGTTTGGGAATTTGATGGTAAATATTGACAAATATCTTATTAAAACTTGACACAATTTCACCCTCTTGTTTCTTCATGGAATAAAATTATGAAAGGAGCAATTTCAAGGGTTTTCTTTCACCCCAAAATCTAAGAAAGATTTCCCTCAATTGATCCCAAGAGCTAATTGACTCAGTTTGTAAGTGTTTAAACCATGTTTTGGACTTTCCTTACAAATACTAAGAAAAATCTCTCATAGACACATCACCATATTCAATCTCAAAAAGGTCTACAAAATGTTCAAAAGCCTAGACATGTTTTTCAACAGATAGTCGATCAAGCTTTCCATCAAATATTGGAAGATATTTATAATGTTTAGGATGAAATTCATGAAGTATGGAAGGCAATTTAAGAGGCATGTATCTTTCTTGAATCTTGGAGGGCGCATAATTTAGGACAATAGGTACAATGCTAGCTTTGGCTTCATTTTTCTCACAAGAGTGTTCATGAACATCATCGGATTTAGGAAAAAGGGCATGATCAACCTCAATTGTATAGGAAGAAAGTATGCCTACTGTTTTCAAAGAAGGATATATAAGAATGGATTCAAAGTCTCTTTTTGAAAACAACACGTGAAAAAAGACTCTTTTAAATAACTCAGGAAAGGACAAGAAGACATTGAACAAGCAACACAGTACTTGTTGAGTAAATCTCAAGCCTAGGTACCTAATTTTTCCATATTGTCCTTCCATATCTCTATGATGTGATCTCGTCCTCCAGTTGAGTTATGAAAATATGATTGAAACATGAGTGGAGTCGCCAGGTGAAAAGTACACAACCTTCTTGTATCTGACTATTGTTCCCCATCAACAATCAGCTCTAAAAATTTGCCGTTCTTTCTCAAGGAAGATAATAGCTTTGGTTCCCTGGAAACGGCGCCAATATGTTAACACTCGGTATTTTCCTTGGGATGTATCAAGGAAACCCTGAGGTAACCATTTCAACCACTTTGGACTGTATTTTGACCTTATACAATCGGAGAGGAATCTCTCAATGGATAAATGGTTGTCTCACTCAAAAGATACTCAATGATAACACTCAGAAGGTCATATTTCTGATAAGAACAGGTTGTTTTTATAAATGTTGGTGGTTTGACAAGCAAAGAGAAGCATACTTGGGAAATGGAGTCAAAACTTGAATCTTAATGACTTGTAGATAATAACTGGAAAATTCTTGTCTATCAACCTTGAGGCAAGGTAAGAATTAGGTTTAGTAAATAAGATAATGAGATGACAACTTGAAAAATAGAAAAATCCCACTGCAGCAAGAGCATCTATATACGGATTAATTCTTATTATAACTTTAGAAGAAAACATAAAGGGGAACTACTTGAATAGAGCACCATAACCAGATGAATTCTGAACCAATAATTCACAGACACATAACATGTATATACGTAATGAAAAAGGAGCATCAGAGATGAATTCCCTTAACAAAATGTAGATCATACCAACGGACAATACAGTCTTGAATATGTAAGACATGAACACATTCTAAACTAAAATGCTACATTGAATCTCAAAGGAAGACAAGAGTATCTTTTGTATTAATCTCGCAAAAAGATAAAAATGCTCCAGTGCAATACAAAAGTCTCCTTCTCCAAGGTTCCAACCTTTTTCCAAGAGCTCCCTTCTTCCTTAAATAGAAAATAACATCCCAATATACTTAGGAGGTCGAATCCCATCTCTTTCATTGGATTCTAGGCCTGGGAGATAGGTGGCAACAATCAAAGAGACAAAAATCCAACAAACTGCTAATTTTCAGGAAGTTGTTGGAAGTCATTAATAAATTGTTTCCAACTCATTGCATGAGGTCTTTAATAGAGATAAATCTTAGGTTTAGGTTTCCCTTGACATCTAACTGATCCATGAAAAGTCATTTGAACCCTCCTTGACAGGTGGCAACCTCCCAACAAGGTGAATATCCAACAACTATGCAAAACAAAGAGTTTGTAGCACCACTTTACAACGCATTGGTGTTTTAATTGTATCTCTCAAATGCCAAATTGGGTCAGGCTGAAATTTAGTCACTAAGTCAACAAGGATATCATTCTCCTCCAAAAAATTTTTAAGAGAAACCCACATCACCTCTTTAAAGTTACGATCAAATCTTTATAAGCAGTGGCTACAAGAAATGAGTTCGCAACGCCCTTGTCTCATTTCGCAGCGCCAAAGGAAAATCAAGTAGCCAAACCCTTTATTGACCTTCGAACAAGACAAAAATTCTCATGGAGTACCTGGTGACCCTAATTTTGATGCTGGTAATTTTAAATTTGCACTAGGATGCCTGCAACCTATCCAACCTACAATCCTCTTCTTCCACCAGTTCACAACACCAAGTAAAACATAGCTTGCATGCTTCGAGGAGGTTGTTAGTTGATGGTATGACATAATCCCTAGACAAGTGGTTAAATTGTAGGCTCTGAAAATCATAAACCCTCTTTGAAATGATCCTATAATTGCAATGATGAAAAAATTGAAATCATGAAGTACTTAGAGTATGCTACGAACTCTCCTAGTGAGTTACTAGCACATCAAACCATTTTGACTTGACACTTGAATGGATTTATAGTGACAAAGGGGAGACTTTGAGTACAACCTGGATGTATGACATGTCAAGGAAATGATAAAAAAACCAAAGGTATGACTCATGGGGTTTATTACCTTGTCATGATAACAATCACATAGCTCAAACTTTAGACCAAGGCTATACATAGCCTTATTCATTTTAAAACCAAATCTAACTTTATGATTACAACCTAAAGACTCAACACCTATGTCCTATAAACCTTTTGACTCAAAAAAAAAAACCAAGGTGAATTTTTTGACCCGTACAATCTTACATGTTAACACACTCGAATCCTATTTATACTAAATCTATCTACCCAAAAGAACAATCTAGAGGAAGATCCTTCTAAGAGCAGAAGCTTCTATTAGGTATTCTTACATTTGACTTATTCTTCCTTATTACTAGGCATTATTAATATCGACCTTTATTACATGGAAAATATATTATTCTATCTACGTGAGTGGTTAGGGAGGTTATATCCCTAACATGCCCTCCCACTTGAAGAATAAACTTGACCTCAGGGCTTGAGATGAGGAAATTGTTGTAGAATGGTGGTCGACTCCCAGGTGGCATCTTCTAGAATTGTATCTTTCCACTGGAATAACACTTCCTTGATGGTGCATTGATGGAGACAATGCTCGCGTTGGTCCAATACTTCGTGTGGATGTAACTAGATGGAAACTTCTTCATCCAACTCAGGAAGACTAGTTTGATTTTGACACTTAGCTCCAATCACCTTCTCTAAGCAGAAGACATGAAACGAATTATGGAGTTGAGAATGATTGGGTAGAGGTAATTGGTAGGCCACTAATCCCACTCACTTGAGAACTATATAAGGACCATAAAATTTGGGATCAACTTTATGACATTTTTAATCTTTGAGTGAAGTTTACTTATAAGGTTGGAGTCAAAGAAACACCTAGTCCCCTTCAAAAAATTGACATTCAGAACAACCTTAATCTGCTTGTTGCTTCATGCAATTATGATCCATGACCAAATTTTATTTGAGGGCATGAATAATAGCCTCTCAGATTGTAATATGTTTTTCATCCTTTTGAACCTTCGAAACACCTAACATGTATGAGAGAACCAGTGGTGGATTTTGGGCATATAGTGACTCAAAATGAGTCATGCGAGTAGTTGTATGGTAAGATGTTTTGTACCACCATTAAACTATGGGTAACCACTGAGCCCATCGATTTTTCCTCTTAGATGAAAAACAACTCAAATATGTTTCCAAACACTCGTTGACAACATCACTTTAGCCATCCATATATGGATGATAGGTTGCGCTGAGATGCAATTGGATGCCCTGTAGCTTGAACAATTCTTTCCAAAAATTAATGGTGAAAGTGGGATCTTTGTCAGAGACAATAGAATGAGGCATGACATGAATATTGAAGATATTATCCATGAATATTTGAGCCACTCTGCATGTAGTGAATGGGTGTTGAAGAGCATATAAATGCACATATTTGGAAAGATGATCAACGATCACCATGATGACTGACTTATTTCCTGATTTAGGTAATACAACAATGAAATCCATAGAAATATCTCTCCAAATAGTAGGGGGGATCAGAAGTGGTTGGGGTGTTCCCAGAGATTTTATTGTTTATCCCTTTTTGCATTGACATACTTCACATTCAACCACAAAAGTGCAGATGTATTGTTTCATACCGTCCCATAAAAAAGAATGTTTGAACCATTCATAGGTTTTTGTAAACAATGAATGCCCAGCCGTGGGTGAAGCATGAAGCTCAGAAAACATCATGGATTTAAGTTGTGACTATTTACTTAACTACAAACATCCTTTTTAGCGAAGTTGTTCATTGCTCCAAGAGTACCTTGGAGAAGCTAGATAATTATGTTTCAATTGGTGGATCATGCTAGAAATTTTGGGGTCTTGCATCCATTCCTGAAGAACAACTTGGAGCCAATATGGTACAATGAAGGAGAGGGAGAAAATGGACCCTTATTCTTCATACTTCCTGTAAAGAGTGTCAATTACTACATTTTCCATTCCCTTTTTGTAAATGACTCATAATCATAGCCAAATATCTTGGTCACCCATTTTTGTTTCTCTGGGGATGAAATTCATTGTTCTAGAGAATACTTGAGACTCTGATGATCAATTTTAATTTGGAAGTGTTGTCCCAATAGATAAGGACGTCAGAGATCCATGACATGCATAATAGCTAACATTTCCTTTTCATAAATGGATTGGCCCAAATGTATCTTTGAATGTTGTTTTCTAGTGAAGTCCAAAGGCCTACCATCTTGCATGAGGATGACCCCAATTCCTTTCTAGGAAGCATCACATTCCAGTACAAAAGTCTTTGTGAAGTCTGGAAGTACTAGGACACGGTTTGAGAACATATTGTCTTTCAAGGCTTGGAAGGAGTGGTCAACAACAAGAGTCCAAGTGAAAGCATTCTTCTTAAGGATAGAAGTGAGAGGAGATGTAATTTTTCGATAATTCCGAACAAACTTCCAATAATAGATCTTTAAAATAAGAAAAATGTTGAGGAAAATATATGAAATGATCTTACTCAAGCATTTCCATATTCTGATTGGCTAAATCAAAATAGACGGGAATATCACCCTATGTTTATAGCCATCAAAATTAATATCCTAACTCACAAGTATTGATTACAAGTGCTTAGGCTAGTCTTTTATAAATCAAAGCTTTCTAGAAAATTCATTATTTATATGATTTTCTAAATATAACAGTTGCTGAAATAAATGTAAAGACATAAGTAAAGACACCAAGTTGATAATCAAGACAGATGAGACATAAAAAAATCCTTTATTTCATTCCAATTCATCAAAGAGTCATCTTTTTTACAAAATTTCATGAAGAAGTTTTGGACCAAAGTCAAACTTAGATATCCCCGATGAAACATACAAAATGACCTCTGACAAAAAATAAAAAAATGAACTCTAAAAGCTAGATTAGCTTTCCACAGATTGTTGCCCACTCGACTTTGCACAATAGCCTTTGTCAGTCATGAAAACTAATTCACAAATAGACAAGTCTACACAGACTATCAAATATAGATGAACACCTCTGAAAAACAAGTGTCTGAATGATGTAATTCAACCTTGAATATTGTTGTCTACAATAAGACCCTGTTATCATTAAGAAGAATTAGGCTTGTGATAAATTAAGGAAAGAATGAAAACTGAACTATCTCAACACAAACTCAAAGAGAAAACCTTAGTATGCTTCTCCTTCTATCTTTCCCTTTGTTCCTCCCTTTTCCCTCGCCTTTAAGAAAATTAGAATTGGTTGAAGTAGTTGAACTACTTCATTAGTTAAGTTAACTAAAAAATCAACCAACTTTTTAGTTAGGGGGAAAAGTAATAAATCATAATAAGGGTTTTAAATAAATAATAACTAGTAGGTGGGACCCCTTGTGACTCCTCTTTAGCTCTTAATAATCATAACATAACTAGTCAATTAAACAAACACATCCCTCCTTGTGGCTCCCATCATTACATTCATGTTTGACAATTTATTTCATTGATATTTGAAATTGTTTTCAAAAATATATTACTCATATATCCAAAAAAAAATGTTGTCCAAACTTTTGAAGTCAACTGTTATCAACCATAAATAAAATAAAATTTAAAATCCATATTTCCCACTCTGAGATGCAATATTTCCCTTGTTGTTGCTGTCACCTTTTGATCTCTTTGAATTTTCCTTTAGCTGTGTTGAGCCTTTAGGCCTAATCTCGTTAATCACATGAGAACAATCGTCCCTCAAATGCATCCAAGAGGACACATATTTATTAGAGTCATTGGAGGGTGAGGAAGGGGTAGCATTAGCTTTTCCTTTTTCAAGGGCATTGTGGGCCTTGATTTTCAACCTTTTGCTAGCATGGGAGGACTAGAATGGTGAGTGGATAGGGGCATCTTGGACAATCTGATTGATAGGTGGGGGAGCAGGTAAAGACAAATTGGGCCAGCCATGATGTTGGGAGACTGTCGGGTGGACAACCTCTTTCCATTCGTTGTTTTTGGGAACCTTGGGTTGTAATGAGACATGAGGGGGCATGGGAATACTAGGGGATTGTGGAGCTTGGAAGGGAGGCCTTTCAGGCCTAGGTTGGACCATTCCTTGCCCAATCCAATTGAAAAACCCAGCCTGAAATAGCTGGCCTAACTCTTGTGAGTCGTCATCAAAGTGAATGGGGAATATTTGCCTTCTTGGGCCCCTATTCTAATTACCTCTTCCTCGGTTACCTCTTCCATGGCTACCTCAACTGAAAAAGATCATTCCTTCATGCATGATTGATTAGAAAATATTTCCTTTAACAACCATACATGACAACTCCTTAAAAATATGAAAAATATTTTGTCTCAGCAACATATCAGACCCATGCAATCCAATCCATAAAAAATGTTTAACTGTTGTCAATGAGCAGTGGGTGAAAAAATGGTCCTGGGATATGCAAAGGGTTTGTATTGAGCTAAAAATGTTAAAATGAGGGGGAAATGAATCATGGTTACTTCTCACAGACAACAAATAATCAACTGTAATGTAAACCAAGGAACATGTTACTGTAATCCATCCAAGAAACTGCGATTTCAAACTGTTACAATACAAAATTCTCTTAACTGTAATTACATTTTAGGAACATGGAGTGAAAAATGGATATGGGAAGGCGAGGGGATTGTAATTAGAGAAACGTGAAATAAAGGTAGGGAAAGAGAGAAGATATTGTTCATAAAATTAATTAATTAATCCATAAAACCATTCTATATCAAACGCAAAAGATCCAACACCAACCAAATAATCATTGTGATCAATTAAATAACTATTGTGTATAATTCAATCAATTTTGTGTAATAGCTTGCTCATTGTTCGCAATTGAATCTTTAACACAGTGTCATCAAAACAAGACAATATGCTTTCCACAACAACTTGTATAAGAGTTTTGTTTCTTCTCATTTGTCCACTTAATGTTTTAAAACAATTTCTAAATGAACACACAATCACTTCTTTCCACTCTGTTCAGCATTAAAACATCAACCACTATCCACGAATTATTTCATTCATCAAACACAAACACAAAAATCATGCCTAATTCCATTTAACAATTAAGTTGTAATGAGACCATACTGTCACAAAACCCGTGCCCATGTTTGAAACATTGCATGATATTCATCGACCATACACAGTGGACAACCAAAACACAATCATCAATATATCAAATTGCAATAACCCTGACTTGCCATTTTAACGCACAAAAATCACCACTTCAACTCATACGATGTTGTGGGATACACAGACCTTTCAATAAAACACAAGATCATTTATGTGACTGTACATGTCTAATTACCCTGAAACTAAACATCAAACGATGTCGAGCTATCAATCCAATACAAGGAGGCAGAAACAATATGCCCAATCCCATTTCTTAAATTGATCAAATTGCAGCAAAACCATATTTTTTAAAAACCCATGTGCATATTTGATGGTGTAACCAAACGATATCCATAACATATGCAATGGACAACCAAGTTGCGACTATCATGATTTTTAAATTGCAATACTCCTGATTGGGAATTAAAACACATAGTAACAACAACGATCACTTCAACTTAAACATGATGTAGGAATCTCACACATACCAACGCATAATGCACGAAGCATCGTTGTGACTTAATCAATTATAAACTAATGTCGGGTTAACAATTCAATAATTACAATATAAGAGACAACGACTGTGTATTCAATCCCATTTCTCAGATCAACCAATTTACCATGCTGAGCCATCGATTCGACTGTTATAATAACCAATGCAGTGACTAAATACCAATAACCAAAACCATTGTCAACATAATCAACAGAGATGAGCCAACAATCGACCACTGACAAAGCTACCCCACCAACTCATAACAATCAACAATATACCTAATAGGGTATAATAGGCTCCATTTATTAAAACCGAGCTTTAAGTAATCAAGGGTTTTCCCTGTGAACCAACACATGGAGACTGGAGTCGACCCCCAATAGCGGGTGACAACCTTCAAGACCATATGGTGGAAACACGGGCCATACCACCAATAAATTCATAGACAAGGTGACAATTCATGAGATAGGAGAGACTATGAACATAGGAGCAAAGGCTTCATTTTGGTCCGTAGTAACACCGAGAACATGTAGGGTATAACCCCCGTGGTTTTCCCAATCAACCTGAAGAATGATGAGATAAAACAAAGCCAAGAAATAGAAATCAACCTTAAGAAATCCCCTTGGTATAATAGCCATCATAACCCACTGTGAAAACATCAGTAGCATGAATGAACCCATGCCCAGGTGAAACGATACATAGTGAAACAAGGTGGTTCAAACCCAGCAACCCCATAATCAAAAAAATAACTGGGTATGGTGAAAATAAAAGTGTGGAGATAGCCAACCAATTTGGACCGAATGAAACCCTTCAACCCAAACCAATAAGGATGACAGAGAGACTTCATGGCTTCTAGCACTCATAATGATAAATGAAACTGTGACTTCAACCATCATTGTAATGAAAACCACACAAACCATCCATTCCAGAGAAATATCACAAGTTCACATAGTTTCCAATCTGAAGAAAAGCAAAGACCCATAAATCACTGAGACAATATCTATTTCATAACCAGAGCAAGTTCATGGATGGTGAAAAAAACACACCTGTAACCAAAAGCCTTAAAAACACGATCTTGGTCGAGCGGTTCTTCCCTTCCCTGAAAATCGAAGCTTAACCACAATGAGCACAATTGAACAATAGCCAAACTAGGGTGTAGCCAGTGAAATGGGTATGGAGTGACATGCAGTAAATTCATGTTTCCTCCATCCTCCACTCATTCAATTCCTTAGTGCACGTCAACCAACCTTCCATTAATTCGCTTAATTAATCTATGCATCGAACTTAACATACATCACTTGTCAAATGCACCACCCATATCAACATTTAACCATTTCCAACTATACCATAACGCATATCAACCATGTTTTCATTAAACTCAATAAATCGTATAGCCACTAACTTTGTTAGCTAGGACTAACAACAATCCTTTTAAATTCATTTGCATATAATGTATCATAGCATAGCATAATATATGATAGCCTTTTTTCCATTGGATTTTTTCCATATTTCTTTTATCTTTTGTCATGACTAACATGTGTTTTGTGCAAGTGCAACATGTAGCAGATCATGGCGTTAATAACAATGTGATAATAGTGGATATAATCCATTCACATAATATGGAATTTAGAGCTTAGAGCAATTAGAAACAACACATAATAGGCATTATCCATCGCCAATAAAACCAATATTTCATCAATCATGTAGAACCTTGTAACCAGTGTCGAACAACAACATAAACATGAAACAAGAACCAGATCTAATCTCCAAATCTACAAGGGGGTCCCACCTACTAGTATTATATATCTCGTTAGCTTATAATAATAGGCTTTAGCAATACTTTGCGGGCAAAATCCTCGTTGCAATTTTTATTGTCAACAAACTGGTGACTCCACAAGGAAATTTGTTTTCAACAGATTTAGAACTCAAAACTCATGGTTTCGCAGATTGAGAACAACAGGTCAAGAAGATATAATGAGGAAGATTATTCCATAGAGGGAAGTGAGTGGATTTAATGGAAAAATGACAGGAAATCATGGAATAATTCATGAAAAATGATAGTATGAGGGGGGTTTACAACTGTGTGCATAATCGTTCAACTAGAATCTTCTCTTTACTACAAGGAGAAAAATTATGGACTTGCCCTTTGAAATTTTCAAATGGATGAAGAAATGGAAAGCAAAAGCGGGAGATAACCAATTTCTTTAAAAGACAACAATGAAGGTAGAGAGAAAATTCAAGTCCTTTCAGGGGGACATCATAACAACTATGTAAGCTTGATTGCTATTGACTAACAATATCTTGCAGGAGTGTCACTGTGGCAGAATTGATCCAACATCTTATTCTTTGACCAGAATCAGCTAAAAGACAAAAAAACAATAAAAATCATGACATAATTAAGATTACAAAATTTAAAACAACAAAGATAAAATGATAGAAATGTAAAAGAAAAAGGAAATTGCTAAAAACAGAAAGAAGAAATCAAACTATTGTAAGAGGAAAAGAAAATAGCGAAAAAATGAAAGTAGGGCTAGACTACTAGTATACAGAAGATCCAAATAGTGTTAGAACTTTTCACGTTGGTCCCACATAATGTTTCAAGTGAGAATTGTTAGTGATGCAGGAAAACAATTTCTCCTGTAAATCCTTTAGAATGTAAGACTTAGTATCCAGGGCGAAAGAAATTTTGAAAGAAACCAAAAATAACACTTGGAACTATGAGGTAATTATCAACCCTTTAACGTATACAATTAGATCATCAAGATATATATGGATATTGCTCAATTCATCAAGAGTTGTTTGTATAGGTATTTTGAAAGCGGTACTTGCATCAGGTAATCCAAAAAGCATGTGTTTATAAGTCATGGTACCCCAATTAGTGATAAGAGTGGTTTTGAGAGCATCTGCCCCTTTTCCCTTGATTTGATTGTAACCAAAACAACTGTCAAGTAAGTGCCTCATCTATGACCTTACAACCTGTTGTAGAATCATTTCCATGTTAGGGGGAAGGAAGGGATTTTTCATAATAGCTTGATTGAATGTGTGAAAATTAATGCAGGTTCTAATATGATCAGTGGCCTTCGGAACATGTACCGATTTGGAAACCCATTCACGGTACTTGACCGGAAAAATGATCCGAGCCTTCAAGAATTTTTCCATCTCCCTTTGAATAGTTGCTTTAAATGTAGAGTTAATAGTTCTTTGTTTTTGCCTAATTGGTTTCATGCCTTCCTTGATGGGGATAGCATGTTGTATAAGACTAGGATCAAAACCATGAAGATCCTGATAAGACCAAGCAAAAACATCCTGAAATCCACCAAGTAGCTTGGCAAACTTCATTTCTTCTTCATCAGAACATCAGGCACCTATTTTAACATTCTTTGGAGACTCGGGTGCCGCAAGGTCCAAGGAGATGATTTCACCCTCCTTCCTTCTTGAATCCTCTTCCTTCTATTTCTCTTTATTTCCTACATCACTCGATGAAAACAAACTCTCTAGAGGAGTCAGGCCCTTAGGAATCTTGTTATCTTCTATGGATGTAATTCCTTTAGGCTTAAGAGGTTCATTTTGAATTGAAGCACAAATTCTCTCATTGTTGGGGAAGACCTGCCAAGATTCTATATTGTCAGGGATATGTGGACGATCTAGAGATTGAAAGGTACAATCAGGTTTGTGTGGCAGAAGTTGTTGATTAGGAGAGGTTGCAAAAACAACTAACCGATCATCCATTGAGTTTAACTCCCTCTTGACATGAGTGATGTTGAAATATAATAGGTTCAATATAAGTGCCCAAACAGTTTGGGTATATCGCTTCATCAACCTGTTGCTAGGAGAGTATATCTTATGAACAAGGTTCACCACAAGCTCAGAATCCCGAAAAAATGAAAGGTGACCACAATCAAGATTATAAGTGTTTTCAATGCCTAATAATAAAGCTTTGAATTCAATGACATTGTTTGTGAAAGCAAACTCCAACCTATAAGAAAAATTATGGATTTTTCCTACAGGAGAAATCAAGATAATGTTAGCTCCTTTGCCTTCATTAGAGCATGAACCATCAAAGTGCATGTGCCACATACCATCATCTAAATCAATTTTTTCCAAGGGAATTTTATCCTCCTCAGCAAATATGGAATACACTCCTAGTTCCTCTTCAATATAGTTTACATTAGGCTGTGGGAAACTCTCTATGTAAGGTGAAATCCTTCCCTCTCTAAGGACTACAATGTTTTTACCATTTCAAGGAATGGATAAATGTGTTCCGTCGAGTGAGAGGTATCCACCCATTAAATATTTCCAATCTCTTCCCAAGATGATTGAGTAATTGCTTACTGGCATATCAATTACCTGAATACTAAGGGTCGTCCTTATTTCAGGGTGTGCGCACAAAACTAAGGTCACATATTTAATATCACCTATGGCTGCTTGTTGTAGACTATTATAAGAGAGCATGCTTCTAGCATTTTCATTTGTACAAGACAAGCCTATCTCTTCCATAATAATCTTTGACATCACACTTCGGCCCGAACCGCCATCAATGAGGCAACCATGGACAATCTTGTCCATAATATTTACAAAAATGTAAAAAGGGGGATTTTTTACAGGGTATCTAAATTTATGTACACCTACTTTATTTATAGACGAATCCTCTTCGTTTACCTCTTCAGAAAGATTGGCTACAATGAAATGTTTTCCTTCCATGAATTTTTTTAGATGCATCTGTTGTTCATGGACAACAACCATGTCCAGAAGGGTTGCATCTGATTTGATGTTGTCCAATTGATTCAAGATATTTTACTTGGAAGAGGGGAGAGGGGAAGTTGTTCCTTGACTGTCAGGAACCTTAGGAACTTGGACAATAGTCGTGGGTGAGAATGATCTTAGGCTAGAAGAATTGTGGGGAGGGTCAAATTTTCCTTTGGGAGCATAGGCTTTGTGCCTCGTATTGATGATCATGACATCTTTTGGCTCTGCAAAATCTATGACATCGATAGTAATTTCTAGTCTTTTACCAAATATCTTATCTCTGGAACTCTTCCTTACCTCACATGTGGATTCCTAGTGGTGTTCCTCGTAGAAGTTACACCAAATTCGAGGAAAGATAACTTTAGGCTAGAAATTATTTTCAATCAGATTTCTAAAGGGGGTGCAGAAGAGGATGAAGCTCCAGGGGTGAGAGGGGATATAGTTCCCTTTCACTCATACACTATCATACAATTATTCATATCTTGTACTAGTTGTAAGAGGGCGAACATGTCTATCTGTCTAACCAATTCTCCCTGTGGAAGACCTATTCTTTCAAGTTGTTATTCATACTCTAAACAAGTATGCAGAGTGGAACCAAGATTATCAATGGCTTTTTCCTCAAGCCTATGATGGTAGGGGGACGTTAATGCATTGTATTAATGCATGAAAGCGGCTTGGTTATGAGGTCGAATGAGTTGAGGTATTTTATTGTATAACTTAGTGAAACAAAAGTTGAAGGACTTGATGGTCTCACCATCCTTATAGGTGATGTTATTGTATTCTCGTAACTTCTCGATTGGTATTTTAGATTTCCCATAGGTGGACTGATGGGTGTTCTATATGCACTAAAAACACACTAAAAACCCTCAATTAAATTGTCAACTTAGAGTTGTAGCACTATATGTGCCAAGGCAAAAACACTAGAGGTAGTATAGTCTAACTAAGGAAATGGGCTATTGAAGGGCTAATCTATTTAAGTAAAGACTACTAATGATCAAACCCTACTAAGAAACTTAAACTATTTACCATAAGTAACCTTTGAACAAAGGATCGATGGATAGTTCTAAGAAAGAAAATAAAAACCCTACTTAAAGCAAACTAACTTAATCATGACAATAAGAAAAAACAAACTACCTAATAAGCAATAACAACAACAAACTAACTTAGTTAACCTATTCAAATTCAATAAGCAACTATCCTATGAAAGAAAATAAATAGACATGCAACTACCCTATCAAAGCAAAAATAGACAAGTAACCAACTACCCTATTAAAGCAAGTAAACAAGCAAGCAATCAACTAACTATCCTATGGTAACTTCTACATCAAGTAAACTAATTAAAATTACTCAATAAGCAACTAATTAAGCTAAGAAACAAGTGAACTCTATTCTTAAATTAAATTTCACAATAACTTCTAATTTATAATAGGAAATCTTAATCTACGAAATTGACAGCATTATGACAATAAAAGTAATTATCGACTACTCTTTAATCTATGATAAACAAACTATTCTTTAATCTACTAAAGCAAGAATTTTTTTCTCTAATCTACAAAAGCAAGGAAACTATCTATGAAAGCAAGAAAACTCAAACATAGTGTTGATAGTTATGTCTCTGGTGTCTTATAATATCACGATGACACTTAACAATGAATGATAATTCAAGAGGAATAAACTCGATATTGACTTCGATAGCAAAGTGAAAAGTATGAATTACGCAATCCAATGAAAACTCAACCATGATAGAAGCAACATCAACTATCCTTCATATCCATGTGATTATTCAATCATGCATTAATCATCAACAATATAAAAACACTATTCTATGAAATTCAAATGCATTCTATACTAATATAAGCAAATTCACACTACTTAGATTCAAAACTAAACTTGATAATCAACTTTGAATGAAAATTGCAACCTAAATCTAGAAAAGGAAATTGCATGAAATAAATGAGACTAATTCTATTTTAACAAATTAAATTACAAATGAGGAAATACTCTTAAAACAACATATGGCAAGAAATTAAATAAGCAAACTACATAACAACTAGATAATAAAATTTAAATAGCAATTAGATAAGCAAACCGAAAATTAGAAACTAGAACTAACACTATCCATCCACCGAAGCTTGCCAAAAAAAACCATAAACTAGAAACTCTGTTTTTATACTCTATTTCATCATAAAGAAAACCTATCTATCATCTAATTACATAGGGTTAGTAGCTAAGAACTTGCAAGTTCATTTCCTATTAACTAAAATATCATTGCATATTAACACTAGCCTCCATAATAACATGAAAAACTGAACTAAGACAATTAAATCATAAACAACAATTTATATAGAAAATAAAGAGAATAAAACTCATGTACAGGAAATATACAAAATGATGATTACACTACTCAAATCTACAAGCATATTAACTAAACATTCACCTAGACTGCTGGTGCCCCCCCCTAGCAAGTCGTGGCTACTCTTCAAAGACGAACCACAAGCTTCAACAACACGAATCCACCATTAAAATCCAAAACGCGGCCTTTACACAGTTTTTAGCAAAATGTATGAAAAATAAAAAAACAGAGTTGAACTGTCTATTTTCTCTCTTTAACGATTTGTCTGACCATTGAGGTGGTATTTATAGATTTACAATCTAAGAGGTCGACCACTAGGAGGGTCGACCTCCTCTAAAAACAACAAATTACATTAAATGTGTTTTAACTGTTGATGGCTTCTAGAAACTAAGTGATCCAATAAACGCCCAGTATAACAACCCAAATCGAGTTGTCATAAGCTCAGTAGCTGGAGGCCACGAGAACAAGAAAAACCCATGCCTTTGATTCACCCATCATTGGCCGCCAATATGCTAACTGCCAAATCGCCCATGGTTTTTGTGCAGGACAGAGTGTCGGATGGAGTACCAGACTCAGTGCCAGATGGAGTGCCAGATGCAAATACAAACTGTGATTTTTCCCTGTGACACACAAAACATGAATTAGTTTCTTGGGATCATAAAAACATACTGATTTAAACTCAAAATCATCGCAAAACATGAATTATGCATACCTAGTGTGAATCATAGCGATTTGACACAAAAGATCTTCAAAAACTCTTCAAAATAGGAAAAACAGATATACACATTCGACAAAAAGGATCTAATTAACGTCATGAAATTAGTCATATCATGGGCCGAACATTACCCCCACACTTAAGATTTTGCAGGTCCCACTGCAAACAAAAAGAAATTTCCCCTCATGACTAAGCTTGTTGAGGAGGATCAACTTTAGAAGATTCTCCTTCTTGCCATGAAGATTTGGTCTTTTGCCTCTTGTGTTGCTTCAATTATTCCCTAAGGTTGCGGTTGGATTTGGTCATCTCGTCAACCAATCTTTGAAGGGGATTTACCTTTTCTTGGAGGACTGCATTATTGTGGTGAATATGTGTGTCCATAGTCTTCATATCTTCCAACTGTTGCAACAACTAAAAATTATCTTTTTGTAGCTTCTCAATGGTTGGATCGGGATCAATTATTTCATAGGAAGGCTTAGATCCTTTGAAATATGTGGACAATCTATCATTCTTAGGATCTGGAGTAGGCATCGGTGAGGTAGGAGTAATAGGGGGTTGATGAGGAGAAGTAGGTTCATATTTTGTCTTTCTTTATGGCTTCAATTCATCTATGGTCACTTCCCTAAGTCTTTTGTGAGGACTCTCGAGATCGGAGGACACTTGGATAGGGTCCGAAGTAGTCAGGGGTTTTGCATAAGGTTTTCCTCTTGTGCTCTGGGTACTCTTTCGAAAGGGTCCTCTATTGAATCGATTAGCACCTCTCCTATTGGTGGGAACTGTAGGAACGTCTTGTTGAATTACTTCTTGGAACTTTTTGGGTGTAGGATCAAGAGATGTTGAAGGCATCAGAGGGTTAACAATAGGCTTCTTGGTCTTTTCGCCCAATGAGGCTGCAGGGGTTTCAACAAGCTTCTTGAATTTTTCTGGTAAAGAAATGGCTTGTGAAGGAGGGTTTGGAGTCCTTGGAGAGTGGGGTTTGGATGGGGAAGTAGTCCTTAGATCCAATGTCTTTTTGCTAGTCTTAATTGTCAAGTGAGGTCGGTTTGAAAATTGATAAATGAATGCATCCCAAGTTTTCCCCTGTTTTTCCAATTCGGCTAAAACAAGGAGTTTGATCAAGCCATGGTGAAAGAGGCTATTGTGGGGGTTGGTTACATTCTTCCTCACTTGAGAGGACATATTCTCCAAGCTCTTTATAAAGTAGAAGGGAAAGTTCAAAGGTTTATTGAACTGAAAATGAGCTAACAATCTGAAATGACAGGCTTTAAAGGTGGAATATCTACCTTCACATGTGATCAACCCGATGATGACTATGAGAGGGTTGATCATTTCCTATTTTATCCATTCCTTGAAGTATCATTTTTCTATGGAGATGTTCTGGAATTCATGTTTAAAAACCCTGTTATAGCTTGAGTGCAACAACTGATGGTTTTTAAACCATCTATCTCCCACTCTTGGAATCTTGGTGGCTACATAAATGGATTCCTCTGAGACCCCAAAGGTAAGAGACCCCATGTGTGTCTTCTTCCCATCAAAATCGATGGAAATTTTCATTGAGATCCCATCATCGTGGCCCTGCAAGTGGGATAGAAATGGCCCCCAGCCTGCGAGGAAAAACACCTCCCTGCACTGTGCAAACTTAGGAATGGAGAAAAGTTCTACATAGGAAGAGGGTTCATACCTATTTGGAATCATGATGATATGAAGAAATGAATAAAGGTGAAATTCACCAAGAGAGGGTGCGATCAGGTCAAGGAATGTCACGAATTGGACAATGGCTGAGCACAATTTGAGCAGAGGAACGAAAGACAGAGGCTGAGTGCATTCTTAAAATAGGGTAAAATGCAATGGCAGCGGTGAATTGGGATAATAGGTAACCCAATCCCGTTTTTGAATGCGCCTAGGGTGGAATTGGTTACACACATGCGCACACAAGTTGCCATGTGTGAGAAATTTTGAATTCAAAGGCACGTTTTTTGGGGGGAAATCTTAATAATGTGAAGTTAGATCAATGTCCAAGTCTTTTGACTTGGACATTTGATCATGAAAATGTCTAAAGTTTGCATCCTCGATCTTGATTAACTTCAACTAATTCAATTAAATGTCAACCTCCTCTAAAAACAACAAATTACATTAAATGTGTTTTAACTGTCGGTGGATTCTAGAAAATAAGTGAGCCAAGAAATGCCAGTATAACAAACCAAATCGAGTTGTCATAAGATCAGTAGCTGGAGGCCACAAGCACAAGAAAAACCCATGACTTTTATTCGCCCATCGTTGGCTGCCAATATGCTAATATCCAAATCGCCCATGGTTTTTGTGCAGGACAGAGTGTCGGATGGAGTACCGGACTGAGTGTCGAGTGGAGTACCGGATGCAAAAACAAGCTGCGATTTTTCCCTATGACACACAAAACATGAATTATTTTCATGGGATCATAAAAACATACTGATTTAAACTCAAAATCATCACAAACCATGAATTATGCATACCTGGTGTGAATCATAGCGATTTGACAAAAAATCTCTTCAAAAAATCTTTAAAACAGGAAAAACGCATATACACATTCAACAAAAAGTATCTAATTATGGTCATGAAATCATTCATATCACAGGCCCAACATGGACCTAAACCAATAGATTAACTCCTCCCAAGTAGACAAAATCTTAGGAGGAAGGTCAAATAAATCGACCGCGACCTTTCCTTCCAAGGAATTGATGAATAAGTGCATGCAAGTATCGTTGTCATTGAGCCCTATGTTGTGACAAGCATTAGAAAATGCCACTAAGTGTTTGTTTGTAGTGACAATGTTATTTCCTGAAAACCTAGGGAGATGCTCCTTGAATTTAGGAAGTGGACGAGTAGCAGGTGCTAGGTTAAGAGGAGAGGACACATGCCACGATGTGGTTGTGGTGTCTTCTTCAAACTGAAAAAGACCATACTTTTTAATGACTTTGGTGGTATTGGTGGTATACTGGACAAGGATATGGTGACTATATAAGATACCAATCACTAACGAAGATGAAGACTGAGAAGAGGAAGCACTTCTAGTGCCACCAGAGCCACCACTAGATGACATCTTGTGGATGATAGGTGAGGGAAAGAAACACGAACTGGATGAAGCAAACAAAGTTCTCCTTAGATAACTTTGTTGGATTGATAACACAATGTTCCTTCTTCCTATTTAAGAAATAGGATTAATTTCGGGTGATAAGCCTCTTCTAATTCTAGAAACACGAGAGTCTAAGGACATGAAAGTAAGGCCAAAACTGAAGGAACAAGAAGGTTACTGTTGATTTCTAGGATTTCTATGTCTAGCTTCCCAACGTTCCTGGGCACTAATATCTCGTTGAATGAATTCCCATGAATGATTAAGCTCGGCATAGGTATTGGCAATGACTAAAATGGTGTTAAAAAAATTCAGAGCAATGCTGGTCTAATCTTGAAGACCAAGCTCAATATTGGGCTTCCTTGCAACAGACACAGTCATTAAGAAACCAAACAGTCAAAGAATTATCAAAAAAATAGATGTATTCGATGCTAATCAAGCATAAAAATTAACCAGTGAGATATTGAAGATCTCCCTAGTATGGTCTCCAAATAAATGTTGACGAAAAGAAATGAAATGATCTTACTCAACCATTTTCAGATTTTGCTTGGCTAAATAAAAATACACGTGAATATCACCCTATGTTTATAGCTATCAAAATTAATATCATAACTCACAAGTATTGATTACAAGTGCTTAGGCTAGTCTTTTATAAATGAAAGCTTGTTGGAAAATTCATTATTTATATGATTTTCTGAATATAACAGTTGCTGAAATAAATGTAAAGATAGAAGTAAAGACACCAAGTCGATAATCAAGACAAATGAGACATAAAGCAATCCTTTATTTCATTCCAATTCATCAAAGAGTCATCTTTTTTACAAAATTTCATGAAGAAGTTTTGGACCAAAGTCAAACTTAGACGTCCCTGATGAAACATACAAAAGGACCTCTGACAGAAAATACAAAACTTAACTCTAAAAGTTGGATTAACTTGCCATAGATTGCTTCCCACTCGACTTTGCACAATAGCCTTTGTCAGTCATGAAAACTAATTCACAAACACACAAGTCTACATAGACTATCAAAGATAGATCAACACCTCTAAAAAACAAGTGTCTGAATGATGTAATTCAGCTCTGAATCTTGATGTCTACAATAAGACCCTGCTATCATTAAAAAGAATTAGGCTTGTGATAAATTAAGGAATGAATGAAAATTGAACTATCTCAACACAAACTCAAAGAGAAATCCTTAGTATGATTCTTCTTCTATGTTCCCCTTTGTTCCTCCCTTTCCCCTTGCCTTTAAGAAAATCCAAATTGGTTGAAGTAGTTGAACTACTTCATTAGTTAAGTTAACTAAAAACTCAACCAACTTTTTAGTTAGGGGAAAAAGTAATAAATCATAATAAGGGTTTTAAATAAATAATAAATAGTAGGTGGACCCCTTGTGACTCCCCTTTAGCTCTTAATAATCATAACATAACTTGTCAATTAAACAAAAACGTCCCTCCTTATGGATCCCATCATCACATTCATGTTTGACAATTTATTTCATTGATATTTGAAATTATTTTCAAAAATATATTACTCATATATCCAAATAGATTGTTGTCCAAACTTCTAAAGTCAACTGTCATCAACTATAAATAAAATAAAATTCAAAATCCATATTTCCCACTCTGAGATGCAATATTTTCCTTGTTATTGTTGTCACCTTTTGATATCTCTGAATTTTCCTTTGGATGTGTTTAGCCTTTAGGCTTAATCTCATTGATCACATGAGAACAATCGTCCCTCAAATGCATCTGGGAGGACACAGATTTATCAAAGCCATTGGAGGGTGAGGAAGGGGAAACAATGGATTTTCCTTTTTTAGGGGCATGGTGGGCCTTAGTTTTCAACCTTTTGCTAGCATGGGAGGAATGGACTGATGAGTGGACAGGGGAAGATTGGACAATCTGATTGATAGGCAGAGGAGCAGGTAAAGAAAAATTGGGCCAGCCATGATGTTGCGAGATTGTCAGGTGGACATCCTCTTCCCATTCGTTGTTTTCTGGAACCTCAGGTTGCAATGAGACATGAGAGGGAAAGAGAATACCACGGGCTTGTGGAGCTTGGAAGGGAGGCCCTTTAGGCCTAGGTTGGACCATTCCTTTCCCAATCCAATTGAAAAACCCAACCTGAAATAGCTGGCCTAACTCTTGTGAGTTAGCATCGATGTGAATGGATAATCTTGGCCTTCTCGGGCCCCTGTTACAATTACCTCTTCCTCGGCTACCTCTGCCATGGCTACCTCGGCTGAAAAATCTCATTCTTGCATGCATGATTGATTAGAAAATAGTTCCTTTAACAACCATACATGAAAAATCCTTAAAAATATGAAATATATTTTGGCTCAACAACATATCAGACCCATGCAATCCAATCCATACAAATTGTTTAACTGTTGTCAATGAGTAGGGGGTGAACAAAAGGTGTAGGGATATGTGAGGGGTTTGTATTGAGCGAAAAATGTTTAAATGAGGAGGAAACAAATCATGGTTACTACTCACAGACAACACACAATCAACTGTAATGTAAACCAAGGAACATGTTACTATAATCCATCCACGAAACTACGATTTCAAACTGTTACAATACATAATTCTCTTAATTGTAATTAAATTTTAGGAACATGGAGTGAAAAATGGAAATTGGAAGGTGAGGGGATTGTAATTAGCGAAAAGTGAAATAATGGTAGGGAAAGAGAGAGGATATTGTTCATAAAATTAATTAATTAATCCATAAAACCATTCTATATCAAATGAAAAAGATCCAACACCAACCAAATATCACCGTGATCAATTAAAAAACTACTGTGTATAATTCAATCAATTATGTGTAATAACTTGCTCACTGTTTGCAATTGAATCTTTAACACAATGTCATCAAAACAAGACAATATGCCTTCCACAACAACATGTATAAGAGTTTTGTTTCTTCTCATTTGTCCACTTAATGTTTTAAAACATTTTCTAAATGAACACACAGTCACTTCTTTCCACTCTGTTCAACAAGCCATACCACCAATAACTTGCAAACAGGGTGACAGTTCATGAGATAGGAGAGACCATGAACAGAGGAGCAGAGGCTTCATTTTGGTCTGTAGTAACACCGAGAACATGTAGGGTATAACCCCCGTGGTTTTCCCAATCAACCCGAAGAATGTTGAGATAAAATAGAGCCAAGAAATAACAATCAACCTTAATAAATCCCCTTGGTATAATAGCCATCATAACCCACTGCACAAACATCAGTATCATGAACAAACCCATACCCGGGTGAAATGATACATAGTGACACAAGGTGGTTCAAACCCAACAACCCCATAATCAGAATAACGACTAAGTATGGTGAGAAGAAAAGTGTGGAGACAACCAACCAATTTGGACCGAATGAAACCCTTCAACCCAAACCAATAAGGACGATAGAGATTCTTCATGGATTCTAGCACTCAGAATGATAAATGAAACTGTGACTTCAACCATCATTGTTATGAAAACCAAACAAACCATCCATTCCAGAGAAATGTCACAAGTTCACACAGTTTCCAGTCTTAAGAAAAGAACAAACCCATACATCACCGAGACAATATCTATTTCATAACCAAAGAGGGTTCATGGATGACGAAAAAGACATACATGTAACCAAAATCCTTAAAAACACGAACTTGGTCAAGTGGTTAACCACAACGAGCACAATTGAACAATAGCCAAGCTAGGGTGACAACCATTGAAAGGGGTATGGAGTGACATGCAGTGCATGCACGTCGCCTCCATCCTCCACTCATTCAATTCCTTAGTACACGCCAACGAACCTTCCATTAATCCTCTTAATTAATCTATGCATCGAACTTAACATCCATCACTTGTCAAATGCGCCACCTATATCAACATTTAACCATTTCCAACTATACCATAACACATATCAACCATGTTTTCATTAAACTCAATAAATCGTATAGCCACTAACTTTGTTAGCTAGGACTAACAACAATCCTTTTAAATTCAATTGCATATAATGTATCATAGAATAGCATAGTATAGGATAGCCTTTTTTCCATTGGATTTGTTCCATATTTATTTTATCTTTTGTCATGACTAACATGTGTTTTGTGCAGGTGCAACATGTAACAGATCATAGTGCTAATAACAATGTGATAACAGTGGATATAAGCCATTCACATAATATGGAATTTAGAGCTTAGAGCAATTAGAAACAACACATAATAGGCATTATCCATCGCCAATAAAACCAAGATTTCATCAATCATGTAGAACCCTGTAAGCAGTTTCGAACAACAACATAAACATGAAACAAGAACCAGATATGATATCCCAATCTACAAGGGGTCCCACCTACTAGTAGTATATATCTTGTTAGCTTATAATAATAGGCCTTAGCAATAATTTGCGGGCAAAATCCTCGTTGCGATTTTTATCGTCAACAAAAACCATGCAAGATCTTAATAGTTTTAGGGTGAGGCCAATCTTTCATAGCTTCAATTTTCTTAGGATCCACCCATACTCCATTTCTGTGGCTCCAAAGGAACATTTAGATTGTTTGAGGAAAAGTTGGTGCTTAGAGAGTAGATTGAGAACTTGATCCACATGGGAAAGATAGGAATTCAAAGTTTTACTATATATCAGAATATCATCAAAGATAACTAAGACAAAATGACAGAGAAAATAATAAAATACATGATTCATAAGACTTTGGAAATTGGAGGGAGCATTACATAGGCCAAAGGGCATTACCAAGAACTCATAGTGACCCTCATGATTTCAAATTGCACTCTTGGTAATGTATTCTTATTTCATATAGATCTAGTGGTATCCAAAACATAGATCAAGTATGGTGAAGTAATGCACACCACTCAATTCATCCAAGAGGTCATCAATGACATGAATGTGGAATTTGTCTTTGATTGTGATTTTGTTGAGGGTAAAAAAATCAAGACACATTCACCAAGTACTTTCTTTATTTAGTACCATGACCACAAAGGAAGAATAAGGGCTGGTACTAGGATGGATAATGCCTGCTTCTAGCAATTCATGAATTTTTTTATCAATTTCATTCTTCTGGGCAAAGGGATGACGATAAGGGTGAACATTGGGAGGAATAATGCCCGATATGAGAGGGATGGAATGATCATGGACACCACGGGAAGGGGGAATTTCCTTGGGAGTGTATCAAATTTGTGTCAGGGGAGGATAGATTGGAGGTTGGGATGCACAGAGGGTGTCTCAATGGCTTGAACGGAGTGGAGTTGGGAAATAATTCCAGAAAGACCCTTTTTGAGGATCTTTTCCATTTGATGGGAACTGATGATCTCAGGGGAGCATGTTGTTATGCCTTGGAACTTATACTATTGTCCCTCTTGTTGGAATTGCATGGTTAGTTCCTTAAAATCCATGATAATGGGACCAAGAGTGCACAACCATTTGAAATCGAGAAAAATTTCACAACCACCCATGTATCTAGCAAACAGATGTGATTTCAGGTGATACTGACCAATTTGGAGCTACAAATTTTCACAACGTCCCCCAAATTTCATGAAACCTCCATTGGAAATCATGATTTGACAACACATATGTAACAATTCACTTATTGGGAAATGTGGCAATGAATAAAATTATGAGTGCTACCACTTTCCACAGGGATGATGACTTTCCAATTATTAATATAACCAATTAAATTGAGGGTTTGGGAAGCATAGAAGCCAATAAGGGAATTAAGTGAAATCATTGGTTCAAATTCTAGTGGATTAGAGTGTGGGGTCAGATCAGATTGTGGTGGTAGCTCATCCACAAGTGAAACAACTGCCTCTTCTTTATAAAAATCCTCACTCATGGCCATAAAAAGCTTATGTTCCTTAAACTTGTGCTTGGGAAAATATTTGTCATCACAATTATAATAAAGACCCTTGAGTTGGTGTTCAACCATTTCAGCCCAGGTATATTTTTGTATCTTGAGGGGAGTTGTAGGGGCGAGATTGGTGGGTTTGGGGTGAGGAAGAAAGAATGGTTTTCAGATATGGGAGGAGACAATATGTTGTTCTTCCTTGTCTCATTGAGTAGCTTCCAACCAAGTCTGGGGGAATTCCATGAGAACATGGGCACACATTTCATATTTTAGGCCACTGATAAATCATTCCTTGAAGAAGGCATCTAACATGCCCTCCGTTATGAAATCCAAGGGCTCAAATGTTGCGATAAAGTCTTACACTATCCCAGACTGCTTCAACTTGGTCAAACGACCTAAATGGAAGGTGTCAGAGTCAAAGTGATCATAAAGCTCTACAAAAAAATGTGTCTAAGAAACATACCCTTGGCATGCCTTTCTACGCCATTGCTACCATTGCCAAATTTTCATATCCAGATGTAGGATACTATAACTAAGCTTGGCTAAATCATCAGTAATGCCATGAAAAGAGAAATAATGTTCCATTTGAGTGACCCAACATGTGGCCTCTAAGCCATCAAATTTTTTCACCTCAATTATGGGAAGGCGTAGGTCTTGAGTAAGGTGGGTGGAATGAGGACCTTGGTAATGGGAAGAGTCACGATCTTCTTGATAGGATAGTTGTTCAGACAAGGAAGGGTTCAGGGAATGACCCGTCAATTGGTCAAGTGTGTATTTGATGTCTTTGATGTTGGCACATTGGTCCTGGAGGGTTTGAACAGAGGAATTGAGCGTGCTAATGTTGGAATTCAGATTCTTGATGTCCTCCTTGTTCTATATGTTGTCAATAATAAATGTACTGAGTTCTTGGGCATGGGTTGTGGTTGTTTAGATAGAGGTAAAAAATGGTCAAGAAAATGGGTTAGGTGGTGAATAAGGGTGCCAGGAAGGGTGGGTGGGATCACTGAGAATAATGGTGACAAGTGATATGTACCATGATTATCAAGGCGAAAAGGGGCATCCTATGGGATATGGTCCAAATAAGGGTGCCATGAAAGGGGTCGGGGCCACTAAAACAAATTGTATTAAAAATGATAAGTGCCACGGTAATCAGAGAGAAGAGAGGAATCTAATGTGATAGGTCCCAAATAAGTGTGTTGATGGAGTTATACTCCGATCTGAATAATACTACAATTTCAAAAAGACCAAATTATTAATAGGAAAAAAACAATGTCAAAATTCCCAAATTCTGAACATGAGAAATCTTGTATGTTCCATTTCTATGTTGTTTGTGTCCCATGGGTTAGGGTTTCTATAGACAAGGGTTTTACCTGTGCTATAGCTCTCTGATATACGTGTGGGGTTAAACAATAGTACTTGACCCAATATCTTAGGGAATCAACTAAGGAGGGTAGACTGTACCCTTATCCATACTACCCGATTACCCAAGTACTAGAGAGTTTCTTCTCGAGTCCTATTCTCGGTGGCACTATATCAGTCAGGTGGCCAATTGGTTTATCTACATAGGGATTTAGGATTTCTAGGCTGATATGTATACATGTGTTGTTTGATGCACTACCACTCGAAGGGGTACCAACAAGGGTTACAAGGGTGGCCAACAATGTGTGCTTAAGTACCACTTGTAGTTCCTGCATATATGCTTCCCCGACAATGGATTTATGCACTGAACGACATATATCTATAGATTTAAGACGTTGGAATACGTCTCTAACTTGAAAAAAAATAACCCACAATTTTTTTCCAAGGAAAGTGCTCTGATACCACTTGTAAGGTACTAGATCTATTATAATATCTAAAAACAGAAATACTGCAGAGAATAACAATGGAACAACACAATATATGAAACCACAACACCAAAATAATACCTTTATTGATAGGAAACAATGTTCACTTGCCTCTTTGAGGGGGAAACCTCTAGCAGAGCAATGCTCCTTTACAATAATTCTCATGTCAAAACTTATCATACCCTTGACTCCTATTTATACTAAATCTATCTACCCAAAAGAACAATCTAGAAGACGATCCTTCTAGAAGTATAAGCTTCAATCAGTTTTTCTTACATTTGACTGATTCTTCCTTATTACTAGGCATTATTAATATCGACCTTTATTACATAGAAAATATATTATTCTACCTATGTGAGGGGTTAGGGAGGTTAGGTCCCTAACATATGTTTTTTTCAAGGGTCCTCTCATGGCCCGTGATATTCAGAGATAAATGTTATGGCCCATAACCCTTTTTGCATACTTGCTAACCCTAACCCATAATAATAATATAATAGTATTAGAACTCCCTAACTTGGCATAACTCCTAACCCCCACTTTAAATTCCATCCATATAGTAAAATTAATGATACAACCTTATGGAAAAGGTTGATCTTAGGTTAGATGCTTTGGAACTAAATATAATGCATACAAGGGAAATGTGCATAACTACTAGCCCTCCTGCAAAAATAATGATTAATGGTTATTGGGTGATTATTATTTCTTGTTCAATGCCCCACTCCCTGCTCTATAGTGTATGTGTGTGTGAGTCTAATATGTTATATTGTGGCATCCCATGATTTTTTCTAAGATGGAAAATTATCATGCCCTCCTTTACTTCCCTCATGTATCACATTATCACATTAGTTGTTGGGATTGGTTTGTGACCTAAATGAATATTGATACAATACATATGTTTTAGTCATGTCCTACATGTGCCTGTTTGTGTTAATTACATATTTTTGCATGTCTATGTGTTTATATTGGGATTGTTACTACAACCATAAAACTCCTTCCCTCATATTCTTCCATTATGTCACATATTTGTTTTTTGGATTGGTCCCCACAAAATTATAATGCTATGATATTATGGAACAATAAGTATATTGAGAACATCCTTCAACAAAAACCATTGGACAATCAGAGCTTTGATTCTAATTCATTTAAAATCTAGAAAAAGAAGCGAACATTCATCAAGCATTTCTAGATATTTTTTGCATATTTATTTTTCGTTTTTTGCACTTTCAATGCCATTAATTTCCACATACTAGTAATTGACTTGCTTTCAAATTAGTGACATTTTTTCATGCACATAATTGATAGCATTTCGATCACTTGGGTTGTTTAAGTGAAGACTCAATAAACCCTACCTTTATAAATTTAGTAATGATGTTTTAATAATCAAATAATTTATTTCTAAAAAATAGATTTTCGGCATCCTCTCACAATATTGGGATTAAGTCTCACAATATTGGGATTAAGGAGACAAGTCTTCCAATAATGCGAAAAAGGCACTAGTATTTTATATAAAGTTTTATTAGATACCAAATCTCCATAATAATTGATGGTTGGAAAAACATCTTGAGCGTGTTTTAAAATTAATGTAATGTTGAGTACTAAGAATATGGGAGTCAACATTGGCATTTGTGGAAAGTATGTACTAATGTATATATAAGGAAATCTAAGGTAGAACAATTTATAAGGATTTAACAATATTATTAACTTTTATGAACTACTAATTCATCTCCTTCTCTCCTTTCCCACATTGGTTGTTTGGATTAGTGACAACATATAAGCCCCAAATCTAATATAAAAGATTTTGATACACCTATGTTAACGTGTCATTTTGGGATTGTTATGTGTGACAATAGGATCTTCTTCCCTTACACATTTCAGCCTCATGTGTAACATTGGTTGTTTGTATTGGTTCTTGACATTATAATATAAGATCTAATATCCATTTATCTTTATGATAGTGTGGTTTTTTTCATAGTTATTGAATCTTAATAAATATATATTAATTTATTAATATTTATTATGTTAAAATGTGGTAAGTTTTAATGTGTTGAGTTAAATCAAGCAACAAGTTCCATTTTTAGTGGTTTTCTTCCATCAATTGCTTTAAGTTTCAACATTGCCACCATTATCTCACCACAATCCAAACACTCTAGTTTTTTGGAAGGTGTTAGGAGAGTCTTTAGAGAAACATTCATCCTTCCCTAGTCAATATTGATTGTGGTTGAAATTAGACTAGTATTTGATTGTCTTCGATCCCACAAATTTCATTCTTTATTAATGAAAAAATCCTTGGAAAATGATTTCATAATGGTTCAGCTTTCATAATTCCAATAATTTCACATCTGAAAATGAAATTCTAATGTCACTAATAGTCACTATTAATCATTACTCCAATCTAGGCCCAAATGCCAACACAATATGACCTAACTCTTATCGTGGTATTCCATGATATTTTATTCAGAGAATAATATTACCTTGAGCATTGTAATTTTTTCAACATAGCACCATTGGAATCATCATCATGTTAATGAAGGCCAACAATGTGTTACCAATACAAGGTATGGAAGGGTAGGTGCACATTGAATATTGAACCAACCCTCCCAATACAAGATCCAACTACAAGTTTTTAATTACCCAATAACCTTGAACTCTTACTAAATAACCTCAAACCTCTTACTGAATAACGTCAAACCTCTTACTGAATAACGTCAAACCTATTGCAAACCAACCCCAAAACCCTTACTAAAAAACCTGAAACTCTTGCAAACTAAAGCTAAACCCCTTACCTATGATCCATGGACCCATTATTATTTAAATCCAAACCCCAAAACCATTAACCCTAAACTCCCTATTGACTAAACCCAAACCCCTTACCAACTAACCCCAAACCCCTTACCATGATCACATAATCTATTACTATTATTATACACTAATTAATATTTTATTACATATAAATTATGTTGTGAAAATGGAGCATACAATCAAAATTGGCACAAATCTCAACCAATTTTTACATGAATTTATATTATATCATCAACAATTGTGCCATTTTCTTATTTTTTCACCATTACACCCTAATTGGGCCAAATTTCATTGGAGGAATGATGTGTTTTAGGGCGTTGTAAAATTAATTTCTATCCACAGAATTTGAGGAGTTTCAACCATAGATATTATAAATATTGGGTGCCATTTGCATGAATTTAATGCCATTACACCATACCCGAGGAAAAATATTGAAGGTTGACGAATTTCATGGTTTTATAAACTCGATTTTCAACAATGGACTTTCTAGAGGTTCAAGGGAAATGTAGGAAATGAGGATGCCTTCTAGATCAATTTCATAAATTTACATAGTGCTTTTATCACCTTTGGGTAGGTTCAATGATAGGGTAGGTAACATGGGCATCTTCATTAGCATTATTTTGAGGAATTTTTTTATTATGAGGTATGAATGCATTAATTTGTTTGTGTAATAATTGTGGTAGGTCGTGGCAATGGAAATGGATCCAGATCCATCAATAAAGTTTTTGAAAAGATTAATATTAGGTTGAGAACCCAAATGGATCGAGATATTGGATTCTCCATTAGTAAATGAAAGATGATCCATTTTGTTAGAATATTAATACAAACATGGAATTAATTCTAAGGGTTGGGTAGAGTAGTTTTAGTCAAATATATATTAGATATGAATAATGTTTTTAAACATGAAAGTTTGAAAATGAGTGGTAATCTAATCCAACAAAATCAAGTTTTCTAAGCATGACAATATGACATTGAGTCATAACCCATTAATACAACAAAATCAATTTTCCTAAGCATGACAATATGACATTGAGTCATAACCCATTAATACAACAAAATCAAAGTAGTGCTAGAGAACCTCCTCTTCAGTTTTCTAGTTGGCATTATGCAACCCAAGGAAATAGCCAAAAAAAAAAAAAAAAAAAAACATAATCCCAACACCTACTAAACTAATTATTCATTTGCTTCCAACCATAACATGAAGCTTAATAATTAATTAATTACATAATATGCAAAATATAGAGACAAAGGTCAAAATTGAGAAAGATCCATCATATTAGTAAACTAGCCTATTAGTGTGACATTCATAAGAGTGACTACATTTTTATTTTGGAGGAGATTTGATATAATAACAAAGTTTCTTTCTATTATTTAATAGGACAACCTTCCTACACATCAAATTTAAGGACATTATTGATCTTTATTCTATATATTGAGTGTAGAGACTTTTTCGCCACTACAATACTATCCATAAATCATAACTCTCTAAGTTGTGTGCAAAGATTTCCCATGAACACGTATAGTCTCTTAGCTAACTAAAATTTGTAAGTTTTAAACCTGCGAAGTAAAGAAATGCATATAGATTCTTAAGCAAAACATAAATTAATCAATGGATCATTCACATAGTACATAGAGATTTATACCGGAAACCCTCAATTGGGGAAAACCTTTCTTATTTCATTATATCGAATTTCACCATTCACCATACAATATATACAATGTTTTTAGGTATTTTGTAGATACCAAAAACCTAATCCCTTAATCCAGGATTAATTTAGTAAACCACTAAAAATAGAAAAATTCGCTAAAACTAGCAAAAACCACAAAAATAAATAAATTCAGGGTGCTGCCCTGAATGCTACGTGTAACCAAGGGGGCCCATACTTGGTCCCCCTTGGGAACCCCCTAGGAAGCACCTGTCCCACACAACACAATGAGCACTACTATGAGGGATCGTCAGACGCAGTTGTCGAATCTGATGCGCCCATACACACACATGCAAAGAATATAACACATACCCAACATTCTTCCACTTGTTGTTTTCTTTGCATCCAGGGGTCCCAAGATTATATAGTCAACAATCTAGGGCAACAATTCCCATTATTACTCTACAACAGGAGAAATTTGCTATGCTTATAGTCTTTGTCAATGAATCTGCAACATTCTTCAAATTGTGAACCTTTGCCAACAACACCTTCTTTTCCTCAACCATGTCTCTCACAAAGTGATATTGAACATCAATATGATTTGTATTCGAATGATAAGCTAGGTTCTTTTCCAGGAAGATTGCACTCTGACTGTCACAATCTAATCTCACTGCTTGTTGTACCAACCCAATACCTGAACATAATCTCTGTAACCATACTGCTTCCTTGCTTGCATGAGTGGCTACCATGTATTCAGCTTCTGTAGTTGAGAGTTCCACTACAACCTGTCTTTTGCTCATCCAACTGATTTCTCCTCCAAATAGGTTAAACACATACCCACTTGTATATCTTCTGCGATCCAAATCTCTAGCCTAATTTGCATCAACAAAGCCATGCATGTCCACCACTCTATCCAATCCTGGTCTTCCTTGGTAGCACAATACATAATTGGTAGTGCCACACAAATACCTCAAGACCCTCTTTACTGTTGTCCAATGATCCTTCTTTGGTTTTGACATATACTTGCTCAAAACTCCCATTGCATGTGCAATGTCCGGTCTAGTACAGACGATTGCATACATCAAACTGCCAACTGCACTAGCATATGGAACATGGGACATGCCCTCTTCTTCTTCATGTGTCTTGGGACACTGATCTGCAAATAACTTTACACCTATAAGAATAGGGACCTTGACCAGTTTACTTCCATGCATATTAAACCTCTACAACATTGTCTCAACATATTTTCTCTGATTCAACTATAGTTTCCTATTTGCACAATCTATTTTAATTTCCATTCTCAGAATGAAGTTAGCAACACTGAGATCCTTCATGTCAAATTTGGAGGATAGTTGCGATTTAAACTCCTTGATAACATCCATGTTATTTCCTACCAACAACATGTCATCAACATACAACACTACATAAATGAAGTGATTACCAACCTGCTTGGAATATACACAGTGATCAGCCCTGCTTCTCACAAATCCCAATCCAAGGATGTATGTGTCAAAATTTTGGTACCACATCCTAGGTGATTGCTTCAGACCATATAGTGACTTCTTTAGCTTAGATACCAGCTCTTTATTTCCCTTCACTACAGAGCCTTATGGCTGCTTCATGTAGATTTATTCTTCTAGATCCCCATGTAGGAATGTTTTCTTCACATCCATCTATTCGACTTCAATATCAAAAGCAACATCAATAGATAAAATAAATCTAATAGAAGTTAACTTAGAAACAGGAGAAAAAATCTCACCAAAGTCAATTCCCTCTACCTAGAAATAACCTTTTGCTACTAACTGAGCTTTGTATTTCTCCACTTTTCCTTTTGCATTAAATTTCTTCTTAAACAACCATTTGCTACCAACATATTTTCTTCCAGCTGACAACTCAACTATATCCCATGCCTCATTCTTATCCAAGGCATCCATTTCTTCAACCATGGCCTTCTTCCATAGTTTACTATCCTCTGAATTCACTGCTTCC
>ML784762.1:100832-119633 GCA_009831015.1 Picea engelmannii | reverse complement strand
TTAAATGATAAAGTAAAGTGACAAAGTCAAGGTGGATTATTTAAATAATAAAGAGAAGTGACAAAATCAAGAAAGATTATTTAAATGATAAAGTGAGGTGACAAAATCAAGAAGGAATATTTAAATGATAAAGTATTGGAGAAATTTCTATTTATGGAAAGTGTTTAACCCTAAAATAAGGAAAACAGGTTAAGTGACCTAGAGAATGAAAGTATAAATAAGATAGCAATGGTCTCTTGCAAAATATCCTTATTGTGGATCAATGGAGAGCTTCTTGTGAGAATATATTTTGGAGTATTGATGGAGAATTTCTTGTGAGAACATTTTGGTGTGGATCTCTTGAGCATGATTGAAGATCTATTCTGAGAGAGAGGATATCGGGAGGGTTTCATGGATGTAATGAAATTTCAGCAAGTCTGAGATCATGACGACGAAATTCTTGGAATTACATAAAACCCTATTTTCTGAGGTGTACGCAAGTTGTCTGTGTATAGGGTGCGTATACGCAAGATGCCAGTGTACAAGGTGCATACAGTACGGAAGATGTCAGTGTATAGGGAGCGTACAATGGAAAAAATCATGGATTTTTGTGGTTGAGATGATGACAAACTGTTGAAGACTGAAGCAGGTTCCAGATCTGCACTCTATGGACTCAGATCTATCACTAAGACACTGGTATGATTACATTATTGTCTTGATGGATAACATTTCTTATTGTGTTGTGAATACCTAGGGAATTCTTGGTATGGTTTCTATGATGTGGTTTATGTTGGTTGATGGAGTGCGCATCACTCGTATGATTCAGTACTGATATGATGGCTATAGTATGTTGATTGCTTATGCATGATTGAGTAACATTCATATTGATTGGCTGTGGAGCATGAGTAAGCTATTGGAGAGATTGGATGTATTGTGATTGGTCGGTGTTCAATTTGGATAGTGAAACAGAACATAATGATAAATTGGTTGTAGAGGATCTGAGTTGATCTTGAAGGATAAACCGTAATATCTCAGAATGTATACATAGGTTGTAGTACTATTTTAGAGCATATACGTGGGTTGTAGTACTTCTTGGGAGCATATGTGTAGGCTGTAGTTATGCTTGGGTGCATATACACACAAGTTGTACTACTAGTAGGCCACGTACACATGCATGTTGCACTACTGACAGGTCACGTACCTGTTGCAGATTGATATCTGTTGAGGATTTTTTCCTCATCTCAGTTGATGACGAGGATGTAAGTTGAGTCTTGCATTATAGAGATGGTGCTCTTGTAGAGTTTTACTCTATTCAGTTGGTGTTGAAAACCCCCAAGGATTGTAGTTCGTAATAAAAAGAAAATTGTACATACATCTTGTGTTCTTTGTGTTCCTTGTGGTGATGACTTGTTGATGATACATTTTTGATATATGTTGTTGATATGTGTTCACATCTAACTAGTTATAAATGAAAACAATGTGTAATGAGTAAATGTTGAATTCTAACCAATGAGTTTTGTGAAAGAGGGAAGTTTTGGGAAAAAGATCCCCACACTCATTCACTCCCCCTCCAAGTGTGGTAGGTGTGTCCAACAATTGATTTCAGAGTGGGCCTTCACTACAAGCCTTAACAAGCTTGAAGTAGATCCATAGACACACAAATGGATGATGAAATACCAATCCTTGATGAGGAAAACTATTCTACTTGGAGAATAGAGATGAGAGTGTATTTGAAGGAAATGGGAGCAACTATTTGGAAGGAAGCCATTGGTGGATCAGTTTCATTGAAGAACAAGTCAAAGTTTGCAACTCAAAGGGAAGGAAAGAAGAATGATGCATTGTCTCTCAAGACTATTCTTAGTGGACTCTCAAGCCCTATCAAAGAGAGCATGGGACAATGCAGTTCCTCCAAGGATCTATGGCTAAAGGTAGAGGAGACATATCGAAGCAAGAAGGAGAAGGAATATATTGAAGATCACTCCATCAAGATCATTAAAGGTAAAGAATCTCCAAAAACCTTTGATTATATTATTTCTAAATTTGATCTTAAAAACATTTCAAGTGAAGATAAAGAATCAAGTGATGATAGCACAAAGGAAGATCTTGAAAACATTTCAAATGAAGGTAAATAATTATGTGTTGATGTTGGAAAAAAGGAATATCGTGAAGATATTTCAAATGAAGGCAAAGAATTATGTGTTGATGTTGGCAAAAAGGAAGATCGTGAAGATATTTCAAATAAAGGTAAAGAACTCTCAAAAACCCTTGATTGCAATAATGATGATGAATTTTTCTCTACAAGTGAAGAAGAAGATCTAGAAACAATTTGTGTAAAGTTTGATGGTAATTATCCCATGAAAAGAATAGAATAAAATCTATTAAAACTTCAGAAGGAAGTTGAAGAGGGTTTATATAGATATAGAAGTGATCATTATTATATAGACTATAACTATCTTTCAGATAACACTAAGAATTTTCTTAGGAGGAGTCTAAGGCACATTTTGAAATTAAAGGAAATGCTCAAGGAAAAAGAAGAGAGCAATAAGACTCAATTAGAATAAAAGGAAGAAGAGATCACAAGACTAAAGAATGGAAAATAAGATATAAATGTAGATGATGAGATTAGAAAAAGTTTTGAAACCATTGTCCATCTCAAGACCCAAATTGAAGAAGAGAAAAGAATAGAAGAACTATTGAAGAATCAAATAAATGAAAAGGAAGAGTCATGTTGTAAGTTAGAAGCTGAAATTGTTGACCTTAGAAAGAAGGTAGAAAAGTCAAACAAATTCTTGAATAGCTCATGAATCTTGGATGAGATCTTGGAAAGTCAAAGATCACCTTGTGATAAAACATGATTTGGATACAAAGAAGAAGCTACACATGTTGAAGCAAGTACCTCAAAGAAGCATGAGGTAAGTCCATCAAAGAAGGAAGACAATGTTGCAAAACAACCATCTACACAAGGCAAGGAAAATTTCAAAAGAAAAAAGAAAGGAAGACATCAAGAATCTATTCTTGGGACACCAAAACAAAGGTATGAAAGTATTTTTCATGGGAATTGTTATTCATGTAATGGATATGGTCACAAAGATTTTGAATGTAGATCTTATGAAAGGAGATATAATGGAATATTTTATAACACCATGAGGTGTTGGATATGTGATCAAGTAGGACACATTGTTGTTCACTGTAACACCATTAGATGCTATAGCTGTAGTGGATTTGGCCACAAATCCCAGGAACGATGGAACACAAGAAGAAAGTCCATGATGAAGACTTCAAATAGCATGGCTAGAACAAGGAATAAAGTAAGGAAGGGAGACATATTTGAAAAGATGGATGATCAGAGCTCAAGTTCCGAGTAGGGACATCTACAGAAGTGGGTGAAGAATACTGAGAAACCAAAACATAATGAAAGACTGAAAGGAAGTTCAAAAGTGTCATCTACTAAGGCATACACAGGTGACAGTGGTGAAAGTCGCATACATACACTAACTGACCTTGTATAGGTCACGTACATATGCGAGCTATCTATGCAACAGGCCGCATATATGTTGTGAAGCCTAAGGAAAAGGTCTATGCACATAGGTTGCAACTTGATGTGATGGTATAACTTTGTGATAAAAGGTCTAACATTGTTTGTTGCAGGTTCTGACACCGTTTGTTGTAGGTTTTCATGATTCTATATTGTATTATGTAAGGTGATGATGTAAAATAAAATATTGGGTGCATGGCACTAACCCATGAACATGGATTGATGCATTTTCTGTTGAAGAACAATGCTGGTTATGACAATGAAGTTATGACACCTTGGTTATGTGATATATCTTGATGATGTATTGGAAAGATTACTTGTTGGAAAGCTTGATTCATTTGGCATCTAGGCTACACATTGGGACATGTGATTGGTGAGTTGATGAGATGATCATGTTGTACATCATTGGTGATCTATAGTTGATGCATGATTGGTACTTTTCTAGTACATTGGTAGAGGCACCTACTAGCAGTTTGATTGGCACATGTTTTATGGAGGATTTGGCATACATATATGGATTCATAATTTTGTGGTATTGGTGCATGGTAATGTACATGTTTGGTACACTCATATATGGCATATGCTTGATGATACTACACCATTGGTACTAATTCATTAGCACAACAATTGGCATTTGTTTGAGATACATAATTGTGGCACTTGGTTCATGATAGAGACATATCATGAGTGATATGATACATTGTTTGGCATGTTGGTAGATGCACATGGTTGACATATTGGTATATGCACATGGTTGGCATATTGGCAGATGCACATGGTTGGCATATTGGTGGATGAACATGGTTGGTATATTGGTAGATGCACATGTTGGCATATTGGTAGAGGCATATGATTGATACATTCCATGGATGATATCTTTCAGCACATTGTATGATGTTGATGTACATGGTTTATATAAATAGGTGTTGTGCATGAAGAGCACACATTTTTGTACAGGATGTACTTGGTTGATATTTTGCTCATGATTCTTTATTTCATTGTTTCATGTTGTATGGTTTGGAACAAGTTTGATGCATGAACAGGTCCAAGGATCTTCATATGGTAGCATATTGTTAATATTGCAGAGAATATAGGGGGAGACATACCCTTAGGGGGATCCATTATTCTTCCCATGATTTTAGGAAGAGATATTGATCAGAAGCATGCCTAGAAAAGAGCCTTATATTTGAAGTAAGAGCACAGAAGCATAATTACAGGGGGAGTATGTTCGATGTATCTTCAACATTACATTAGAGTGATATCCCTTGTTCAAAAGGGGAGAGATTGTTTAGAGGAATATCAAAGGCACTCAGATAGGGGGAGAAACCCCAAGGAAAATTCAAGCAGGGGGAGCAGCCCCAAGAGGAGAATGGCACTTTTCCATTGATGTCAAAGGGGGAGAGTTAATCACATTGATGAGATTGATGTTTATTGATGGGGAGAGATAGTCACATTGACTATTGATGTAGAGGATGCCTTAACTACATGTTGACATCAATAATTGGTAATTGGTGTTGACATCAATGTTGGTATTGCCATCAATGCCAAAGGGGGAGATTGTTGGATCATGTTGTCATTGATGCTAATGGTTTGATTGATTGATGTCAAAAGATTCATTGATTGATGATTGATGTAATTTAATGTGTATTGTCCTTGATGAGAATGCATAGATGAATATGGATCAATGAGTTGTCATTGATATGATGAAGATCAATGAGTTGTCATTGATACATGATGAAGATGGATCGATGTGGTTTCATTGGCATATGATGTATTGTTGAAACAATTTATAGATGACTCATTATTGTCTTATCATGATTGATAAGGTGCACACATGTATGAACTCCAAAGTGGTAACCTTATGGTGAAAGACCTCATGGGAAGATGCTTTGCGGATTGATTTATCCTAGAAAAATGGTTGGAGGACCCATTATTGTATGTGGAATAATGAGATGAATATCAATGAAGTTGTTGGTGAAACTATCCTAGATGGATAGTGTTTGTCATGCGATTTTTGATGGTATGCGGAATGCACATAACTCTTCATGGTTTGAGAGTTATGGCCTTATGAAGTTGAAGGACCCCCATATGAAGGCTTGAAGCCCCCGAGGTCAAAGAAGTCAAAGTGGCCCAAAAGAAGAAATCATTATTTAAATGATAAATTAAAGTGACAAAGTCAAGGTGGATTATTTAAATAATAAAGAGAAGTGAAAAAAATCAAGAAAGATTATTTAAATGATAAAGTGAAGTGAAAAAATCAAGAAGGAATATTTAAATGATAAAGTATTGGAGAACTTTCTATTTATGGAAAGTGGTTAACCCTAAAATAAGGAAAATAGGTTAAGTGACCTAGAGGATGAAAATATAAATAATATAGCAATGGTCTCTTGCAAAATATCCTTATTGTGGATCAATGGAGAGATTCTTGTGAGAATATCTTTTGGAGTATTGATGGAGAGCTTCTTGTGAGAAAATTTTGGTGTGGATCTCTTGAGCATGATTGAAGATCTATTCTAAGAGAGAGGAGATTGGGAGGATCTCATGGACGCATTGAAGTTTCAGCAAGTCTGAGATCATGACGGTGAAATTCTTAGAATTATAGAAAAACCCTATTTTCCGATGTGTACGCAAGCTGTCTGTGTATAGGGTGTGTATATAAAATCTGCCAGTGTACAAGGTGCGTACAATCTGCAGGTTGTCAGTGTATAGGGAGAGTACAGTGGAAAAAATCATGGATTTTTGTGGTTGAGATGATGACAAGCTATTGAGGACTAAGGCAGGTTCTAGATCTGCACTCTATGGGCTCAGATCTATCACTGAGACACTGGTATGGTTACATTATTGTCTTGATGGATAACATTGCTTATTGTGTTGTGAATGCCTAGGGAATTCTTGGTATGGTTTCTATGATGTGGTTTATGTTGGTTGATGGAGTGAGTAACACTCTTATGATTCAGTATTGATATGATGGCTATAGTATGTTGATTTCTTATGCATGATTGAGTAGCATTCATATTGATTGGTTGTGGAGCATGAGTAAGCTATTGGAGAGCTTGGATGTATTGTGACTGGATGGTGGTCAGTTTGGACAGTGAGAAACAAAAGAGAATGATAAATTGGTTGCAGAGGATTTGAGTTGATCTTGAAGGATAAACCCTAATATCTCAGAAGGTATAAACAAGTTGTAGTACTGTTTGGGAGCGTATACACATGCTATAGTATTTCTTGGGTGTGTATACATGCAATTTGTACTACTGGTAGGGCACGTACTAAGAACATTGCCACCTCAACTAAAGATAGATTTTAAATTTAAAAAGTAAGGCTAAGAGAGACATAGTTTTGATCGCATTCCCTTCCATGTTCATATTAACATGTTTGAAGATTATACTATCACATAATAATTATTTACACACATATATGTGTTTTTATTCATACTTTACACACACATATATAGATATTTTCCTCAACCTAATTGTCCTGCAGAATACATGGATTTTCTTCAGTCATATTGTCAGATAGTTGGCTTAGGTTTATGGATAGTTGGTTTTCATTGATGTAAACTATTGGAGAGTGATATTGTAAATTTATTTCAACCCTTAGTGATTGATGTCAACCCTTAGAGAAAGTCTGATGGCGAATTCCAGTAGCACAAAGGTTTGGGTAATGGACCCAAGGTTGTTTCATGTATAATGGTATGAGTTTTAATATATTTGAAGGTAATACTATTATATATGGATAGTACATGTCATTCAATTTCTGGTGGTATGTGGAATGTCACATAACTCCTCAGGGTTAGAGAGTTATGGCGATGAGAAGTTGGAGAACACAGGTTTGGGTAATGGACCCCAGTTTGTTTGATGGATAATGGTGTTTGTTTTGATATATTTGAAGGAAATAATATTCTATATGGATAGTAAATGTCATGCCATTTATGGTGGTATGTGGAACGTCACATAACTCGTCACGGTTTGAGAGTTATGGCCTTACGAAGTTGGAGGACCCTCATATGTTGGCTTGAAGCCCAAAAAGGTCAAAGAAGTCAAAGAGCTTGCAAAGAAGAAATTATTATTTAAATGATAAAGTAAAGTGACAAAGTCAAGAAGGATTATTTGAATAATAAAGTGAAGTGACAAAATCAAAGAAGATTATAAAGTGAGGTGACAAAGTCAAGGAGAAATATTTAAATGATAAAGAAATGGAGAACTTTCTAATTATGGAAAGTGGTTGACCCTAAAAATGAGGAAAATAGGTTAAGTGACCTAGAAATAGGTTAAGTGACCTAGAAATAAGTTGAGTGACCTAGAAATGAGTTTAGTTACCTAGAAATAGGTTAAGTGACCTAGAAGTGGGTTAAGTGACCTCCAAGCGGGTTAAGTGACCTAGAAGATGCTTTTAAGGAAACTACTTGGAGAGTATAAATAAGAGGAAAGGCTCTCTCATTTCAAATTACACTTGAGAATATTGAATATATATGGGTGAATGAAGTAACCAATGTATATCTAAGCCGAATTATAGAGGGAAGGTGAAGAAAATAATGTTGGAATTCAAGGGAGGATAAATTCTTTTGATGATGTTTTCTAAGGTATGTTATTTACAGGTCATCTCACCATTTTCACAATAAATTTTTTTATAGAATGATTCAGACTGTTCAATTTATAGTCCATTGAGGAAACATATACAAGTATCCGTTGTAAGACATTCATCTTGTGGGTCGTTGTATTTTTGGAGTTACACTCCGTGGAAAATAGGGTTTGTGGCTAGTCCCGAAACTAGTCTAAAACAAGTGTTTCAGATAAAAACATCATAACTTTTTCATAACGGATCCAAATTAAGTAAGACCAAATGTGTTAGTTATAGTATAGTATTTAGTATTCCGTGCAACAATTTTAGATTGATTAAACAAATATTCTATGTGGGGCATGCTCTACAAGGTCGCTCTCTAGAATAAAACAAAATTCAGCAAGGTATGCCATGTTTTCTATAACTCCTTTTTTGAGAGGTTCCAAGCAGTAAAACTTGGAGGAATTGCACAAAACACATTGAATAACATTCTGTATCATTTTCAGATCTTTATTCATTATAGGTACATAGTTATGATTATTTCAAATCAGGGTTGTTGACTAATACAAAACTAGTCATGTGAGACTAAAGTAAAGTTTGATGAAAATGCTAGTCTGTTGTTGTTAAAGTTAAGGAAGGTTTGCAGGTATGTTATCATATACACCAGCTCTATTACAAAGTTACAAATCATATTTGGATGATGAAATTGATGAAGGATTTTGGTTAAGGTACATGTTGGGTACATGGTTGAGACAAATATTTGATGAGTTGACACATACATGAGGTGTATAGTTGATGATGTTGGTACATATTGATGAGTCATAGTTGATGAGTAGTTGATACATGATTGCCACATACTTGGTACATGGTTGGAGGCACTTGTTAGTAGTATTGTTGACACATGGTTTATGGATGATTTACCATACTTGTATTGGTATATTATTAGAAGCACATATTGATCTTGGTGATGATTATGAGTTGTCGTGTTATGGTTGGTTGATGCACATCTTTGAGAGTTGTCTTGGTGAGTAGATATGATTTGGTTGATAAGATTTATGAGACAAGTTGTTGTGATAGTTTGTTTGGACATGTTGTTGTGACAGGTTATTTGTACAGGTTTGGTGCATGGTTGATGCACTTGTTCATGGTACATGTTTTGTATAGGTTTGGTGCATGGTTGATGCACTTTTTCATGGTATAAGTTTTTTACAGGTTGGTGCATGGTTGATGCAGTTGCTCATGGTACATGTTTTGTATAGGTTTGGTGCATGGTTTATGCACTTGTTCATGGTACAGGTTTTGTACAGGTTGGTCCATGGTTGATGCACTTGTTTATGGTACTGGTTGATTACATGTTGATTGGTACAGGTTTACAACAATATATATCACAGTGATAGTGTGACAGTGGTTCCATCATTCTACTTATACTTCAAGGCGGTTGGATGGGGCAAGGATAGGTGGTTGTATCCACCTTCTGGTTGTAGCCGGAGAACATAGGGAGTTGTAGCCTCCTTGTGGTTGTAGCCAAAGAATAGGGGAGTTGGAGCTTCCCTCAGGTTGTAGCCTAAGAAACAAGGGGGTTGGAGCCTCCTTCCAGTTGCAACTGGAAAACAAAGGAAGTTGGTGCTTCCAATGAATGTAATTCTTCAAGACATATATAAAAAACATTATGTGGTTTTCTTTTGCTTTGGGTTTCCACATAAAACATTGGTGTACTATGTATGCCTATGATTGTTCATTTTCTCATTGCTTATTTACTTTGTAGTTATTGGATGATAATGTTACATTGATATAACACTTGGATTATATGGTTAAAAAGGATTAAATTTCTCTATTATTAATTGACCCCCCCTCTTAGTAATCCAATAATTGGTATCAGAGTTGGTTCCTTCAGGAAAAAGTTTAACCACTGGAAGGAGATCATGGATTATTCTGAGAATGGAGTACCAATGTTTGATGGTCATAATGGTTTTAAGTATGATATGTGGAGCATAAGGACAAAAAAATTTTACAGGCACATGGAAATTATATTTGGCTATCAATTTCTACAGGATATGATAGTTCAAAAAGGGTAAAGACTGTAGACAAGAAGGAATTGATGAAGAATAACAAAATAGAAATGGATTTCATCTAGGAAGGATTACCTAATCCGGTAAGATAAAAGGTTGGTAAATGTTCATCAGCAAATTTTTTTGGGGATAAGTTACATGACATATATTCTTCACCCATCACAGATTCATAAAATGTCAAAGAATATGTAGATACAAATCAAGAAGAATTATGTTCACCATGTCAAGAAGATTAAGAAGATGAAGAGTACATAATCACCATAGGTATGTTTTTTTGTTCTAATTGTGAAAAACGTGGACATATTGAAATAGAATGCCATGAAGGAAATGAGATAGAAAACTAATTGAAAAGGAGGACAATTATGAAGAAGAATTTATTAGTTCTTTAGATGAACTAAGAGAAGAAAAAAATTCACTCAAGAAAGAATTGATAAAACAAAAGCAAAGTGTTCACATTTTTGAAGAAGCCCAACAGTTCATCGACAACTTAAGAACTCAACTAGAAGAAGCTAGAAAGATCGAAGAAAATCTTGAATATCAAAAGCAGTTTTTGGAAACCAACATAGCAGCACAAAAGGAAGATGTAGAAATGAGAGAGAAGATATTGATATATCATCTTAAGGAAATAACTAACAATCTAAATCAGCTTGAGGAAGAGTTTGTTCAACAAGAGAAAGGACTCGAAGAAGAAATAATCACATTAAAAATTCATCTTGAAGAAGCGAAAAGAACAAAAGAAGTCATGAAGTCTCAGATATGAAGAAAGAAGAAGAGGTTGAGAAGCTTGAATAAGAAGTTGTGACATTGAGAAGTAAAATCGTCAATCTCAACAAGAACGTTGAAGAGACAGAAACATCCACATCAGTTATAGAGAATGAAGAGAAGCCCTATAGGTTTCTAGAAAATAAGAATGAAGAAAATAGAAAGAGTTATGCAGAAGTACTCAAAGGAAGGAATCATCTAAGAAAACTATTGAAGATACATCTTCAAGAATACCATCCATGTTCAAGCTACACAGAAGCTTCAATCGTGATCATGATTAGTCAAGGCAAAAATTCAGAAGGACTACGCCACAAAGAAGATCATTCATTCCCAGGTATGCAAATTTATTTTATGGTCATTGTTTTTATTGTACTAACTTTGGACATAAGGTTGTAGATTGTAGGGATTATAAAATAAATGTTCAAGAAAGAAGTGTCTGTGTGGTCGCACATAACATTGAGTGTTACAAATTTCATAACTATGGACACATAGTCAGTGATTGTAGAATCATGATCGATACTTCCATGAAAGAGAATATTGATATCAGATATAAGAAAGTATGGATAATAAAATTGGAAGAACAAGTGAACAAAGACTAGGTACCAAAGATCGTAAGATTGACAATAAAATGAGATGAAGAAAATTCTACAGAGAAAAGGAAAGATGTCAGATACATAAAGGTTTGGAAAATAACTAAAAGAAAGTAAGGACAGGTAAATAAGGAACACATTCAAGAGATTGTACTTTCAGGCATTGTAGTGAAATATGAATCCACAGACAGAAATAAATAAGTCATATCTCAGAGAGATAATGAATATACCAATGAAGATGATGATGAATACACATCAGAGTAGGAATTGTTCTGAGCCATCTGGCTTAGAGACTCCCAAGTAATATGAATATTATATAGGGGGAGTCTATGTGATAGTTGTGACAGACCAAAGAACCATCCTTCGAGCAGCTTGTAGAGTTTGAGAAGACAGATTCAGAGCAATCAGTTAGTAGAAGTACAATTTGATAGATTAATCAAGAATTCATGATAATATAGTTATAAATGGGTTAGCATTATGGATAGGTGTGCAAGTAGAGTCTTGGATAATATGGACATAGATGGATTCATAAGAACACTTAGCAAGTTTGGATAGATATATGATAGTAAACGAGAGTATGGATTCATAGATTGGTTCAGAGAGTGGTTTAGAGACAAAGGAACATTATCATAATGGATGATAATTACATAGGAAATGGCTCGAACAATGCTAATGGATTCCAAATTGACAGATATTTTTTGGACACATCCAATGCATACATCAGTTCACATTCAAAACAAAGTAATGCTTAGAAAAAACAATGACAAAATTCCCTACGAACTTCAGAAAATGAAGTGCAGACAACAACCTCTACATCAAGGTAAGTCAATATAGTATTTTATTAATTGAAGTTTGTGTTGATGATATTATTTTTGGTAGTGATGATGGTAGGTTAAGCCATAAATTTGCAAAGGATGTGCAAAATAAATTTTAAATGTCATTACTTGGAGAACTATCTTTATTTTTGGGAATTCAGATATGTCAAAGTAACCAAGGAATTTTATCTCAAGCCAAGTATATCAGAGAAATGCTAAAGAGGTTTGGAATGGAAGACTGCAAGCCAGTTATCACTCCCATGAAAACTAGTTGCAAGTTAATAAAAGATGATGATTCAAAGTCTATAGATTAGAGGAAATACAGGTCAATGATTGGTAGCCTACTATATGTGACAACATCCAAACCAAATGTAATGCAGACAGTTGGACAGGTGGCATGATTTCAAGAAGAACCAAATGAATCACATGTATTACCAGTGAAGAGGATTTTTAGATATCTCATAGGAACATAAGAGTTTGTATTATGGTATCCAAAAGGAAAGGATCTATCACTTATTTCCTACAAAGATGCAGATTGGGCAAGTTGCATTGATGACCGACGAAGCACCAATGGAGCAATGTTCTACTTGGGTGAGTGTTTAGTATATTGGATAAGAAAGAAACAATCATCAATATAATTATCTACAACCGATGCATAATATATTAAAACAACAACATGTTGTACATAGGTTCTATGGATGAAACAAACTTTGACAGATATACAGGTTGAGTATGATGAGCCCATTCCAATCTATTGTGATAATACAAGTTCCATCAGTATCTCAAAAAACCCGGTGATGCACTCCAAGACGAAGCACCTTCCAAACAAGTATCACTTTCTACAGGAACAGGTTGCAGAGAAGAACATCAGAGTTGAATATGTGGGAACAAAAGAACAAGTGGCATACATCTTTACAAAACTGCTTCCATGGGAATCCCTTGAGTATCTCTGCTAGAGACTAGGAGTAATTTCTACTCCAAAATGAATGCTTTTGAATGCTTATATTACATGTCTTCGATGTACATGAGGAAGCACCATAAATAGAACAAAGGGGGAGAGATTTATCAAATGCGGATGTAAATTCTTAAAGAGAGAGCATGGAGGCATTTTTCCAAGGGGAGCGATTATCACAAGGGAAGAATGAGCGATATGAATTTAGAGTGATACCCTTTGTCAAAGGGGGGAGATATTATTCATATGAATGGAATAAGAGTAATCAGAGGATTATAAACACAAAGAAAATCAAAGGTACGTAGACAAGGGGAGCAACCCCGAGGAGAGTTCATTCAGGGGGAAAAACCCCAAAGGGAGGTACCCATTTCCATTGATGTCAAATGGGGAGAGATAGAAACATTGATAAAGAGTATAAGCATGAACGTTATCATGACTAAGTGTTGCCATCAATGTTGGTGTTGTCATCAATGCTGAAGGGGGATATTGTCAGACAATTGGCTTAGGTTGATGGATAGTTATTATGGATTGTTGGTTGTCATTGATGTCAACTATTGGAGAGTGATATTTTAGATTTATGTCAAACCTTAGTGATTGATGTCAACCCTTGGAGAAATTCCAGTAGAGAATTTCGGTAGCACAAAGGTTTGGGTAATGGACCCAAGGTTGTTTCATGTATAATGATATGATTTTTAATATATTTGAAGTTAATACTATTCTAGATGGATAGTACATGTCATTTGATTTTTGTTGGTATGTGGAATGTCACATAACTCCTCACGGTTAGAGAGTTATGGCCATGAGAAGTTGGAGAAACCAGGTTTGGTTAATGGACCCAAGTTTGTTTGATGGATAATGGTATTAGTTTTGATATATTTGAAGGAAATACTATTCTATATGTATAGTGCATGTCATTACATTTCTGGTGGTATGTGGAACGTCAAATAACTCCTCACAGTTTGAGATTTATGGCCTTACGAAGTTGGAGGACCCACATATGTTGGCTTGAAGCCCCAAAAGGTCAAAGAATTCAAAGAGCTTGCAAAGAATAAATTATTATTCAAATGATAAATTAAAGTGACAAAGTCAAGAAGGATTATTTAAATAATAAAGTGAAGTGATGAAATAAAAGAAGATTATAAAGTGAGGTGACAAAGTCAAGGAGGAATATTTAAATGATAAAAGAAATGGAGAACTTTCTAATTATGGAAAGTGGTTAACCCTAAAAATGAGGAAAATAGGTTAAGTGACCTAGAAATAGGTTATGTTACCTATAAATAAGTTGAGTGACCTAGAAATGAGTTTAGTGACCTAGAAATAGGTTAAGTGACCTAAAAGTGGGTTAAGTGGCCTAGAAGATGCTTTTAAGGAAGATACTTGGAGAGTATAAATAAGAGGCAAGGCTCTCTCATTTCAAATTATAGTTGAGCATATTGAATATATATAGGTGATTGAGGTAACCAAAGGATATCTAATTCAATTTTTATAGTGAATATGAAGAAAATAAGGCCATAATTCAAGGGAGGATACATTCTTTTGATGATGCTTTCTAAGGTATGTTATTTACAGGTCATCTCACCATTTTTGCAATAAAAATTTTTCTAGAATGATTCAGACAGTGAAATTGATGATAGGCCATTGAGAAAACATATCCAAGTATCATTGGTAAAACATTCAGTTTGTGGATCGTTGTATTTTTGGATTGGAAAATAGTGTTTGTGGCTAGTCTTGAAACTAGTCTAAAACAAGTGTTTCAGGTAAAAACATCATAACTTCTTCATAATAGATCCAAATTTTGTAAGACCAAATGTGTTGGTAAGAGTACAACCTATAGTATGTTTTGTAACATTTTTAGATCAATTCAACAAATATTCTATGCAGGGCATGCTCTCTAGAATAAGCTAGAATTCAACAAGGTATGCCATTTTTGCTATAACTCCTATTCTGAGAGGTTCCAAGTAGTGACACTTGGGTGAATTGCATAAAACACACTAAAGAACATTGTATATCATTTTCAGAGCTTTGTTCATTACATGTACATAGTTATGATTATTTCAAGTCAGGGTTTTTGACTAATCAAAAACTAGTCATGTGAGACTAAAGTAAAGTTTGATTAAAATGCTAGTCTCTTGTTGTTAAAGTTGAGGAAGGTTTGCAGGTATGTGATCATATACAGCATATCTATTACAGAGTTACAAATCAGATTTGGATGATGAAATTGATGAGGGATTTAGGTTAAGGTACATGTTGGGTACATGGTTGGGACAAGTAGTTGATGAGTTGGCACATACATGAGGTGTATAATGTTGGCATGTTTTTAGACAGAGGCGGAGTATGTGTGTCTGTCATTGATGGCGCGTGTTTTTCATTGATGGCGAAGATCAACATGATCAGATGGCGAATATCAACACAATCAGTAGCATAATGATAATGGAAATATCAACAGTACAAACTCGGAAGGAGGAAAATAGTCAAAGCATGACAAAGGTTTCATTTCGGAGTTTCGTAGATCAGGAAATCCAAAGGAAATAGGTTCAAACTCGTGATATGCGAGATCACGAAAATATATGGATAGTCAGATCACCAAGGATTGTGGACCGTTGATCAAGCATGAAGAAGGCTCGTGAAGTGGAAAAATCGTGATAAGATCTGGATCGTTGATCCAAGAGGGGCACGTGGCGATAGATCAGAGCATGATAGAATACTCGAGATGTGAAAGTGTGAGATTTGTTTTTGAATAAGGCTGCGGTCACAGCCAATGGTTACATTTGTGGAAGATGGAGGAAGAAGCTAGTGGTGTTAAGCTCCATCTTGGAGTCTCGTCGATAGCAACTTGGAGCATCAAGACTCTTCATCATAGGAATCATAATATGCGAGATTGCGATGAGATTTGGACCATCGGATCATCAGAGATGTCGACCGTTGATCAAGCTCAATGAATTTTATAAGTTCATGAAATACGAAGCACCTTTTGGCACAGCCTGTGGTCACCACCGTTGGTCACATGAGAGGAAGAAGCTAGCGGTTTTAAGCTCCATCTCGGAGTCTCATCGATCGTGACTTGGAGCATCAAGACTCTTCATCACAGGAATCATGATATGCGAGATCGCGATGAGATCTAGACCATCGGATCATCAGAGATATAAACCATTGATCAAGCTCAATGAAGTTTATAAGTTCAAGAAATACAAAGTGCCTTTTGGGGTATCATGTGGTCACCGCCGATGGTCACATGAGGGGAAGAATCTAGCAATGGTAATATCCATATTGGAGTCTCAGTGATCGTGACTTGGAGTGTCGAGATCCTTTATCACAGGAATGCCGATATGCGAGATCATGAAATTCAAATTCTATCTAGCTCTTGGTCACAGCCAGTGGACATATGGGACAAATGCAAGACCTTGCCGATTTAATCCATCGGTGCAGGTGAATTTGAATATGATCGTAGGGCTACTGTTTCACTTCACAGTTAATTAATCAGTTATAATTCAGTTAGCAAAATGGATTCATGATTCGTAATCGATTGGCGATTTAGTTGCTGAGGCGTTTTTGCCCAAGAAGATTCGAGGTGTAACTGATGAGGCATGCGTGAATAAAATGTGATATGAAGCGACTGTGTCATGTTGGTTGTTCTATCCAGAAAAAATGTGATGAACTGTAAGAATATTAAAATTAAAGGTTGCAGATCTTGAGATAAAACTCAGAGATGAGTACCAATTGCTGAATAGACAGAAGCAAGAGCAGAATAACAGAATAGCATGAAGCAGAGAAGAATATTAGAATAGCATGAAGCAGAGCAGAATAGAAAAATAGCATGAAGTAGAGAAGAATAGCAGAATAACATGAATCATAGAAGAATAGCAGAATAACATGAAGCAGAGCAGAATTGCAGAACAGTTTTTGAAGCAGAGAAGAATTGTAGAAGAGAAAAGAAGGGGTAAGAATTGAGACACCTGTATTGTTTGTTTTTCTATCACTTATTCATAACCAGAGAGGTAGGGTGGTTCTAGGGAGGACTGTGGTCCTCTGATATTCAAGTTGGTGCTTGAATATTGGGAGTTGTAGCTTCCATCTAGTTGTGGCTAAAAAAACAGGGTGCCAGGGTGGTGCTTGGGAAAACACAGAGTTTTCTATATGCAAGTTGGTGCTTGTATAAGTGGAAGTAGGTGTTTCCATCCAGTCGGTGCTGGAATACGCAGGGAGTTGGTGCTTCCTTCTAGTGGGTGCTAGAGAAATCGGAGAGTTGGTTCTCTTAAACAAGTTGGAGCTTGTAAAACAGAGGTAGTAGCCTCACTTTGAGTTGGTGCTCAAACATAGATGATCTACAAAACTTAAAAGACTGCCTATCATTTCGAAGAAGAAGAGGTTTTCTCCCTTTATGGGTTTCCTCGTGAAAATCTGTCTCTATGTATATCTTATGTGTGATTGATGCTGATTATTTATGGTGTTCATATGATGTATATTATTGATGGTCACTTGATGAAAGATTAAAAATGGTTTAATAGTCTTAATATTGTTTAAGCACAATAACAATTGATTCACCCCCCCACTCAGTTGTCTTAGTAATTTCAACAATTGGTATCAGAGCGGGTTCCTTTTATTTAAAGGTAGATCTGTAAGCTTAAACATGACAAGTCATGAAGGGACTTCAACCAGTAAGCCTCCTCTGTTTGATGGAACAAATTTTGCCTTTTGGAAGGTTAGAATGAGAAAATACCTAATGGCCTTAGGTGTTGATGTTTGGGATGTAGTAGAGACTGGATATACAAAGCCTGTTGTGTTGGCTTCCAAGGATGATAAGTTAGAATTTAGCTTTAATGCTAAGGGAATGAATTCTATATTGAATGGACTTGCAGAAGTCGAGTTTGTAAAGGTGATGCATCTTCAAACTTCCAAAGAAATGTGGGATAAACTTATTAGCAGCTATGAAGGAAATGAGAAATTAAAAGATGCCAAACTTCAAACATTTAGGTTGAAGTTTGAACAACTAAAGATGAATGAAGATGAAATAGTTAGCAATTATTTTTTAAGAGTTGAAGAACTTGTGAATGCCATGAAGGGTCTTGGTGAGAAGCTTGAAGAATCAAATTTAGTTCAGAAGATCTTAAGATCTTTGCTTGATAAATTTAATCCAAAAGTCTCTGCAATAAAAGAACTAAATGATCTTAAAACTCTGTCAATTGATCAACTCCTAGGAACTTTAACTGCATATGAAATGAGAATCAACAAAGATAAATCCATTACTAGAGAAGCATCTTTTAAAGAAGACAAGAATACTTATTCAGATTTAGATGATATTGAGGCAAAATTTGTGAGAAGGTTAAAGAAAGGATCAGGAAAATATCAAGGCAAGCTTCCCTTCAAATGTTTTAACTGTTGTAAGATAGGTCATTTTTCATCTAAGTGTCCCCATCAGAAAAAGGACCAGAACTCTGATGATGAAAAGAAGTACAAATTCAAGAAATATAGTAAGAAGAAAAGTTTGTGTGCAAATAATGACAATTCCTCAGAAGACATAGATAGTGATTCATCATGTGAA
>ML784762.1:62181-100011 GCA_009831015.1 Picea engelmannii | reverse complement strand
CAAGATATTCAACGAATAACCATCTTCCACAACAAAGATTGAGACAACCAAGAAACAAACAACCTCAGACTATAAATCATGCGATGGCTGGGAAAAGGACGCAGGTTAAACATAACAATAGTTATGAGCATAACAATTGCTATGATCTTCTATTTAGTGAACCAAAATGTTACATCTGTCATAACTATGGACATAAAGATGCAGATTGTCGCTTAAGGAATTACAAGCCAGATTTGATTCCCACTGCTGAAAATGTCAAGGTTTGGAAGAAGAAAGCAGATGACAAGTGTGGACTAGTATTATCAGCCCAAAGACAAAATAATCCCTGGTATATTGAAAGTGGATGTTACAAACATATGACTAGAGACAAAAGCAAGTTTCTAACTCTAAGTGAAAGCAAATCATGGAATGTAACTTTTGGAAATGATGCACCAGGAAAAATAAAAGGTAAAGGAATGGTAAGTTTGAGTAATGGCAAAGGGAAAGCTCAAGATGTGTTGTTTGTAGAAGGCATGAAACATAATCTTCTTAGTGTCAGTCAAGTCTGTGACCGAGGATGTGAAGTCATTTTTACCTCTACAAACTATAGAATAAAATCTGTGAATTCAGGACAGCTAGTTGCAAAAGGGATAAGAACAGAAAATAATGTCTATGTGTTAAAAGAAGAAAAAGAAGAATGCCACTTAAGCAAGTATGATGAAAGTTGGTTGTGGCATAGGAGACTTGGACACCTAAATTTTGATCATATAATCAACCTCAAAAACAATGGGGCAGTAAAAGATCTTCCAAAGATATCAAATCCATACGACTTTGTTTGTAAACCCTTCTAGATAGGAAAGCTTACTCGCACTCAGTTCAAATCTAAAAACTTTCCTTCAATAGAAAAACCTCTCCAGTTAGTACATATGGATTTATGTGGACCATCAAGGAAAGAAGGTACAGGAAAATAAAATTATTTTATGTTGATTATTGATGATTATTCTAGACTAACATGGGTTTCCTTTTGGAAGGAAAAATATGAAGCATTTGAAAAATTCAAAGTGTTTAAGGCTCTGAATGAGAATCAAAGAGGAAAAATATTAAAGGAAGTAAGGTCTGATAGAGGAGGAGAGTTTAGTTCATGGAACTTCAAAGAGTTATGTGATAAACATGGGATCAAAAGAAAATACACAATTCCATGGACTCCACAACAAAATGGAGTTGTTGAGAGGCAAAATAGATCAATACAGCAAATGGCAAGATCAATGATGAACAAAATGAACATACCTCAGAAATATTGGGTAGAAGCAATTCATACAGTTGTTCATATCCTTAACAAAGTTCATCTCAGGCCACATAGTGACAAGACTCCTTATGGACTATGGTTTGGAAGACCCGCTTCAATCAAGCATTTTAAAGTCTTTGGGAGTAAATGTTATATCAAGAACAATGATGAAAATATTGGCAAATATGATGACATGGTTGATGAAGGTATCTTCTTGGGTTATGCTACAAACAGTAAAGGGTGCAGATGTTACAATAAGAGGCTGCATAAACTAGTTGATTGTATAGACATAAAGGTTGATGAAGAAGTCTCAGTCATGAATGTAAATAGTGCTGAACCAAGTACAGAAGATATAGTTGAAGATGAAGATGAACAGGTCCAAGGATCAGGAAGAGAAGAATATGAATCAGATGAATATATGAATACTCAGGTTGACACAAATTAGTAGAAAGAAGAAAAATCACCTCTCAGAATTGTTAGAAAGAATCATCCTGAAAATCAGATAATTGGAGATATAAATAAAAGAATTCAGACAAGAAGGAAATTGATTAAAGACTCAGAACGATCTCAAGTTGCTTTTTTATCTATGATTGAACCTAAAAAAAATTATGAATCCAGCCAACATGAAGATTGGATTAGAGCAATGAATGAAGAGATTGATCAGATTGAGAAGAACAATACTTGGGAGCTTGTCCCTAGACCTGAAGAGAAGAATGTAATAGGTTCCAAATGGGTGTTCAAAAATAAAATGAATGAAAAAGGACAAGTTGTTAGAAATAAAGCCAGATTGGTCTATAAAGGGTATGCATAAGTTGAAGGTCAGGACTTTGATGAAACTTTTACACCAATGGCAAGATTGGAGGCCATCAGAATGTTTATTTCTTATTCATGTCATAAGAACTTTAAAGTTTATCAGATGGATGTTAAATCAACATTTCTTAATGGAGATCTAGAGGAAGAAGTATATATGGAGCAACCTGAAGGATTCTCATTGATAGATAATCCTAATTATGTTTGCAAGCTGAAGAAGGCCTTATATGGACTGAAACAAGCACCACGAGCTTGGTATTATAGACTAGACAAATTTTTACAAGACAAAGGGTTCGAGAAAGGTACTGTTGACAACAATCTCTACATTAAGTCTGAAGGTGATAATTTACTAGTTGTTTTGGTTTATGTAGATGATATTATTTTTGGATGTACTAATGAATAATTTTTCCAGTGGTTTGCTAACTCTGTGCAAATAGAATTTGAGATGTCCATGATAGGAGAACTTTCATATTTTATTGGTTTACAAGTATATTAGAGTTTTGTAGGAATATTTATCTCTCAAGAAAAATATTTGAAAGAGATGTTGAAGAAATTTCAGATGGAGGATTCCTCTCCTATTAGCACACCTATGGTGGTTGGTTGTAAGCTCAATAAAGATGATATTTCACTGGATGTTGATCAAAGGACATATCGTTCTATGATAGGTAGTCTTATGTACATCACAACATCCCGTCCTGATATAATGCAGGCTGTTGGAATGGTAGGTCATTATCAGTCAACTCCTAAACAAAGTCACTTGGTAGCTGTCAAAAGGATATTCAAATACTTGAAGGGAATAATGACTTATGGTTTGTGGTATCCCAGAAATCAGAATTTTCAATTAACTTCTTATTCAGATGCAGATTGGGAAAATTGTGTGGATGAAAGAAAGAGCACTAGTGGAGGTGCCTTTTTCATAGGTGACTTGTTGGTAGCATGGATTAGTAATAAGTAGGGATCTATTTCCTTATCAACTACGAAAGTAGAGTACATTGCTGCTACTACCTGCTGCACTCAGATTTTGTGGATGATTCAAACTCTTGCAGATTTGAAGGTAAACTATACTGATCCGATTACAATTCACTGTGATAACACTAGTGCCATTAGTGTCTCCAAGAATCTTGTTTTTCATTGCAAGACTAAGAATATCCCAATAAAATACCATTTTCTCAGAGAACAAGTCACAAACAGAGTTGTTCAGCTGAATTATATCCCTTCCACAAAACAGATAGCTGATATCTTTACTAAACCATTAGCAGCGACCACTTTTGGATATCTTCGTCAAAAGTTGGGGGTTATAACTTCTTTCGTCTAATTTGTTCACTTGGTAAGGGGGAGTACTTATTGAATATCTGTTGTATTTCTAAGTTGCTCATAGTTGACAAGGGGAGTATGTACTGCAACAGCTCAGGGGGAGTGTGTTTCTTCTTTGACATTGATGTCAAAGGGGGAGAAAGTGTGGTAATTTCAAGGATGTTACAGTGGTATAGTTGGATGTTCTTCAAGGGGTTGACATCAATGCCAAAGGGGGAGATTGTTGGCATGTTTTTAGACAGAGGTAGAGTATGCATGTTTGTCATTGATGGCGCATGCTTTTCATTGATGGAGAAGATCAGCATGATCAGATGGTGAAGATCAACATGATCAGTAGCATAGTGATAATAGAAAGATTAACAGTACAAACTTAGAAGGAGGAAAATAGTCAAAGCACGACAAAGGTTTTGTTTCAGAGTTTTGCAGATCAGGAAATCCAAAGGAAAGAGGTTCAAACTCACGATATGCGAGATCACGAAAAGATCTGGACCGTCAGATCACCAAGGATTGTGGACCATTGATCAGGCATGAAGAAGGCTCGTGAAGTGGTGAAATCGCGATAAGATCTGGATCGTTGATCCAAGAGGGGCATGTGGTGATAGATTAGAGCACGACAGAATACCTGAGACATGAAAGTGTGAAATATGTTTTCGAATAAGGCTGTGGTCACAACCAGTTGTTACATCTGCGAAAAATGGAGGAAGAAGCTAGTGGTGTTAAGCTCCATCTCGAAGTCTCATCGATCGCGACTTGGAGCATCAAGACTCTTCATCATAGGAATCATGATATGTGAGATCGCGATGAGATCTAGACCATCGGATAATCAGAGATCTCGATCGTTGATCAAGCTCGATGAAGTTTATAAGTTTGCAAAATACGAAGTGCCTTTTGGCACAGCCTGTGGTCACATGAGAGGAAGAAGCTAGTAGTGTTAAGCTCCATCTCAGAGTCTCGTCAATTGTGACTTGGAGCATAAAGACTCTTCATCACAAGAATCGCAATATGAGAGATCACGATGAGATCTGGACAGTCGGATCATCGGAGATCTCGACCGTTGATCAAGCTCATTGAAGTTTATAAGTTCACGAAATACGAAGCATCTTTTGGCCCAACCTGTGGTCATCGTCGATGGTCACGTGAGGGGAAGAAGCTAGCGATGATAAGCTCCATCTCAAAGTCTCAGCGATCATGACTTGGAGTGTTGAGATCCTTTATCACAGGAATGTCGAGATTTGAGATCACGAAATTCAAATTTTGTCTAGCGCTTGGTTACAGCTAGTGGACATATAGGATAAACGCAAGACCCTACCGATTTAATTCAATGATGCATGTGAATTTGAATATGATTGGAGGGCTATTGTTGCACTTCACAATTAATTAATCAATTATGATTCAATTAGAAAAACAGATTCATGATTCGTAATCGGTTGGTGATTTAGTTGCTGAGGCGTTTTTGCCCTAGAAGATTTGAGGTGTAACTGATGAGGCGTGCATGAATAAAATGTGATATGAAGTGACTGTGTGATGTTGGTTGTTCTAACCAGAAAAATGTGATGAACTGTAAGAAGATTAAAATTAAAGGTTGCAGAGCTTGAGATAAAACTTAGAGATGAGTAACAGTTGCTGAACAGATAGAAGCAAGAGCATAATAGTAGAATAGCATGAACCAGAGCAGAATAATAGAATAGCATGAAGCAGAGCATAATAAAAGAATAGCATGAAGCAGAGAAGAATAACAGAATAGCATGAAGTAGAGCAGAATAGCAGAATAGCATGAAGCAGAGCAGAATTGCAGAACAGTTTTTGAAGCAGAGAATAATTGCAGAAGAGAAAAGAATGGGTAAGAATTGAGACACTTGTATTTTTTTTTTTTCTATCTCTTATTCATGACCAGAGAGGTAGGGTGGTGTTAGGGAGGACTGTGGTCCTCTAATATTCGAGTTGGTTCTTGAATATTGGGAGTTGTAGCTTCCATCTAGTTGTGGCTAGAAAAATAGGGTGGCAGGGTGGTGCTTGGGAAAAAACAAAGTTTTCTATATGCAAGTTGGTGCTTGTATAAGTGGAAGTAGGTGCTTCCATCCAGTCGGTGTTGGAATACTCAGGGAGTTGGTTCTTCCTTCTAGTGGGTGCTAGAGAAACCAGAGAGTTGGTTCTCTTAAACAAGTTGGATCTTGTAAAACAAAGGTAGTAGCCTCACTTTGAGTTGGTGCTAAAACATAGATGATGTACAAAACTTAAAAGACTGCCTATCATTTCGAAGAGGAAGAGGTTTTCTCCCTTTATGGGTTTCCTCGTGAAAATATGTCTCTGTGTATATCTTATGTGTGATTGATGCTCATTATTTATGGTGTTCATATGATGCATATTATTGATGATCACTTGATGAAAGATTAAAAATGGTTTAATAGACTTAATATTGTTTAAGCACAGTAACAACTGATTCACCCCCCTCCTCTCAGTTGTCTTAGTAATTTCAACATATAGTTGATGATGTTGGTACATCTTGATGAGTCATAGTTGATGATTATTTGATACATGAATGGTACATACTTGGTACATGGTTGGAGGCACTTGTTAGTAGTATTTTTGACAAATGGTTTATGGATGATGTAGCATACTTATATTGGTATATTATTAGAAGCACATATTGATCTTGGTGATGGTTATGAGTTGTTGTGTTATGGTTGGTTGATTCACATCTTTGAGAGTTGTCTTGGTGATTGATATTGGTGAGTATATATGAATTGGTTGATAAGATTGATGAGACAGGTTGTTGTGATATGTTGTTTGGACAGGTTATTTGTATAGGTTTGGTGCATAGTTGATGCACTTGTTCATGGTGCAGTTTTTGTATAGGTTTGGTGCATGGTTGATGCACTCGTTCATGGTACAGGTTTTGTACAGGTTGGTGCATGGTTGATGCGCTTGTTCATGGTATAGGTTTTGTACAGGTTTGGTGCATGGTTGATGAACTTGTTCATGGTACAGGTTTTGTATAGGTTGGTGCATGGTTGATGCACTTGTTTATGGTAAAGGTTGATTATAGGTTGATTGGTACAGGTTTACAATAGTATATCTCACAATGATAGTGTGACAGTGGTTCCATCATTCTACTTAAACTTCATAGTGGTTGGACGGGGTGAGGACATGTGGTTGTAGCCAGAGAACATGGGGGGGGTTGTAGCCTTATTCTGGTTGTAGCTAGAGAATAGGAGAGTTGGATATTCCCTCAAGTTGTAGATTGATAAATAAGGGGGTTGGAGCCTCCTTCCATTTGCAGCTGGAAAACAAAGGAAGTTGGTGCTTCCAATGAATGTAATTCTTCAAGACATATAAGAAAAAGCATTTTGTGGTTTTCTCCCTCTTTGGGTTTCCACGTAAAACATTTTGTATTGTGTATGTGTATGATTGTTCATTGCTTATTTACTCTGCAGTTATTGGATGATAATGCTACATTGATATAACACTTGGATTATATGGTTAAAAAGGATTAAATTGCTCTATTATTGATTCACCCCACCTCTCAGTAATCCAACAAATACCTCATCGTAGTGACACTTGTTCAATACTTGTTGTTCAATTATATATATATATATATATATATATATATATATATATATATATATATATATAGAGAGAGAGAGAGAGAGAGAGAGAGAGAGAGAGAGAGAAATTGTTCTCAGCCCGATATGCATTTTCCTCAGCCTAGTAGTCTTGTAGAGTACATGGATTTGGATTTTCTGTAGAATACATGGATTTGTGTGGAACTTGTTCAATATATATATATGTATATATATATATATAGATTGCTTTTCTCAACGTGATATGGATTTTCCTTAGATGGATTTTATGCAGAATACATGGATTTGGATTTTCTTCAGAATACATGGATTTCATTTTGATTTTCTTTATCCATACCAACCCTTTCGACAGTGGAACCTTTTTGGCAGGGACATTGACACTATAGTGGCACTTGTTTGTTGTAGAGTCACTTCAAATTTGATTACTTATTTCTTGTAGAGTCACTTTAAATTTGTTTTTATAATGGAATTTTTTTGTAAGATAATAAATGGAATTTGTATGAGAGGTTTTAAAAACAATTTTAAAACATAATTTTGTGATATATATGGAACAAATGAGGATAGGGTCATAAATGATCCACTTGTAACAAGTGAGTTAGATTGGAAAATATTTGTTAAAAAATATTTTGAAGCTAAACATTAAGTCGAATGAGAGATTAATTCATTTGCTATAATTAAAATTTATGTGGTTTAGAATCCAATATCGTTATGGATCAGATACCCCAATTACCATAAAAATATAAAGAATAAATAATGTCACATGTTGGCTCTATTTGGAAAACTAGGGCCCACTTAGGGGTTGAACGGAGATATGGTGTAGTCTAGTGCTATCATTTTGAATCCCCAAAAAGGGAAGGTCTCATTCAAAGAACATGCCAAGACTAAAGATAGGGAGGTATGCAGGTTGAGTGATTTACCTATTCTAGTGATCCATAAGTCTTTAGCATACATAACACATACAAGTTCATAATATATAATATATCTATCATAACAGAAAGTAAATGGAGCCACTCACATACCAATAATCCATATAAGGTATACAAGTCACAATTTTAAAAATAAGGGGGATTCCATTAATCCAATCTAGCATATAGATTCAATACATCATTCTACCTGCAATGGGACTATGGGTTGATCATAGTAGTAGCATTACAATAGTTCAAAATGTGTCCCATAAGAACAAAACAACTTTAACAACAACCAACAAGTAAGTAACTAGAACTGACAACCAAGTAACCATTACTTGTTGCCTTGAGAGATTAATTATACATTTGCGTTCAATGGTTATTCTTGACTATGTAAAAAGGATACTTTAACTAAATTATTTATACCAATAAATGTATTCCATTACATAATATATACAATATTGAAAATAAGTTACAAAATAGGGGACTCCTCAATCTTCCATGTATTTTACTTTGGTCCATATGGAGAAAATGGAACTGTCTAAGTGTTGTTTTATATTTCCTTTGCCATGCTACAAGTCTTTCGAAAATGAAGGAGAAAACAAGCCTCTACCACACATGTTAACTCATGTTTGAGTCAACTTTGTTGCTCTTCTTTTCCACCTTTCTCTTGTGCACACCCTTCAAACGAAGGTCCAACTAAGGTACCAATGCTAAGGCATGATATCATAATTGGCTAAAGGTTTCGTACTCCATGGTTCATTTACCCAACAAAAATGAAACCCTGACAATGAAGGCTTGGGACTTCTCAATGTCTAGTTATAGGGGTTGCATCTGAACAACACCCTACCACTTTGTATCCATAAAAGACTTCAACCATTGTAACTCAAAATAAGTTTCCTATGTAGCTAGATAAAAATTTCTCAAGTGGTTTTATCTACTAATGTAGCATCATGCAAAGATACCAACCGGTCATTGGCTTCTTGAATCTTATTAAACTTGGCCATTCAATCCATAGTGTTTGTGAGAGTGAATAATTTATTGTTCATATACTAAATCCTATACTACAGTTCTTCTATCTACCACTCACACTACTAGAGGACCACCATCTAATCCTAGAATGTGTTATATACCGTTTGTATCTCCTTTATGGATTTTTGGAATTTCACTTATGTAATCTATCCTTTAGAGAAAACGGGAGCCACTCTATTTTATGACCCCCCACAACTATTGTGCATCGTAGCTACTCTTAGTAACTAACTTGGCCTACAAGGATAAAGTTTTCTTCTGCAATTTCCTCCAAGAAGAAACATTGTATAACACCTCTCTTGGTGGGTAATCTAACACAAATAGTTTTGACTCTTGGTCAACCTATTCCATCTTTGGCCAAAGGTTCTTTAGGTTAACCCTCACCATTTCTAACTCCTACTCCAAGTGTTGGCTTGCTTGTACCCACAGGTCTCTATTGGAAATGACCTTTTCCAATTGGATGCACACATGTTGGTGAGTCTACTAAATATCCTCCTCACCTTGCTTAGCCTGAAAAACATGATGCACATCTTCCTTCATCATCATTTGAGCCATATATAACATGTCTAGAGTAGACTAGTTCTACAAATCAACTACTTATCCTTATGCACCAAATATGGTACTCTAGGTGGGAACTGATTTAGTGGTAACCCATTGGAAATATATTGTTCATAGAAGGTTGATGTATATTCTAAAGTGTTGAAAGACCCTTTTCTAAGTAGAGTTGGTTATATACAGCATAATTTCTACACACTCTTGGCAAACTTGCAGCATAGCCTTTCAAAAAGAAAGATCTTATGATAGCTATTAGATCATTTCCATGGCCGATAAGTGTTCCAGAAGTGATTGGAAAATTGTTGTGGTGGCTATGGGAATGGTACCTATTGGGGTAGATATCATCTATTTTTATTCCTCTTCAAGATACTTAATATTTGTCTCCTCCTCCCAATTCTCTTTAGTTACTAGAAAATCATCCATGCTGAGAGTGTGGTACTCTGGGTCATAAGATTCACCAAACCATCCACCCCTCCTCCTATGCTTAAACCTCCTATGCTAAGATATTTATCCTCATGTATGTCCTTGTGTTTAGTGCCCACAAATTCACTTGACAATTGTGCTTTCTCTTGAGTTGGAGGAGGGTTCTCAAAGTCTTGCACTTCATTCTCGATGGGGACCCTAGGTATTCTGATGAAAAAATCATGATATTCATCCACAATATGAACTGATTGGTTGGTGGGTACCTTGTTATCCTTACACTACTATAATATTTTCAATGTGTCCTCTATAAAGTAAAAACCTCTACTACAAAAATAGCTAACTTATTATATAAATATTCACACACAACTACTAGCAATCGACTAGGATGTTGAACTATGGAATTGTCAAAAGTTGATGTAGGAATATTTCCAACACTAGATCCAATATGAAACTTAGTATGAATTAGTAGCTTAGGAATTATGGACGGCACTGTAGCACTGAGTGGATGCACAATATTAGGTTCCTTCTAAGGGTTGTCACTCTCCAAGAAGCTCTGAAAGGCCCCCAAGCATTGATTCAAGTTCTATGGAGGCATTGGGGATCCCATTTCCAAAACATGGAGGCATTTCTCTTTAAGAAGATTCACATAAATAAAACATATTACTAGTGGAAGCTTGTGTTATGATCTCTAGGTTCGAATTAGAAGGACTTCGCCCCCTTCATTTTTCTCTACACTTCCTCTTTGGGAAATTCTTTGTTCTCCTTAAAAACAATTCAAGAGTACACCAATGCCTTTGGTAAAATATAGATTATGCCTATGGATAACATAAGTAAAAAGGTGTTGTTCTTATTGATGTTGAACTGGAATTTTCCTCCATGGACATTACTAAGGTACGTGGGAACCCAAATGGAATCATTTGTGTCTATGATCATATTGTCATACCACTAGGTTAAAGTTGTGTGAATGAATGTAATGCTTCACATGTACTTGTGAATCCACTAGGTTTGATATTACACCATGATAATGGCTAGCTCCTGAAAAGTTTGATGATGTGACCTTGTGGAGGTTTCCATTTGAACATGGAAAATAAAAAGAGTAAGTAGCCATAGATAAAATCTATTCCCATGGCATGAGAATCTATGCATGTCGTCATCAAATCATTTAGTAGGAAGGTGTGCCAATTCAGATGTACACCTAGGATATAGACCTTGGTAATAGAAAAAGTGTCCAAGGAACAATCTCCTTTGATAGAATTTCACATTGTATGGCAATTTATGATTTGGTAGGAAAATTTAATCCTCATAACCTTGATTAAGTACATGATCACCTCATGATCTCATCTCTTGGTACCATGCTTCTCATATAAACTATTCTCCCTTGGCCTCTTGTCATGCTTCCTATCCATTTGAAATTAAATTATATTGTTACATATTTCTTCTCAATGGACAACCTGGTGAGCATGTGAATGTCTTGTCCATGAATTAAATAAGAAATATCTAACCACAAGGTGTTTTCATGCACTAGATTGATTAAAAAATTAGTCTACCATGCAATTTCTCTTATAATACTGAAAGATGAACACCCTAAAAAATTCATTACAGTGGAATCACATAATGTCTTGAACTTCAACTTCTATATATCGAGAATTTCTCCAATCTCTAAGCTAACATGGTCAATATACCCAGACAACTACAAATCTTGAAACGATTCATTGTCAACAAAATCATGGTCGACCAACTTCATATCATTTTCTTTTCCCATGAGGTTCCCCATGATATCTAAACATGGATCCACAATTTTCTATGCTAAGGCCTCTTTTCTATTTGGGTCACAAGACTTAGAACTAGTATCCCACATATTTCCTTCACCCTAGTTGGTGACCTTCTCCATAGTTGTAGATTGGTATTGTTCTCTTCTTCAGTAAACTTTATTTATTGAGGAACAAAATTATTGAACAACTCAATTTTCATATGTCATGTGAATTCGAGATGATCATTGCTACATACAAAAGTAAAAGTGAGAAAAGTTAGCTAAGTCTCGATAGTTAAAAATATCGACTGCATTTATTACTAGAAATTGGGATGGGTATCTGGAAATAATGTCAAGCTTGTTATCTATATTTTTGAAGAATTTGGTGGAAATTGACTAAAAATGTAGATTCCTCTAGCTGCATCAATTTAGTTAGTCATTTAGAAACTAAGTATTCTTCTGTCATGTGGGTATACTATGAAACAAATAGGCTAGGAGCCACAAATTCAATAGGAATCACTACTTACTACACATAAAGCAATTGAAATGGTGTTTTCTTATTCATTATATTAGTGGTAGTTCTGTAAGTCCAAAGTACTATTGAAATCCTTTTATCCAAATCATCATGATTGGTTGAATAAATATTATTCAACCCATGCTCTAATCTATTATTAAATACCTCAAATATACCATTATCTTCCAGGTGATATGGAATACTCTTGTGGTGTTAGATCATGAAATCTTAGGTGAGGGTTGTGATGGTGGTATTACAAAAATGGTAATGTTGATCATTGTTCAAACTCCTAGGGGTGACATATGTGTAGCAAGATCTAAAATTAAAAGAAGAGGAGTCATGCTAGAAGGATACATGAGAGAAAGAGTTGTTCCAGAGAGAAGCACATAAGAGCAAAGTTCGTTGAAGAGATGTTGCGTTAAGAATGGGGTATCAAGAGAAGATGTTAGATGTAGTGGAGATAGAGTTTAAGAGAGCAAGTTTATATCCCATTGGATGATAATATTTATGGTTGATTTAGAGGAAAATCAGGTGTAGAGTAGTTGCATTGAGGACCCAAAAAACAATGAGGAAGGAACCCTCCCAAAGAATGAAGAGATTTTGGATGTTATGAGGCTTGCACAAATCAAGATAGGAAGCTCTAATGGATCCACCATTGTAGAATAGGAGATTGTATGGAGGAACCCCACCCCCTTTGAAACAACCCCCTGATTCCCTTTTAACCAAGAACAAAGAACTGAAGAAAGTGTAGAGGTGAGAGAAGTAGATGAAAAAAGTTCAAATGTAAGAGAAGAAGAAAGTACAAGTGGAGTAGAAGATGAAGCCAATGACACTTGGATAGAAATATCATTAGTATTGGTATACATAAGTAGTAGTTACTTAGGAAGAGAAATTTATAGTTCAAATATGGACAATCAATATTTTACCCTTAGAATTCCCACATTCCATGGGATGGGAAGAGATGATGCAGAGAAATATTGATTTTCTTGTGAAGCAGTCTATTCTGTGAAGTGAATAACATATAAAGAATACATTATTGTGAAACTATAAACCACCTTCAAATATAGAGATCTAATGTGGTACATGAAATATAAATCTACTGCACCAACGAGATAGACATGGTCCTTCATAGAGATAAAGATCGCTCTACTTAGAGATTTTCAGAAGCTGAAGTCAAAGTTATAGTGTATCACTAAGATCAAGGAGATTAAACAAGAAGTTGGAGAATGTGTGTGGGATTATGATAAATGCTTTAAAATCCTATTGGACATACTGGCATTTCATATCCATGATGTCCAACATAGATAGTTGTTTATTACTAAACTTTTACCAAATATTTGGGTCCCACTGATACAACAAAAGGTCACAACTCAGTTGAAAGTTGTGGAAATCACAATGTGTTTATAGTCTATTCCAGGAGGAGGTGAGACATTGATAGGTTTGGTGCAAGTACTAACTCATATTGTGAACCTCACCATGCAACTACAAGATATAGCTAAGACAAAGGTGGGGTGCAAAAATGTTTGGTGTACCAAGTGTCACACAAAAGGTCATCACCAGAATGAGTGCCTTGCACTCATAATATATACGGTGACGAGTGCACCAAAACCATTTTCCACTGGGCTACAGGAAGAATGGTGTGATATCTGTCAACAATGGGGCCATGTGCCTCCATGTTTTCCAACACTATAGAAGTATCAAACAAATAATCACACACCCTTTTGTGAGTTTTGTAAGTGTAATGTGTGTGTGTGGCATTGTATCTTTTCTGTTTTATTAAGAATCTGTTTGCATTAATTAATTGTACAAAGTTAAAATATACATCATGTTGGACCTAGGATACAACATGAACATATTTCCAATGAAATAATGGTATTTAATGGGTAAATAAAATATGGCGTGGTCCCCATTCAAATCAATCTTTCCAACCAATACAAAATTTATCCAATTTGCAGGCTGGAGCAAGTGGAAGTGAACATCAATGGGGTAAAAACTAAAGAAAACTTTGAAGTGGTTGAGATTATGGATGACTCAGACCCCTATCCATCTCTACTTGAAATTGATTGGTCATTTGATAGCAATGTCATACTAAATATGAAGCAATGATAGATTTCCTTTGAGGCAAACACCTTGCACATCATTGCGCCACTAAATCCAAATGAGGGTGACATATATAATGAAATCGTAAATGAAGATGCATAGATTTCTATTATCGAGAATATAAACAACATCATATACCATAGGGAATACTATGTGAATTTGACAACTGATGGTGAATTGAACTACATAAGTGTCTATTTATATGACAAATATTCAGAGGATGCAATGGCTAGATGGTAGAATAATTTATATGAAATATCAACCAGGAGATGTGTTTGAATTACCAAAGAAATGTGTTGTGTCATAATGGAGTTGCACAACTTACAAAGTTTTGACAGTACAGGGATGATAGACACATTTCTAGCATAGATGGAGGATAATGTTCTTGATATCCAAAGGATTTAGGCCACAGACACAATAGTCAATGGAATGCTTGCATTCTATGGGTGATGCACCACGTAGTTATATAGGACTAGGCGTAGGTGGTAGAATGAATCAAGGTACAGTTCCACCCATGACTGACTTTGAATTAATGGGATGGTACAAGGGTACCAAGGATCCTCACAAACGACAAAAAATGTTGGGTTAGTTAATAAATCCATAAGAAGATCGATTGCTTGTAGGACACAACCAGTTGGGAAAGAATAAAAGGTAGAAGGCATGGTAGGATCACAATATATGACGCAAGGTTCTGCAACTTGAATCCCAACCTAAATCCTTAATATTACCTTACATTAGCAGGCTCATGAAGCACTTAAGTATGTTGTGCATGCACTAGTTATGGTTGTTAATACTTGGTTACATCAGAGAGTCTAACACACACAAAAATTGCAATGTTCAATGGGAGGCCATTGTAGGGGATAATAAATATAAATTGTTTGAAGAAGTATTGTGACTTGCAGGGGTCAGAGGCACCATGACAATAGGAATAACATCATAGTAAAGTGGATAGACATTTCCCCAGGGTTAAAGTAGGACTTAGAATTATATTATTCATAAAGACATAATGATTAGGTGGATTAGACAGGTCAAGACAATAAGGCAGGATGAAACAAGTCATACCCGAAAAGGATTTAGAATATCCATAGGAGGTTAAGGTGTAAATGCTTGAGTAAAAAAAAAAGGATGGAACAATTGGATATTATAGGTGGTCACAAGGACATAGGCATATATGAAGACAAAGAGGTAGGTAATTAGCACTAGGAAAAGTTATGATAGAATGGAGAACTATAATTAGTTATGGCAGCGATTCCAAATGATGCACTAGCAGTTATGGAAGTAAATCCTACCACCGGTCGACACTAATGATGAGCATGGGCCTAGGTAGACAACTAAGAAACCATATATCATGGAGGGAAATTTTACCAACAAGTATTTAATACTCCGAATGCACCATTACCATTCTTTATTTTTTCAAAGTGCAGAGAAGAGAGCAGATTGCAGAGTAGAGAGACGATTGTAAAGAAACCATAAATCCCAAAGAAGTATAGTGTTGAGTGAGTATATGAGGACCATTCAACATATGTAACCCTATGGTGAGACTAGAGTAGAGTTCTCAAGTAGAGTGTGGCAGTACAACAAGCCAGCTGAGCTAAGAATTCGACCAAGACAATGGCTTTCACAAGTAATACCAAATTGCGAATGAAAGTCAAAGTAGTAAAGGACCAACAATTACCTGAGTCCAAAATTTGTCCTGAGGTGAATATTAGAGGACCCTTTGTAGGAATGGTCCCCCACCTTAAATACACAAATTAAAACTTACAAGATTAGGCATAGTTTTCTAAACTATACTTTCAAGCATAAACAAACATTATTCTATGGGTCAAGAGAAGACCGAAAGTGGTTACCTAGGAATGGGCCAAGTCCCTTTACAAATAAGGGATAATGACATTGTTGTATTTCCCACATTTCAAGGATTCCTCTTGCTAGATCACATGTATCAATTTCTATGGGGAAAATCCCCCTAACTTGGGTCTAGTGACTAGGCAGAGCCTTGAAACCCTAAAAGATAGAAAATATTTTATTCTACTCCAAACCAAACACAACATTACGATAATTAAGGGAAGAGAAGGGAGATATAAACGTGTACCTTAACTCCTTATGACTAATGTCAATCCCTTCCGATTGATTTCTGTTCCAAGATTACATGCCTCCTCCAAAAGATGGACTAAAACAATGCTACATGACACACTATGACAACATATGATTAATTATCAAGGTTATCTAAAGATTTAGTCTTTCATGAAAAAATTCATAATCACAAACGCATAGACATAAAGATATGGGACAAGAACTTTTCTCTTTTATTAATAACAAAATCGAAGTTTACAACCTGAATTTTGTTGATTCCGCTCCACGAACCCCGCCCAGGTTCCTCTACTTTGTCTCCAAATGTACTATTCCCAATACTATCTTCACCACGAACATGCCAATATAAGGAGAAAAGGATGGATGGTATAAGGAAGATGGATGGAAGGGAATGTTGAGGATAAAACTCAGACCTAAATGAAGAAGGCTTGGAATACAAGGGAGGAAATTTGGCAGAGTTCTCTTGCCTCTAGTTTGATATATATAAATGAACCCCCTAGGGCCCTTTTTATATGAGAAAATGATGGTTAATTCATTTTCATAAGGGATACAGGAGGTAAAATGGTTGAAAAACCTAATCTAGCCCGTAAACTGCATCGGAAAGCGTGGATTTTATATTTTTTTTGTCAATTTTTAGAGTACAAGCATGCTTTTAGTAGTGAAGCTAGCATATGTACGCAAGATTTTAGGTATGCATCTAGCATATTTAATCCCTCTACATATGAAACAGGGTGCGTATGACATACAAAAAGTTGTTTTTTGAGAAGAATTCCATCAAAATGGGTTGGCATATGTATGAATGAGTAGGCCAACATCAAGGATGCATAGAAGTGGAATTTTGATTATAACAGATGCCCCCCTAATGTGTGAGGTAAATAGAGCAACTGATAGCCAAAATACATTACAACATATTTAATAAAGTGGGAGAGCACTGGAGTCCAGTAAACCCAAGCGAGTATCCATGAGTGCATCATATGCAATAAGATAATAATAATCACCGAGGTGGGCATTCCCATGCTTGGGAAAAAATAAGCATGGCTTCCAATCAAGTACAATGAAAATCCATGTCATGTATATAGTAATCATGACTACATGACCAATGTGTATGCCAATATAAAATGTATCCATGAACAATACACAATGGATCTACATCTCAAAATCATCAGAAGATATACAGTGTCATAGGAATCTTCAGGAGGCATGAATGCCTGTGGCTAGAGATGATAACTTCATAACTCGAGAAATAGATTAAAGATATTCAAAACATAGGTAGGAGTACAATATACGTGTAAGAGTCACTACTATGAGGTCTTCAACATGCCTTCATGGAAAGACTCGAGGACCTTGATAATTAGGAACCAAACTTCATTAACTATGAATGCGAACTTGACAAGACTCTCAGGATTGCTGACTCATGAAGGTCAAGAGACTTATGGAAGAATGGATGAATCAGGTTGTAATACTTCCCCCTTGGAAAAGAGCACAATAGATGAAAAAAATCAAGAAACATGTTATTGACATAATTATGTAGCACAAGAGGCACCACAAACTCTCCATATGTTTGGAAGAGTAACTAAACAAAGGAGGACACAAATATATGTAATGAGAACAACATCCTAAGGCCATAATAGATCCCAGTGCTTGCATAAAAAATGGAAGGATGCACTCTATCCAATAGTGACTAGATTGCTACCAACTGTTAGCACTCCAGGAAACTCTCCTAGGATGTAAGTCAGAGATGCTTGGTAACTTAATCTTTTGGTAACTGTTTTCTCAATAATAAGTGTGGGTTTGGATCAAGTCGGAGGACCGAATCATTTCTCACTCAAAACATGCATGAACACATTTAGATGGACAAGGCTTTCAACCACAAATGTTCAGAGAGTTTATAAATAAAGGGATGTATGGAGAAATAACTATTATATCAGCAGAATCACATATAAAGCATATATGAATGGCCAATTACAATAATCACTGGAATACTTGCAAAGTTTAACTTATGAATGCAATGATAAGATGACAGTTATCGGGCATAAACAAGCATAACAACATGAATATAATATCCAGGTGCAAGTACAAAATAGTTAAGAAGATGAAATCTGAACAAGTTATGGAAAAAGAAGCTTGTATTACTTAATATGGAAATGAGAAGTTTGAGTACATAATATGAAAAAGGTCTCCAAAGTCGAACCTTTAGTTCCTATTCTACCCTTAGCTTTATAGCTTTACAATGTAGTTTTGAGATCCTGAAAGCATGGATCAAATATCCTAAAGATAGAAAGTCAAAATTTAGTTTGCAAAAGATATGGAATGATTCCCAAAAATGAGGTCAATCCCAGATTTCATGGTCTTCATCTCTTGTAGAGTAATGGTGCAGTGCAGGATAGCCTTCCAAGGTTGAGTGATGACTCTTCCAAGAGATACAAATTCGAATATGTTCATGTGAGTAAGCATCCTGATTTTCTGCCTTTGTCAAAGGTACCAAAAAAGTTTGAAACACCTCTTCTTTCCATTATCCGTCAAAAATAGCTATTGGATCTGACTTGACAATTCATCAAATGTCCATTCGAAGAGGTTTCAAACCATTCCAACTCAAAAAACTTCGATCTGTGCAAAAATTCAATCATTCTGGCAGTGACAGGATTTCGGTGGTTAACCTAGAAGGCTCCTGAGTGGATTAAATACTAAAAGATCTATTTTTGGTGGTTAATGAATAGTCATCATGTTCGCCTAAACCATCGAAACTTCAGCTTTGAGAAAACTTCAAAATTTGCAAAAATGATTACCTTGATTCCTTGTTGAATGTTCAAGGTTTTTTGGACAATGCAACCCTTGTTCATGCAGATATGTGAACTTCAACTGGTTGTGTGGAAGGATCTGGTGTATCTACCATGGTTGTAGCTAAGTTAGCTAAAGTCTCTAAACCAGTTTGCTCCTGTGCTGGTGATTGAGACTCTTTTAATTTCAACCTCAGAATTCTAAGTTGTCTGTACAGCTTCATGTTGTCCCTTATCAATACCCTGTTCCTGTCTTTGATCTTGTCATTATTCTCTTTGAGGGTTTGGTTTATTTTGAAAAGCTCTACATTTCTTTCAGTCAAGTCTGTATTAGCCTTTTTAATAACTCTTTCCAAGACTTCCATTTCATAGACTTGTTGCAGGAGTTTATTGATTTTCCGTGCCCTAGATGATTTAGGCTTACTTGAAGATGCTTTTTCCACTGGTGGACTGTGTGACTCTGGAGGAGTTGGTGAAGGTAAGTTGGAACAATCATCTACAACTTGTCCATCCTGTACATTACCCTGTGTCTCTGCTAACTCTTGTTCTGGCTCTGAATCACTATATGGTAGGTTTAAAGGGTTACTTCTTGTAGTAGGGTCCTTGGACTGCTCACCCTCAAACTGTAACTTTCTTTTGATTCTTTTCTTTTTAAGAGAGGATGATTCTATCGGATCTCTTGGTGGTGAGATACCCTTCCATTTTCTATGACTTCTTTTAGGAGTAATAGTCTTCTTAGTGGTATCCCTTTTACCCTTCTTCTGTTGTTGCCAATCAATCTGGAATTCATTCCAGAAGAGGAAATAGTTCCAATCTACCTGCCTTTTCTTCAATGACTCTTTGACAATAAGAGTAATGAGTCCTTGATGATACAATCTGCTTGCCACCTTAGTGAGCTTGGCCTTGACCTGTTTAGACATTTTTGTGAGGGCTTTATGCAAGTAAAATGGTAAATTGATGGGAGATCTCCCTGTGAAATGATTTAAAAGCTTGAAGTGGTAGAACATGACTCTGTTGTATCTACCTTCACAAGTGATATGGACAAAGATAGCCTTCAAGAGAGATTTCCATTTAGGTTCCAGATAAGACATTGGTATTTATTTTTTCCATGTAAGATCTTTATGCAGAGGCTGTAGGTAGGACCTAAACTCAATGTTTGAAGGTACCGTTGATTTGAACCAACAATCACCTGTTCTGGGAAGACCTATGAACTTAGCTATGGTTGCCTCATCAACCACAAACGGTTCCTTTCCCACTGTTGTTGTTCTTCCATCATACGAGCTAGCAAAAGTCTCAGACACCTGTTGATGAAAATATGCTAGTTTTTCACAAAAGGTATACACTCCAGTTTGATTGAAGAACTCGGCCACCTCGGGGTGCGCCTCAAGGTACCAAACTCCATCCACTTCAGCCCTTAGATATGGCCCTTCTTTCGGCATTAGTAAATGCTGACTGTACCTGTGATTAAGGAAAACTAAGTGCCAGGGAGACAAAGACTTTATGATTTAGGATGACAGAGAGTATGACTCATGGAAGAGAAAATGGTACAGGGTGACACAGAGTTCGGATCACAAAGCTCAAACACTAACCGAGTTTAGGCAACAAACTGACTGAGAGCATGTCGAAAATTTCAAGTTTCGGTGGGATATTCATTTAAATTGAAACAAGATGGGTTTTGAACTTGTCTAATGAATCGACCTGGCTTGATTAGTATGACAATTGGCTTGAGAGCAATTTGCTGGACTCTCACTGCGCTCGACAATCACCATGGAAAACAAGATTATGATCTCTGGAAATGCGTTTTTTTGATGAAATCATGGACTCAAGATTATCTCAAATAACTCCTGAATTCAAATTGATAATGAATGAAGATTAAATGAGAGATTTAACGAGATCATAATGGATTGTGTACTCGTGACTGGAAATGGTGAGAGGCTATGTGACAACATGCATGAATTTCTGTATCATCGTCGTGTCTTAATTTTGAAAAGACAAATGCGGCTGAAAGGAAAATAGGATCTCAATTTTTTGGATAGATATAACCAGAACGTGCATACCTTACCACCTTCATGAGCTTTCGGTGGTTACGTTTCCATCATTGCACCAATTGACAACTGGCTCGTGTGAAAGCACGAGCTTTTCATTTTTCCTGTTGAAAGGTTTTCGGTAGTTAACCGCACTTTTTCTTTGCCCTCTTAACTACTGGGAACAAAGGATTTTGGTGGTTAATGAGCGCATTTCAGTATCGCTTAAACCACCGAAACCTGATATTCTGACTTTTGCTTGACCAAACCAAATCAAAAATTCTTTCTGAGCTTATTTACAAAAAATAGACTGTCTAACCTACCTACAAAAATTTAGGAATAAATTTTGGACCACAACCTATCACCTCAAAAGCAAAATTTCCATTAATTTATTTGAGGAGGTAACACCAACAAAAGAGAATGTTTCTCCATCCCCTCTTTTTGGAATATTTGATTTTTTTTGTCTTTTTCACGTATTTAACAAGCTTGAAAAAGAATAAAAGAATGCTATGTTATACAAGAGGAATGAGTTTCATGGGAAATCAATATGGTTCCAAGCGCATGGAACATACTGATGCTCAGTGAAAGGAGACGTGTGCAAGATAAGGATACTCAAGAAAATTCCTCCATGGGTCAAGGTGTCAGATTGCAGGGGAAAAATTCTACAAGGCTTTCACATAAGGAATGCTCTAAAGGTTCAATAATAGCAACATGAATCTGACATTAGGCCAAAGATGCAAGGATGAAACATGTGATGTGATTACAGAATGACACAATGTGACTCCTTCAATGTAAAGTTTACAAGCCCAGAGAAGGTAAGATCGGTGGTTTTTCACTTTCAAAGAGTATGAAAAACACTACGAGAAGACTCTAGAGTGATATTTTTATAAGTTTAGTCTCTAGGGCCCAAAAAGGAATAAAATCATATCAAGGAGAACTCTTCTAGTCACTAGGGCTAGATTATTCCTTTTTTGTACTTAGTCCACTTGGTTTGGAAAAGGGTTAAACTTATGCCGAAAGGATGTCTCTTCAAAACCATTTTAACAAGTGTGATAGAGACAATATCACTCGACTATATTTTCAATTTTAAGAAGTTTGAAAAGAGATTAACTATGGACTCACCACCTTTTTCGTAATTTAGTTCACTAAGCTCGAAAAAGTATAAAACATAACTTAGGAGAACTCTCCTAGTGAGACATGTCTCCTGAGGTGTACCTTTTTCCTGGGTAATCTATTGGATGGAAAAGGGTTAAACTTATACCAAATAGATATTCCTTCTGAACCAATTAATAAGTGTGAAAGGAACAAGGTCACTCAATGATATTTTTGTGTTTAGGGAGTCTGAAAAGGTCTTAAAGAAGACTCCAAGGGGTTTCCTTTTTCGTAAATAATATCCAAGGCCTAAAAAATAGATAAACCAAAACTAGGGAGAATGGCCATTTTTCGAAAATTTATTCCCTCGGGCTCGAAAAAGTGTTAAACTTACACCTGAGAATACTCTCCTAGCGAACCGTAGCTCCTAGGGTGTACCTTTTTCATAAAATTTTCCATCCAAACAAAAAAAGGGGTAAAATATCACCAGACATATGTGCCTTCAAATTTCAATTTGACGAGCATGAAGGGAAACAAGATCACTTGGCAATATTTTAAATTTTAGGTATTCTAGAAAGGGATTAAAGAAAACTCGAGGGGGGTTCCTTTTCTTAAGTAATTTGAATGAGGCCGAAAAGTATAAATAATTCTTGTTATATGTTGCTTTCAAAGTTTAAGTGAGATTGAAAGACAACAAACAATGCTCTTAGGGAGTCCCTCGAGTATAGGCCAAAAAAAGATGAAGAAGAATGAGGCTTCAACACAAAGTCATGATAGGACTAAAAGGACTCCCAAGCCTATAGGAAATTCACAGCATGTATGTTGAAATGAAAGACAAGGATCTACCACCTAATTATGACGCTTCTAAAGTAGCATAGAAGGTTATGTGTCACACTTCAATGGGGTCGATCCTATGGCAAGGCGGTGAGAACCTATCGTGAAATCCCAACTTCATCATGAGATAAAAAAAAGTAGTACCCATTCATCAAAAAATACCAAATCCAAAGGAACAAGAAATTTAAAGGACCAAAATATTACCAAGAAGAATCATAACATCCATACAGTGACAAAAAGATAAGAAATCAGGGTCAAACTAGGTCAAAACATGGTCAAAAGTCTATAAATAGAAGTAAAAAGAGGCATTTTTACCATTATATTTTGAAAATTTCCAAATATAACCAAAACCCTCTTCCTTCAAATCAACATTTGGAGAGAATTAGTGGAAGAAATCAACTCATTATTGGGCCAAGTAAGTAATTTTTCCCCTTGCAATTTCATCCATTCATTTCAATTTTTAGATGGATTTGGGGGTCACATGCTCTAAAACATTTTCTCTTTGTGTACGCACAAGTTTCACAGTCAGCGCATGTATGTACGCAGGCTGAGATACACTCAGTAAGCATACATACATGACTAATATCAAAAAAAGGGCATGTACATGCTTAAAAAATTTGAAAAAGAGAAGCACTAACTCCCAAAATGTTGACATGACTCATGATGTATGTACACTGGAGGGAAAGAGAACATGAAGATATTGATCAAATGGTCGAGGACAAACTGATGACAATGGGAACATTGAAACAATATGGGTTATAGAAATTCTTCCAATGTACCCTTATGAGAGCTCAACCACGACTTTTAAACCATATAGTAGAGTAATGGAATCTAGATGCAGAGGATTTCATGATAGAGGGCCAATCACTAACACCAACCACCAATAAGATTTACTTCTTGATCGGTCTCTCTAGGAGGGGAGAATTGGTAAACTTGGATACATTCCCTCTCGAGCCATACCACATAGCCCACTAAATTGATATGTATTGTGAGATCGACATAGAGAAGGTGGGGTCTCAAGTGTCGATACAGAAGATCAAGAATTTGAGTTTGAGGGTGGTACTGTCCATGATTGGGCGGATGATAGGGTATGCTACTCTACACCAGGATTCATGAGCCCAAATGCATTACATTGTGCAATGTCTATAGCCTATTATTTTCGATTGGAGAACCATTATGCTCAATTACGTGAAAATTCAAATGACAGAGTGCAATTTGAGATAGAGGAGGAATTTTGGATTTAGGACAGTGTTGTGTGCATTCTTCTTTGAAAGAGTGCCAATGATGAGTCTGAGGGAGGGTGTGTGAGGGAACATAGCCTCCTTTCGAGCACTATATATATGGGATTCTTTGATTCCACACCAAGGAGGAGGAGGAGTATGCGAGGCCTATGACGACAAGTTCTTTGAGTGGTGGAAACACTAGATTCCAACCATCGAGGACTAACCATATGTAGGTATCAATTTCTTGAGGGACCTAAACATGCCTATTCCCCCTAGTGAAACATGTGGAGACATAGGTACTTAATCATATTTTTGAATTTTTAAATTTAAAAATTTTCAATTTTATAAAAGAAAAGAAAACATGTTTTTGGTAACGTCACAATACTAACTTAAAACTTGTTATGTATAGATGTGGGTACAATATGACCAATATACTTCCCTCAGACTCGACATCGTCATAGAGAGAAGATCCAACCAAGACGATCCATAACAGAGGCATGGCCATCATCAATAGAGATTGAGAGGATCCTGAGGCAGGTAGAGAGGAACATGGTATCCCTCACCCGTAGTGTTCCCATGGAGGAGATCGAGGATCTGTTGCCAACCATGTAGACTCATGTAGTGGGAGTACCCAGAGCAAGGGTCCATATATTTTGTTGTCTAGCCAACTTCGTCATCTATTATACTAGGGCCAATAGGCTTAGAGCTTAGAGTAGTGTTGGAAATTATGTGTGCCACGAGAACTCTTTTTGTATCTCCTATATGTATTGAGGGAATAAGCATGATAGTGTATTATTGACACTTTTGAGGCATATGGCCCATATTTTGTACTGTGACATTATTTTGGACATATTATATATATATATATATATATATATATATATATATATATCTTTTTCCTTATGGAGTAAGCATCTTTTTTACAAATGTATTTACATGTGCGTGTATGTGTGTGTTTTTATATTTATGTTTATGAAAGATGCCAATCTAATACATGATTAGCCAATGCATTAGTTAATTGGTTAGATCTCCTAGTAACATGAATAAAAGTAATACATGATTAGCCAATGCATTAGTTAATTGGTTAGATCTCCTAGTAACATGAATAAAAGTAATATAATGAAAATAACGTTCTAAGAGACGTACCCTAATGAATCATCATTGAAGGAAGGGATTGTGGACTCGGTACATTCCATTTAATTGTGACACTATCAGTTGAGCATCCAAATGGACCAAAGGTGAGGAATACCAAGTGAAAATGCATCACTTAGAAGTTCTATTATGACACTATACTTGCCACACCACTTAACCAAGGACTCAATATAATATCCTCCTCTACTCCTTCACTAGGAAGAGTAGCTACACCACCTAACAAATTCATTGAGTACATTCAACACATCCGCCAATAGGTTCATGACATCTTGGACAGATCCAATGCTAAGTACAAGCAACGACATGATCAACATCGGGTGCCACACAACTTCCAAGTGGGCGACAAAGTGTGGCTGCATTTGCAAAAGGAGCGCCTCGCTGGACCCCACCGCAAGCTTCGTCCGCTTCGATATGGGTCGTACACCCTCCCCAAGGCTATAGGGTAAAATGCCTTTGAGCTCAGCATTCCACCATTCCTTGGTCTTCACCCAGTGTTCAATGTGGACCGCCTTCGGCCCTACTTTCCACCTCTATTAGACACATCCGACATGGCAGAACAACTCACACCAACAGAGTTAAATCTAGACTGCATGGAACAAGCCAGAACTGATCAGATCATGGATACACAGATCAAGCACACCCAAAAACAAAGGATACCTCTATATCGAGTTGTCAAAGCAGGCCAACTCCTTCACCAAGGCAAATGGCTCACCAGGGACCAAGTTCAACAGAAGTTTCCTCATCTCATGGAGGAAATCAACGCAATGGGGACCATTGCTTCCTAAGGAGGGAGGATTGATCCAGGTGGATATCAGTGGCCACCCACCTTTTTCGACTGGCTCAAAACACTTTTCTGGCAATTTTGGCAATTTACTATTTTTAGCAGGTTTTAACTTCTGGGGCCATTTTGAGGGCCTAAATGAAGGTTTTTTTAGATTGAGGTTCTCAATGATAGTTGAAGGCATGATTGAGCCCCCAGAATGAATCTCCTCGATGATACCTTTCCAACGAGCTATCACACGCCTAAAACGGAGATCGTATGCAAAAGTTACGACCCCGGGAAGTTGATGTACTAACTTACCCAAACGGGGCCCACATGAATTTTGGTGCTTCATCTCCTAGGGTTAGGTTTTTGGATGTCTATGACTTTTGGCATTCTCGTCTATTGTAAAAAGGCCTCTAAAGCCTCATTGTAATCATCTTCTCACAGATGCGAGTAGCAGCCACATCTCTTCTCAGAGATAAGCTACCAATGCGCTAGCTAGTTTATTTCCATTCTGTCTGTAAGCATATTTCAGTCATTTGTTATTAATGAAATGAAGTCTTATTTCCGCTGCATCTCTGTGTTTATGTGTATTTCTGTATTTCATTGTGTTCCTACATAAATCCGGATCACTAGCTCCTATGGGGGAGCTAGATCAGGGTTGGATGAGTTTTGATGAACAATGTTGTATGCAAACTCAATTGTGGATAGGGGCATAGCCATGCCAGGATTTCCTACCCGTTCCATCGAAGCTAATGGAGAAGGTAAAGTCCACATATCATTAAAATAATTTGTTTGAAAATAAGTTACTTGAAATATTGCATCCTTAGGATGATCAGGGACAGTTGAAATAAACTTGATATCATTTGAAGATGGAAGATAATCAAAAGTTCCCATTAGATATGGAAACAATCCAACACCTAAGTTGATGGTGCCTGGCTATGGGTTATGAATCATCGGGACCGTGTTTTCCCTTGATGAAGGGTCAGGATGAGAGAAGGATAACTGATCAACGATTATTATTTGACCTTCATGAGGAAAACATAAGACACAAAAAATGATGGGTACAAACACTATCATTGATTAGATCCAAGTTCATTATAACAAAAGGTTGTATTCGAGAGGCGCAATGACTACTTTGACCTCGGCACACACGGTTTCTCCCTCCAATTACATGGGGAAGGAGGGGATTGTGCCATGCATTCTAAAATAATGCTCGAAAAATACAGTCAATAATTTTGGCAACAGAGACAACTCAGGTTGGCTAATGGCCTTCCAACATGCCAACGACACAACACAAGTTGAGGCACCTTTGTCTACCACTGTACAATTTTTTTTCCATGTTAAAAATTTCATGGCATAAACCACTACTATATGGAAAGCAATGTGGTGAGGAATATGAGGTTTATAATCGGCAGGGTCAAAAATAATAATTCTTGAGTTAGTTGACTCAATAGCTCCCAAGGCAGACAACAATTCTTTTATCTATGAAGGGCAACTCTGGAGAACTTCTAGAGTAGACATCGCACAAGGATTTTGTACTAGATCCTACATGACGGAGTATTTCTGAGCAGCCCTTGCATTCATATTGTGATAAGCCTTATTAAACAAACCTTTAGGGATGTGATCCATAGTTTCTCCCATAGTCTTCTCAATATGAAGAGGAGTTGGTGGGTTGGAAGATTATTTTCCCTTCTCAAAAGGTTTCAACATTCCGTAATCATGAGACCTGGTATGAAGATGAGCATTTGATCTCATCATGTATATGTTTGTGGCTCCATTATTATGATTAAGCATGGGGTCTCCCTAATTCCCCCCAAGCACATTCGTGGATGAGGAAGCTTGTGCCATATTTTTCCATTGAGGGCAAGGGTTAGTTAACACAATAGACTGTTGTTGTGCCAATAGCTTTTGGGCTTCCTCAAGCTGAGGGAATTGGTGAGTCAAGTGATCATCCGTGCAAAGATTAAATGAAAACTTCACCTTCTTATTCTTATTTTTACCCTCGCCATCATTGTTGGCAGCATTTTTATCCCCCTTAATCTTCTTTCCTTTGGATTTTCTTTTTCCCTCAGGTTGTTGGTTACCTTTGGGATTCATTGACCGCACACTGTGTAATTCCGATGTTTTGGTTGCAGGGCAAGATGAACTAGAATTATGGCTGGCCACAGTCTGTTGGATTGATAACTATTGCATCTGGTTAGTGTTGAAATATTGTAAATTCGAAGAATATTCTACCTAAGAAGGAGGGTCGAATACTATTGCTATATTATATTTTTTAATTAGGCCCTATTGTGCCTTTGTAAAAGTCATCCCTATTGTGACTTTATAATTAAATGTAAATTAAGAGGGTAAAGTGAAAGGTTGGCCCAGACCTAATTTTAGGCCGGCCAGACCACTATTTATAAGGGAGGCCAACGCCTCATTTGGATACACACACCACAGTAGCTCTGCAACTATGAAGAAGTGCACAAGTCTTGGAGGAACTGCTACCGCAGCTAAATGTGACATCAAGGAGGGTTTTTGGTCTATCTATTGGTATTTCTTGGTTAAGTGGTGTGATACTCTTCCTAGTGAAGGAGTAGAGGAGGATATTATATTGAGTCCTTGGTTTATCTATATTGAGGACGATTTTGTTGGGTTTACTCTCCCATGAGGGTTTCCCGGAATAATCAGTGTGTCTCTATTGTTTCTGTGATTGCCTCTCTTTCAATGATCTTATCTATATAGCTGATGTGATAAATGATTATAATAATAAAGAAGAACTGCAACTTCTATTTGTATAAGTAAAACATCAACATGGTATCAAAGCAGGACTGAAAGAGACAAACTCATAGTTTATAAGAAGTGTCTAGCCTTAACGCATACTCTCCAAAATCTAGTTTCCAGTATTGTAGTTGTTGCAGAATTAGGGTTTCTACATAAACCCTAAGTGTGACATTTTCCCTGTTTAAGGAGGACATTGGAGGAAGTAACCACATGTAGGAGATCTCCCTAGGAGGGAGCATCTAGTCCCTGGATCAGAATTATGAAATATAAAGTTTGAAAAAATAGGGTTTCCTCATAAAACCCTAAGTTGCAGTTGCAGCCGAAGTATCAATTGCAGTTGCAGTGCCAGTTCCTTCATTCCAGTTTCTTAATGTCAGTTGAAGTGCCAACACCAACTGCAATACCAATTACAATGAATTTTTTTTTGAAGTGTTGGGACTAATATTTGATTTTCCTAGTGTGCGTTACCCTAGCAAGATATTGTCAGAGGTATGTACTTACATATGTTTAAACAATATCATTATTTTTAAAGAGTATTTGCAGGAGAAAGGATCTTTTGTCTAAGCAACAATTGTAGATCCATAAGGATCTTATATCCAACACATTAAGAGGAACAATGCACCTCAAGTTTGATCTATTTAATATGCCTCTATTTTTATGATCTTATGAACATCTAGGTTTTATTTTGATATGTTGAAATTATGACTATCATACTAACCATTGATCAAAATTAAAGTCAAAAGTATTAGATTGATTAAGGTTGAGATTATAGAGTTTATTATCTAACTCACATTTGTTTCAAGAAATCATATTATCTTAGTACATAGGGAAGGTTGAAAAGAATACTTGTCATCTTGAGTGAAGGAGACTCGAAAGAAAAGAAACAACACTCATTCTTGAGGAAAAGACTCCAAGTTCCAAGTTTGATTTATTAAGTTGATAAGATTAAAATTTGCACATGTCAAGTTTGATAATTACCTCATTACAAGTAAACACTATAGTTGTGATAGCAATCTTTGAAAATTTTTATACTTGGTATCATGTGATCATTATTGAGATAAATGCTTATTGTAATCATTTACTAGATATAACTAACATCTCCTTTAGGAGAAACTTCTTGTTTTTCTTCCAGGTTACCATGGAGAAATGATTGATCACAACACTAGAAGAGTGTTTCTCTCATTTCTTATTATTGTATTTCTTACTTTTGTCTTGTGTCTCAAGAAGGTCACAAGTGATAGCTCTGAAGGAGCCACTGTGATGATTGATCTCTGTATTATTATTATTATTATTATTATTATTATTATTATTATAAAGAGTATTATTATTGTCCACTATTTCTCCCTTTGTGTTCTTGTTCAGGGCAGGTCACAGGTGATAACCCTGAGGGAGATATAGTTATGGTTGCAGAAGGAAACATATTAGATGAGACATGGATCAGACTATCCAAGTTGTATACATGATCCTATACATTCATGTACAAAAGAAGAATAAGAAGCTACGTTTTGTAGATACAAAACATCTCATATGGAGACATACCATGAGGAGAAAAAGTCTGCAAAGATGATCGAACAAATCCCTTTGGTGTTCTTAATCACTCTTCAGATCATGATGAAGAGTTAGTAGAGCCAAAAGGGCCTACCCAAAATCAATGCAGTAACCAAAAAGAAACTAGCATGGCCCAGTGACACTTTGCAGGATGCAAAGACATATAACATTGATGAGACATATCAGAGGGAGAAAATGGCTCCAAATATTATATATACTTAGAGGGAGTCAAGCTTCAGAGGGATCATGGGGACTCAGAGTAATCATGATCTCAATGAGAGTTAGTGGCTTATAGACTTTCATTCATAAAGTATTCCACCTCAGATTCAAATGGGAGAAAGAGATGTCTTCTAGGACTAATAGAAAAATGCCATGAGTTGAGAAGACTAGATTGTAGCTTCATATATTTCTAGGAGGTATGAAATCTCCTGGGAATATTCCCTTGTTTCAATGGCAGAGGAGGAAGCTAGTCAAAAGGATTGAGATATGTATGTCGATGGTGACTTCCAAGATTGATCTACCAGATCAAGCATGTTGCAGATAACAATACAAAGCCTAATTTGTGTCCAGAGGATTCTCCCAGCAAGAGGGAGAAGACTATGGTGAGACACTTGCTCCAGTAAATGAAGAAATAGTTCCAATTTTCATGAAGATAGTCATAACAACTGTGATTTTGATATAGTATGAGGTTCATAGGAAGTAGTCCCTCTATTTGAGATTGATTTACCTCCATTAAAGAAGAAAATATACCTTCAGTATTAGCCACTCTCAGTTTCAGATGAATTTGTTGTCGTGACAAAATAAAGGAGTTAATCTCATAGTTTAGCAGCTACAGTGAGAATAGAGTAGTCATTCTCAACTTCAAAAATAGTAGCTACAGGTGCAGAGTCCTGGTTCTAGAAGGAACAATTGCATAAAAAGTAGAGGACATACTCCCATGCAGTGAGACAAATAGTGATTTGCAGAAAGCACATATAACCAACACATGATTATGCAAATTGATTTGCAACTGAGTAAGTTTACCAACTGATGTGAAAATTTGGTTTCGAAGTACAGGACAAGAAGACTCATGTCTGCAAGTTCAAGCAAGCTCCAAGAGCTTGGTATCGTAGGATTGATAGTTTTCTGATGATCTTGGTATTTACCAAGAGTAAAGATGATTTTAATCTTTACTTTAAGGTTATGAATGATGAGCCAGTTGTATTGCTACTATATGTGGATGATTTATTCTTGACAGGAGAAGAAAATCTCATCACAGATTGCAAAAGGAAGCTCACTGCTAAATTTGAGATGAAGGACCTAAGCCCGATGCACTATTTCTTAGGTCTTGAAGTATGGCAGAACCCAGAAGATATTTTCCTTAATCAAGGAAAGTATGCTATGGAAATTCTGAAGAGATTTGACGTGATGGACTGTAAATCCATGTCCACTCCTATGGAGATGAATCTGAAGTTATTGGTTGATACTTCGTTAGAAATAGTTGATGTTAATCTATACAGATAGATTATTGGTGCATTGATGTATCTGACGAATGTCAAGCCACATATATGCTTTGTTGTGAACACCTTGAGTCAGTATCTGATGGAGCCCAAACATATTCAACTTGTAGCTGCAAAGCATGTGATGAGACACCTTAAGGGTATGTTGGATTATGGTGTTTTTTATATTGGAGATCATGACTTCAAACTGTATGGTTATACTGATTCATATTGGGCTGGAAGTGCTTCAGATAGAAAGAGCACTTCAAGATGTTGTTTCAGTTTAGGGTCATCCATGACTTCATGGAAAAGCAGGAAGCAATCCAATATTGGTCTCAGTATGGTAGAAGCGAAGTACATTACAACATGCTCTGCTAGCTGTGAAGCCATATGGATTCAAAAGTTGTTGACAGGTCTATTTTGACCTAGAGATGGATGCTACCATGATCTTTCGTGATAACTAGAGATACATAAAGATCACAAAAAACCCATTGTTCCATGATAAGACAAATCACATTGAGATATGATACCACTACATTGATGATATGGAACAGATGGTGATCCAAAATGGATCCAGGAAGGCCTAAAAATCAAAGTTATCGAAATCAGATGAAACCAACACCATTTCCCCGGCCTCGTCGTGCTGATTTTGACCATATAATTTTTTCGAAAATGGGCACCCTATGTGAAAGATATCACATTCTGATTGATTTCGCAAACATTAAAAAAAAGTCAACTGGTCAAAGTCAACAAGCCATACTACTGACGTTAGTAGTATGACAAGTGACATTAGCAAGGACACATGGCAACAAGAGGAGGTGACACATGTCACGTGGCTTTGGAATTTTTTGGATGAGTTGGACTAGTATAGAAATGACATGTGGCACTGTATGGATGTGATATGTGGCAGTACGTATGTGACTTGGCCCAATGACAAGCCAACACATGGTAGTATGGATGACAAGTGGTTTTATGGATGTTGATGTGGCAGGGTGACTAGGAAGTATAGATGTTGATGTGGCAGGTGAGTGGGCAGGTGACTTGGTAGTATGGATGTTGACATGGCACGACATGTGGCTCTACTATAGTGACATGGTAGGTGATGTGGAAGATGACTGTTCATGCTAACTGGGTTGTTGACTATGTGTTAATTGTACCATATGGGTGAAACACAAGGTGACACATGGCACAATTAGAGGGTGCCATGTGGCACCCCAGATTTAGCCAATGTTGGTTGGGTCAAAAAAAAAAACTTGTTACCTCTTGGGAATCGAACATCCGACCTATCCTCCATCTCAATGACTTCGTAACCTTTACTGGACCATCTAGGCTACGTGTCTTACTTGGTATTCCATGTGGAAAATTTATATTTAAAGTTGCAGTTGGCATTTTTTTAGGGCTAAGCCCCAGTCGGAGGGGGCCAACGTGAGGCCACTTGGAACCCCACATGATCAGGGGCTAAGGACCAGGGGCTAAGAACCATAGGTGGGCGCGTGGAGGGTTAAGTCTATGGCCTCATGGACCATACACACATGACCAAGACCAGAGGTTACGGGGCTAGTGCACCAACACTTAGCCCAGGGCCATATGGCAGCACCCCATATGCCCAGGATCTAGGAGAAAGGGGGATGCACCCATATATTTTCCATTTTTGGGTTTTTAAACTTTATATTAATATTTTATTGGGTTTTTATGCTGATTTTGGGAGATTTTTTCCATTTTGGGGTTTCTAGAGCTCGATTTGAGTCCAGATCTTGGGAGGAAGTTGGGATAGGATCACTAACTTAAATCCTATATAAATCAAAGGTTTTGGAAAGACCGAGAGGTTGAGAATTGCATAATTATGATGAGTTTTTGAAGCTTGAAGCCATTTTTATGCAGGGAAGCCATTGAGGAAGCGAACTTTGGAGGCCAATTTCGGGAGCTACACTAAACCTTTTTCAGTGTCGTAAGTTGTGTTAGATTATTGAGGTCGATTAGAACACAACCAAACAAGTTTTTAATCGTTTTCATACATTTCTGATGTATTTTTGAAGCATTGAAGAGGAATAAGAAATCCTTCCCCACTGAGACAAAGGCCCGAAGACATAGGCAATCTTGTTAAACTCCATTAACAAGATTTCTATTATGGTTTGTTGTTCATTGTTCTTATATTCTAATCTGTATTTCTTTATGATGGATTCTATAATATCTAATTAAGTTCTTCTTTTGTCCTTACTTCCTAATTGGTAATTGAACACATGCTTAAAACTTAACCAAGTCTTTAAAGATAATTTTCGGATCAAGTGGTATTAGAGTAGGTTGATAGTTGGTTGTTTGAGTTTGCATGATTACTAGGGAAAAGTTGAGTCATGGTGAAGGAGAGCTTGTATAAGGAGATCCATAGATTGGATTGAGAAAGAGGACTTCTCAAAGTGAGAAGATGGCATCGGAAGAAGGAATGTATCATAACGAGATAGAGTTGCAAAAGACTTTATTCACCATGTATGAGATGGTAAAGGTATTATATGAGGATTACTTGGAACGAAATAGGCCTTTCTGAGAAGAATATTCCAAACAAGACAAAAGTGAAGAAGAAGAGGATCCTACTAAACCTTCTCCTTCACCTCCTTCATCTCCATCATCTTCTTCTTCTTCAAGTAAAAGTGAAACTTCTACCATAAGAAAACATTCCCATAAACATAAACATGATATGCCTTTACTTAAGCTTGATGTGAAATTTGAATTTCCCATATATGATGGTGAAGTAAATGCTAAGAGGCTTGATAACTGGATCACATAGATGGAAGTTTATTGCAGTGTGCAACAAATCCAAGATGAGGCAATCCAAATCAAATTTGCATCACTTTGTCTTGCAGGCACAACACTCATCTGGTGGCAGAGTAAGTTGAAAAATGGTATGCAACAAGTTGGTAATGTATTTCCATCATGGCAAGATTTTGTTTTTTCACTTAGAAAGCAATTTTATACTTTAGGTTATAAGGAGAAGGATTTAATTGAATGGAAAAGTATTAAACTAAGAAAAGGGAAAACAATGCAAGAATACACAAATGAATTTCGTAAGATGGCATTAATGTTAAATATTACATTACATACACAAGAAACTCTTATGAAGTATATAATAGGTTTTCCTACACATATTCATAACACTGTATTTATGTTTGGACCTACTAATCTTGATGAGGTTTCTATTCAAGCAACATACATTGAAGCAAGGAAAATAAGAGTTGGTGTATTAGGGGAATCATCTTCAAGGAAAGAGGACAAAAGGAATGGGAATGGAAAGAAAGAAAATTCAGCGACAAGGAAGGAAGAGAAGCTCTCTTTCAAGCATTGCAAGAAAGAAGGAAATGATGATGACCATTTCTTGCAATTGCACCCAGAGAAGAGACCGAAATGGTTCAAAGAAAGGAAAGGGATGCAAACAGTTGCAACAACAACACAACCAACAGACTTGGGATATGATTCAGGTGATGAGACTAAAATCAAAGCAGTTGGTTTGACAGGTAAAAGTGGTGATGGATATGATTCTAGAAGTAAGTTGTTTCACATAAGGGTGATAGTGAAACATACTAATATCGATACATTGATAGATAGGGGATCTCAATCTAACTTGATTTCATAGAAAGTGGTTAAACAATTGGGATTGAAAACTAATCTACATCATAAATCTTACTCACTTAAATGGATAAGAAACAATCATAAATTGCAGATAACAAAGCAATGCACTTTAAAGTTTGGAATTTCATCAAAGTTTGTGGATGAGGTAACGTGTGATGTGGTGCAACTAAATGAATGTGGAATGGTCTTAGGAAACCCTTATTTGTATGATCACAAAGAAATATTCTACATCAAAAAAAATCAATATCAATTAACTAAAGAAGGTAATGGATATGTTGTACATGCTCATCACTTAAAAGAAAATCAATCTCTTCAAACAATGGAACAATTAAGGAAGGCAGATTATTCAAGCAACACACCTATAATTGTGCCAAGAAAATCAATTGATCTTAAGCATGAACACGATATGGCTGTAGAATGGAAATTCAATCATAATTTGCTTCAAGATAAGATAATGTCGTGCAAACGCATCAAACATATTAGTTCGTTTGTTAAGGTCCTAACCCGCACATAGGTAGATCAATGTATTCGGATGTAATAAAGGTCAATATTAATAAGACCTTTCAATAAAATAGAATAAGGCGGATGTAAGAAGACCTAATAGAAGCTTCTGCTTCTATAAGGACCTTCCTCTAGATGCTTCTCTTAATAGACACATTTAGTATAAATAAGGGTCAAGGGTATGAAAACCCTAGCTTGGAGATTATTGTAACAAAGCGTTGCTCCATTGGAGGTTGCCCCCTCGAAGAGGCCTGTGAACATTGCTATCTGAATCAAAGTGTTATTTCTGTTGCTATTGCGTATATCATTTTTGTGTATTGTGAATATTATGCTGGATATTTTACTTTCATTCTGTTATTTTAGCATTTCATTTATATTCTGCATATTTTATATATCTAGTATCTTGCAAGTGGTATCAGAGCACTTTCCTTGGCAGAAATTGTGGGTATTTTTTTCAGGGTAGAGACGTATTTCGGCATCTTTAAGCCACAGAGATCTTTCGTTACGCGCATAAACCCGCGGTTGAGGGATTCATACACGCAAGAAATACAAGTGGTTCTTAAGCGCACATCTGTTGGCCACCCTTGTAACTCCTGTTGGTACCCCTTCAAGTGGTAGGGCATCAGACAACACCTGTGTACGGATCGGCCTAGATTTTCTGAAGCCCTCTTTAGATAAACCTATCGGCCACCGGACTGCTATAGTGTCACCGAGAACAACACTCGGGAAGATACTCTCTAGTACCTGGGTAGTCAGGTAGTACGGCTAAGGGTACGGTCTACCCTCCTTAGTTAGTGCCCTGAGATATTGGGCCAAGTACTACTGTTGGACCCCGCACGTATATCAGAGAGCTATAGCATAGGGAAAACCCTTGTCTGTAGAACCCTTGAATACCTAACCCCTGGGGAACATACACAGCAACATAAACAAATTAAACCGACGAGATCTATTGACGCGCACCTGTGTTGGCGTTGCTAAGTAAATACTCTCTGGTTCAGAATTTGGGGATTTCAAAACTGTAGCATTCTTCAGACCCAAGTATAACCCCGCCGCTGTAAAAANCTGGAAAATTGTTCCCCATTATTTGAGACCTATTCCATTAGACTCATCTCTTCCCCCTTGTCACATTTATCCATATCATTTTTCGGCCAAAAAAATTCTTTGACCCGGCCGCTCCTATTTTTTCACCATTATTTGAGACCTATTCCATTAGACTCATCTCTTCCCCCTTGTCACAGTCATCCATATCAATTTTCGGCAAAAAAATTTTGACCTCCCAGCTCCCTTCCCAGTTCACCCATCCTCATGGCCCATACCCGTAGCCAAGAACATGAGTCTCGCCTCAACACCTTGGAAGCTGGTTTCGCTAAGACCCAACAAGAAGTGCAACAACTTAGTGCTACTATTGCCTCTCGTGATGCCTCCATAAATGCCTCCATAAATGCATCTGTCAATGTAGCCATACAGTCCGCCATGGCGGAAGTCAGACAAGAACTTGAAATTGTCGTTGTATCAATCTGCACCAAACTCAAAATCCCTCTCGATGACTCTTTTCCTGATGCACATAAAAAGACTGAAGGTGAAACTTCTTCCCATTCCTTTCAACCCCATCACTTTCAAAGGGACATACGCCTTCCGCTGGTGGATGTAACCAAATTTGATGGCTCGGACCCCACTGGTTGGGTCACACAAATGGAACATTATTTCTCTCTCTA
>ML784762.1:25369-61338 GCA_009831015.1 Picea engelmannii | reverse complement strand
CACCATACAAGCCACCGAGATCCCACCCGTGCCCCAAGACCTCCAAGCCCTCCTTTCTAAACATCAAACAGTCTTTTCCACTCCCCAAGGACTCCCTCCTTCCCGCAGTGTCCATGATCACTCCATTCCCCTTGTCCCAGGAATCCTTCCCCCAAATATACGTCCATATCGCCACCCCTTTGCACAAAAGAATGAAATTGAAAAAATGGTACAAGAACTCCTCACTGCCAGAGTCATCCGTCCTAGTACGAGCCCTTACTCCTCTCCGGTCGTCATGGTACTCAAGAAAGAAGGTTCTTGGAGAATGTGTCCTGACTTCCGTGCTCTCAATAAACTCACCATCAAAGACAAATTTCCCATTCCTGTCATTGATGACCTCCTGGATGAATTGAGTGGCGCCCAATTCTTCACCAAACTTGATCTTTGCTCGGGCTATCACCAGATACGTATGAAAGAGTCTGACATTCCCAAGACAGCCTTTCGCACTCATGAGGGACACTACGAGTTTTTTTTCATGCCCTTTGGTTTGTGTAACGCCACCTCCACCTTTCAGAGCCTCATGAACCATGTCTTCCACCCTTTTCTCCATCATTTTGTCTTAGTTTTCTTTGATGATATCCTCATATATAGCAAGACATGGACAGACCATCTTACTCATGTGGATCAAGTTCCCATCCTACTCTCTCAGCACCATCTTTTCCTGAAACAGTCCAAATGTGTTTTTGGTGCATCCGAAGTCGAATACTAGGGTCATCTGGTGGGCAAGGATGGCGTCAGGGTGGACCCGAAAAAGATTGAAGCTATGCAAGACTGGTCGCACCCAAAGACTCTCAAAATCTTGCATGGATTTTTGGGCCTCACAGGGTATTATCGCAAGTTCGTTAAGAACTATGGAAAGATTGCAGCCCCTCTCACGGCTCTCCTCAAAAATAACTCTTTCACTTGGACCCCAGCCGCTGCTCAAGCTTTTCAAACCTTGAAGACGGCCATGTGCACCACTCTGGTTCTGGCCCTTCCTGACTTCACAAAGACATTTGTGTTGGAATGCGACACCTCAGGGAAAGGAATTGGCACTGTCCTTATGCAAGAGGGTCGACCTTTGGCCTTCACTAGCAAACAACTATCTGAAAAGAATCTGGGAAAAACAATTTATGAAAAAGAAATGTTGGAGATTCTACATGTCGTTGAATTATGGCATCCTTATCTCTTGGGGCAACGATTCCAAATTAAGACCGACCATCAAAGCCTCAAGTAATTTTTGGAACAACGCATTTCCTCCCAAGAATGGGTCACTAAGATCTTTGGATATGATTATGAGATCATTTACAAGAAGGGCAAAGACAATGTAGTGGCGGATGCATTGTCCCGGAAGTATGAAGACGAAGGATCCCTTTTTTCTCTTTCCTTCATTGTACCCGATTGGCTGCAAGCGGTGCACCAGGAATGGCTTCAAGACCCCAAAAGTTTGCAACTGATCCAGCAACTGCAGAACAAGGCTCAGGCTCCCCCAGGGTACTCCTGGCTCTAGGATGAGCTTCGATACAAAGGCCGCTTGTATTTAAGTAAACAATCCAAGCTCAAATCCACGGTACTTTCTGAGCTTCATGCTACACCCACAGCGGGGCACTCAGGGTTCACCAAAACATATGACCGAGTCAAATGTTCTTTTTTATGGGATGGTATGAAACAGGACATCCATAAGTTTGTGGCTGAATGCGAGGTGTGTCAACGCAACAAGGGAGAAACAGTCAAATCTCCAGGCACCCTCCAACTGCTTTCGATTCCCCCTGCTATTTGGAAGGATATCTCTATGGACTTTATTACAGGCTTACCCAAGTCGGGGAATAAATCAGTCATAATGGTGGTGGTGGATCACCTTTCCAAGTATGCTCATTTTTGTGCTCTTCACCACCCATTTACTGCATCCATGGTGGCTCAAATTTTCATGGATCAGGTCTTCAAGCTTCATGGCATGCCAAACTCTATTGTTTCTGATCGAGACCCAACTTTCACAAGCAATTTTTGGCAAGAACTATTTAAGCTACAAGGCACCCAATTGCATCTCAGCTCAGCTTATCATCCCCAGACAGATGGTCAAACAGAAGTTGTCAACAAGTGTTTGGAAACATATATGAGGTGCTTTGCCTCTGAAAAATAACACCAGTGGGCTCAATGGTTACCCCTCGCCGAATGGTGGTACAACACTACATACCATACAGCCACTCGCATGACCCCTTTTGAAGCAGTGTATGGACAGAAGCCACCATCAGTTATCTCATACTTATTGGGTACCTCGAAGGTCCAGGCAGTTGACCAAACACTTACAGTCTGAGAGGATATCCTTCGTACCCTTAAATAGAACTTGGTCATGGCCCAGAATAGATTGAAGCAGCAAGCAGATCAAGGTCGCTCTGAACGTCAATTTGCCGAAGGGGATCAGGTGTTTCTGATACTGCAACCATATAAGCAAACTTCCCTCAAGGCCGAGTAGTGTCAGAAGCTCACACCCAAATTTTATGGTCCTTACACAGTTCTCAAGCGTGTGGGACAAGTCACTTATCAGTTGGCTCTACCCAGTCAGTCGAAGCTGCATCCTGTTTTTCATGTTTCATGTTTGAAGAAGGTGATTAGAACCAGGTGCCAAATTCAAACCAACCTTCCAGAATTAGCTGAAGAAGGATCCATTTGGCTACAACCAGAAGCAGTTTTGGACCAACGGGAGCGTCGCCTGTGTCAGCGAACCATCAAGGAAGTGCTAGTACAGTGGAAAGATATGACTCCAGCCGATGCCACTTGGGAACCAGCTACCATTCTGCAGCAGTTTCCACATCTCAGGCCTTGAGGACAAGGTTGTTTTTAAGGGGGCGGACATGTTAAGGTCCTAACCCGCACATAGGTAGATCAATTTATTCGGATGTAATAAAGGTCAATATTAATAAGACCTTTCAATAAAATAGAATAAGGAGGATGTAAGAAGTCCTAATAGAAGCTTCCACTTCTAGAAGGATCTTCCTCTAGATGCTTCTCTTAATAGACACATTTAGTATAAATAAGGGTCGAGGGTATGAAAACCCTAGCTGGGAGATTATTGTAACAGAGCACTGCTCTATTGGAGGTTGCCCCCTCGAAGAGGCCTGTGAACATTGCTATCTGAATCAAAGTGCTATTTCTGTTGCTATTGCGTATATCATTTCTGTGTATTGTGAATATTATGCTGGATATTTTACTGTCATTCTGTTATTTCAGCATTTCATTTCTATTCTGCATATTTTATATATCTAGTATCTTGCAATATGCTTGTTTCCCTCTAAAATTTAAATAACCTTTGTAACTGGATGAACGGTCTGATTCTCACGGCTATCCATCCGTTGTCTATATAATTTTAGAACAATAATCACATTGCATAAAAACCTCAACTCCCTATAACCGAGGAGGAATAAATTATTCTAGCAATTACAATTTGCTATTGTTTCTTTCAACTTATGACAATATAATTTTGGTTCTAACTTTCTAGTTGTGAGTTGATGTATTGATTGATCATGTAATTATGGTTTTGTATCTTAGTACCTCTCTTAAGGGGGTAGGACCCCCTCCTTATTTAGGTACTTCCTATAACAATAGTGTTAGAATTAGCATTTTACTTTTGTTCAATTTATTCTATCATTCATTACTTTCAATTGCTATAATTCCAGGTTCATAACTTTATTCACATGTTGTAAACGTTCTTTGGTTTGTTGTCGTTCTAGAATTACATTATAGTTATTGGATTTCAGAATTATCTTCTAGTCCACTATAATTTTCATCTACAGAACAATGTTACGATTTATGATTGGTTTTGTTTTCTAAAGTCTTAACCTACAATTCATATTTTTGGAACATCACAACCATTCTACACTTTATGTTGCTACAACTCATGTATCTTTACTTTGGTTCATAAAAGAAGTTGGTCGCTGAAATTCACGTTGTTGTAACTTGGTTGTTAGATTTATTTTTGTGTTGCAACTTCATTGTTGCAACTCACATTGTTGCAAATTTGTTGTCGCAACTCACGTTGTTGTAACTCCATTTTCAACTACACTTAGTGTGTTTATTGTCTGATTCTATTTAGGTTTAGTATTTATGACTTTGGATTGATATCATTGGATTAATATTGAATGAAAAAAAACTTAATTGTTGCAACAACACAAGACATTCATTATACTCATGCAATTCACCAATAGACCATAAACACAAGTTTCATTTCCGCGAGTATGATTTCAATTTCAACAAGTGTGATTTTAATTTCTGCAAGTGTGATTTCAATTCCTGTAAGTGTGATTTCAATTTCCACAAGTGTGATTTCAGTTCCTGCAAGTGTGCTTTAATTTATACAAAGAAACTTAGGCCTTGACATATGTTGGTGACTTAATTAAGTATTATGAGTCTTTGAATTGTGACATTAAAGTGCTACAATGCCATAGTCAAAACAACACTTTTCTTTCATAGATTGTGCATGATAGTTCACAAGATTCATACAAGCCCCAGATTGATAATAAAATGTACAAATCTTCGTTTTCTTACTAAGTTAATTAGAAATTAATTGAAAGGCCCATCAACAGTTTTGAATGATTGTCCATATTCAAAACCTATATAACCTGCACATACACACAAATTCTTAGTTTTAAAAACATGAGACTCCTGACTCCCTTCAGAGGCGTCTATCATCCTTTATTTATGCTAGAATGAACTTTCCAAGATCTACATGAGGTCTTGATCTTGTCCCTCATCTTCATCTCCAAGCATCACTCCCTACTCGGGTTCAAAAAAGTGAATTGTTGGTCTTTCTCCCAAAGACTCTATGTACTCATTTTCTTTGAGTTTTTCTTCTGATCCAAGCATCCAATCTATACTTCAAGCTCTGTCTCAACTTCCTTACATATAATTGTACAATATTCCATCTAACTTTCTTCTTCAAATTCCAACCATATATCTGGTTTTATTTAACTCTCTTTTGCAACAGCTTCGTCATCACATTGAGATATTCCTTTAAATCAACATAACTCAACAAGCTCCCTGTCAATTTCCTCATTACTTATCTTGTTTTTTCCAACTGCTTTGGCACTTTCTCTTATCTGGTGGTGGCTTTCTTTTGAACTTTTCATCATACTGTCGCTAGTCATCTTCATCTCTTCCTTTATGAGTTGCTCCATGCTCACTGTGAGCTGCAATAATCGTTTGCATTAACAAGTATGTTTTACCTTGATACAATATACCTCACCAAGCTTCTCATCCTAATCTTGGCCTCTTGGTATCTCTGGCTCTCTCCTATGGAACCTTCTTGAGCTTCCTCTTCTCCTCTAGGCTTCTTCACTCCTACTCACTTTCCTTTTTGAGAAATTCCATTGGTCCCCCTCTTCTATCACAACATTGCTAGTTGTAAGGATTCTACCACAATATCCTTCCTTGATACTATCTGTAAACACAAAAATACTTCTTAACCAAAGTTATTGCAAACTATGAAATTCATCACCTGCAATATTTGTTCTAAGATCTTGTCCTCCAAACATTTCTTCACGAATTTTCTCCTTGGTTGGAATGGCCTCCAATCTACAGCTTAAAAGTTCCTATAATGAAATTTTTTCCTTTAATCTAACACAAAATATTCTTCATTTCAACAAATAAAATTAAATTGCATACCATAACCCTAGATCTCTCGTGATCTGTACCTTTCTTACATTGTCACTAATCTTCATAAACTTCCTTCTGCAATTGCTAACTTGCATACTTTATCTTTAATCTACAATTTCACCTTTCTAATCCAAAGGGAATCGTTGCGCTCTAATACCACTACAATGGATCCTACCTACATAGAATCACAATTCTCAACTGTATTTCCCAAGATCAATGCTAGGCAGGTCATATCAAATGCTCCAAACTAGTGGCAATCCTCTGATATCTAAAATAAACTCTTAACCTATGTTATAGGTGAAAAATGTCGAGTTTTTATACTCTTTGTAGTGAAAGTATAGTCGAGGTGGATCGAATGACATTCAAATTCGAAGGTCGAGGTGGTTCAACTAGGTAAATACAAAGTTGAAGGAATCGACAACAAGTCGAAGGTCGAGGTAGTTCAATCGGGAAAAGAAAATTTTGAAGACATTGACAACAAGTCGAAGGTATAGGTGGCTCGACTGGGTAAATTCGAAGAGTTCAATCGATAAGAAGTCGATAGGCGAGCCTGTGGAAATTTACTGAAGACTAAATGAAGGCCGACTAGTAGTTGACTAGTAATTCGACTTGGTATTCGACTATAATAGAATCCCAAGATTCGTGGGATTTGTAGCCAATGATCTGCATGAACCTGTAACCATTTTTGGGCACCTTTTATTTATGGTTTTTCCTACGATAAATCCTATAAAAATGCATTTTGTAATGTTGTAAAAGATAATATTCATATGGTACATGGCTAATCACCAAGAATCAATAATCGTAGAGGTTCTTGGTCATGTAGATGTAAGTTGAATTGGATATAGGGTTGTTATTGTGAAAGAAAGAGGGTATGATGTCGATTATGTCTTAGGTGTGAACCAAGGTTAAACATTTAACCTTTTATTCTAAATGAATAAGACACCAAGACAGGAGAACACTCAAGGAATGTTGGTTTTCTTGGTTTGGGTTTCTAGGGTAAAATCTATGTGTACTGTGTGTTTGCTTTGTCATTTAATTTCTTGATTAAATATGTCTTCCTCTCTTCTACTAGGTTTAGCGTGGAAGTGTTCCTCATTTCCTAACATGTGTTATCAGAGCTTGTTCTTAACAACCTTGGATTTGAGCTAAACCCTAGCTTCAACAAGAGTCGTAAGTTAGAAATCTTTAAAGAATTGTGTTAAAGAATGATGAGCAACTCAAGAATAGAGATCAAAAAATTTAATGGCCAGAATTTTGAGCTTTGGAAGCTTAAAATCAAATATCTCCTTGTAGATCAAGAGAAATGGAAAATAGTTTGTCCAGGTACCATGTTGATAGGTATGTCGACGAAATAATGGGAGAAAATTGAGAGAAGAGCAAGGAGTACGATTCGACTTTGTCTTGCAAATTCGGTATTGTTGAATGTCTTAGGTGAATATTTGGCCAAGAAACTGTGGGACAAGTTGGGAAGCTTGTACAAGTTGAAATCTCTGGTATATAAGTTGTTTCTAAGAAGAAACTGTATCTTTTGAGGATGAGTGATGTTAGTTCGGTGACTAAGCATTTAAATGCATTTAATACCATTATAATTCATTTATATTTTGTGGATATTAAAATCACCAAGGAGGAGAAATGCATTAGCATGTTATGTTCTTTTCCAGACTCATGGGATAGCTTAGTCGTGGCTATAGGGATAAATACAACCACATTAGCACTAGAAGACATGGTTTCATCTCTACTATCAGAATAACTAAGAAGGAAGAATATGGAAGGATCAATCAAATATGATTTAGTGGTCAGAGGTCAATTGATTGACAGAGATAAAGGAAAATCATCTGGTAGAAATTCTAAGTTAAAGGGAAGATCTAAATCCCATGTTCAGTCGACAAGAAGATCCCATAAATGTGATAAATTTGGGCATTAAAAAAGGGACTACAAGTTTAAGGCGATAGAAGTCAGTATAGAATATGATGAGAAGTGGTTGATTGAGAGAAAGATGACTCCAGATAAGGGAGGTGATGTGTAAATTGCGTCAACCAGTACACAATCAGATCAAGATGTTTAGTTTATTGACTCAGGAGCATCATATCATATGACACCACATAGAGAATGGTTTTGTGAATATGAACAATATGGAGGATAAGTGTTCTTGGGGGACTAATCAACAACCAAAATTGTTGGATGAGGAATATTTTGAATGATACTACAGGATGGGAGGAGTAGAACCCTTCCAAGTGTGCTACACATTCTAGGTTTGGAAAGAAAATTGATATCTATCAGCAAGATGATTGAAGCAGGGGTGCACACTCTATTTCAAAAGGATTCATGCAACATGGTTAGAGGTAAGATGGTCTTAATGAAAGGAGTTTGGATTGGAACCCTATACAAGTTACTAGGGAGTGTTGACTCATCTGGATGCAACAACATCGCTATTATTGAAGTTGACTTGACTTTGACTCGACTCAACTCGACTAGGGCTGAGTCAATTCAAACCAACTCAAACCAACTCAAACCAATTCAAACCAAGTCGACCCAACCATGCTATGGCATGAGAGGATGGGACACATTGGAGAGAAAGGACTTCGAGCTATGCATAACAAAGTTATGGTCAAAGACTTTCCAACATGTAATTTAGAAGTCAATTTTTGTGAACATTGTATATATGGAAAACAAATTTGGGTGAGGTTCCCATCTGGAGCGACAAAGGAAAATTGGATTCTAGATTTGGTTCATAGTGATGTGTTTGTCCCTGTTACAGTGCCTTCACTTGGTGGATCCATGAATTATGTCTCCTTCATAGATGATTTTTCCAAGAAAAAATGGATATATTTCTTGAGGAATAAATCATAGGTTTTCGAGAAATTCAAAAGTTTAAATCTCTTTTAGAAAACCAGTCAGATAAGAAAATTAAATTACCGAGGACTAACAACGGTGGTGAATTATGTGGAAAAGAATTTGATCAGTTCTACAAAAAATGTGGCATATCATGCCAAAATACCACACCATATACCCCACAAAAAATGGAGCTACTAAAAGAATGAACAAAACATTGATGGACAAGGCAAGGAGCATGTTCAGTGGTCCTAGGCTCGCACAATAATTCTGGGTGGAGGGAGTCAAAACTGCAAAATATATATTGAATATGTCTCTATCGTCGACGCTAGTCGACATGACTCCACATGAGGTATGTTCAGGTAAGAATCCTTCAATTTCACATCTCAAATTATTTGGTTGTGATGCATTTGTGCATGTTCCTAAGGAAAAGAGGATAAAGGTGAACAAGAAGGCAGTGAAGTGTATTTCCATTGGATACAAAGAAGGAATGAAAGGATATAAGCTCTAGGATCCTGCATAAAGGAAAAAAGTGTACAATCGAGATGTGTTCTTCATAGAATTCGAAGTTAAGTCTGAGCTTGAGGAAATTTTCTAGATCGAGAATAATCCTAAGATGATGTGGTTTGAACTAAGGAATGAAGAAGATGATTCAGATGAGTCAAGTGTATCTGAAGAAGAGGTAGAACAATTGACCTCGGTTGTAAGGAGGTTAGAAAGAGTAAGAAAACCAGTCGAAAGGTATAGGCCACTCGACTTCCATTCTGCATTCGTGTTAACTGCCACCAATGATGATCCCAAGTCGGTCGGGGAGGCAGTCAACTTAGCAGAGGTAACACTCTAGAAGGATGGCATGGTTAAAGAGATGGAATCATTTCATAAGAGTGAGACATGGGACTTAGTCAAGTTACTTAGTGGAAGAAAACCTATTGGTATCAAATGTCTATTCAATAAGAAGATGCATGCAACATGTCAAGTCAAGAAATTCAAAGCTCGAATAGTAGAGAAAGAATATTCCCAAGTCGAAGGAATTGACTTCAGTGAGATTTTTTCCCCTGTTGCAAAATTAAATTCCATTAGATTAATTGTTATAACCCTAAAATTGCACCATACATGCATACCTAGCATCAGGCCATCTTACTTGCTATTTTTTCCAAGCCATCATTGAACATATCTTCTAAAAAACCATTCTTTTGAAGATGTATGTTCCCTAAACCACTATTTCCTGCGTACACATTCTAGTTGCACCATTACATCCCACGTATACTCACAAAAAGTACAAAAAATAAAAAGTTGCAAAAGGATACGGGTTTTCGAGCCGTTACCTAACCATTTTCCTGTCATTACTATCTTTTTTTGGCCTATAAAATAAGGTGTCGGGGTCCCATTTCAGAAGGAATCAACTGAGCAAAGAAATTCTACCCATTTCAGTATTCTCTCCTTGCCCCAATATTTTGCAGCCACATCGTGAGTTTGATCCAGAATTCCTTTTTTTAAGCCATTTTCCTCCATTGCAAACCCTTGCCATTTCCCTAAGAGAGAAATGAAGAGGAGAAGGATATGTGTAAGTAGTTGGTGCACGGTGAAGAGGATCCCAGGACCGATTTTGAGGAGCAGTTGTCGATCTCATATTGTAAGAGACTTTTGTGAGATTAATATAAAGAAATACCTTTTCCATCCCGCCAAATGATGTTTTCAATCTCTATGATTTATTTACATTTTGGTTACGATATCTAACCCATTGATCCTTATATAGAATGCATGCTTGTAGTTTCTTGTTTTTATTTTGGTTAATGCAGGTCAGCCTTGGGAGGAGTCTTACAGTCAAGAAACAACCAGGCGCAAGGGGGTCGACACCGAACGTGGAGTTTAACATAGGACTATCAGATCCATATACTTTGTTTTTATGTATGATTGTGGGGTAATGTTGGGATAGTTGTTAAAAGTAGGAGACTTTAGACGGTTATCTCTTCCTACACTTTAGAACCCTAGTGTAGTCCGTAGGGGGTTTTCCTGTTATCGGCAAAATTGGCAACCATACTGGGGAAAGCCTCTAGGGTTTTGGGGGGATATTCTTTTGGGTGTTTTATCTGTTTTAATTGCCTTTTATGAGTTTTTGTAAGTGTTTGAGTCTTTAAGGGATTCCGGTCTTCCATACCAGTATTCCTTGCCTTGACAGTTGGACTGTTGTTTTCTTTTTTTTGAAAGTTACAAAGGTGTACGCGGCCTGTAGTGGGTCTTCATGCATACATACACATCCTACCTTTGGATAGCCCGCATACATACGAAAAATGTTGAAGTGTCAATAGTGTTCCTGTGTTGAGAAAATATTTTTGAAAAGAAGAGGCAGTCATCCTCTTCCCTGTCAGAAGTCATGCTTCTCAGGGGTTTTCTTGATCTAGCCCCGGTCTCTGTTATAGCAGTCTGTAGCCTAGGTCTAACCTTAGTATAGCTTGTATTTTATCAAAGATTTCTTGTGTTTTCTTTATTAGGGTTTTTAGAGGAGTTGGTGACTCTGATCTGATCTGCCTGTTGGTATTGTCAGTGACTCCCTATGATCTACAGTGGGCCAGAATTCATTTCTTGGTCTTGTCTTGTCTTCATTTTTCCCTTTTTTATTTAGAAGAAAAGAAAAGAATTTGTTTTCAGATTTCTTGTTTTGAAGCATAAAACAATAAAAAAAGTTTTTTCATTTTCTTTGTTTAAGTAGTTTAGGTTAGTTGTTTCATTTATCAAGGAAAAAGAAAGTTTTCTTAAGTTATTTGTTTGAATATTTAGTGCATTAAGTAGCTCGTAGTCGAGCGAAATCTTGTTTTAGGTTTTTTCTTTTCAAAGATATGAGAAAAGTAGTTAGGAAAAGTTTGGTTAAAGAGTTTAAATTGGCAAATCTTCATTTGTGAAGAAGAAGTAGGTTGTTTTTAGTTCCATTTTATGCTCTTCTCTTTCGTCTCTTAAAGAACATCATTGGTTTCACTTTTGTTCCTATTGACTTAAGACATCCACTAAAATTAACACTTAATTAAAAGTTATTAGACTTTGTGTTTGTAGGGTCCATCAATTTAATCTAGGCTAGAGCCTTGATTTAGGATTGGACAGGAAACTCTTCAAGGCTACAAAAACAAACATAAGAGTCTGTGTTAGGGAGTGCTTAAAAGTCCAGTAACCATGAAATTTATCTAGGACCCCCCTCTAACATAGGGGATAAACATGAAGTTGCGTGTGGAAAGGTAGCGGAGATAACCCCTCCAAAGTACGACCAAGCGTAGTGGGGAACGCATATAGAGGGCCTATATTGGGATTTTGTTGATCGCATTTTCCACGGAAATTATGGGTCTTGAATATGTTCGAGGTCCTTAGTCATCTTCCAGAACATTTTCTTTCAATACCCTTGATAGGTTTTGGGCTTGATACCCTGCTCATTGCGGTCCACCCGACTGTCAACTGTACCCACCTGGTGACTGTTTGCACGCTGGAAACCTCATTGCCTTTATATTAGTGACTTACACAGGTGACTACGGGGGTATACAATGATACATAGGGCATACATTGGGCCATGCTTTGCAGAGTATACCCTAAGGGTGCTTCCATATTCTAGTTGCACTTGCACCGGTAAGTTGCTCTAGTGTTGGTTGTTGTAATTGTTCTTCCAACTAGCTAGTGATCTGCTTGTCTTATCTCATAGGAACTTTTTCTAGTGTGTGATGGTTCTTGAACATTAATAGAGAGCCCTAGTGTGTCATTGATATTCTCATATAGTGGAGGATTAGGAGCTTCGCTGGTCATGAAAGCTTCTTGGCCTGCCACCAGTTAATCTGGAGCCACCCCCACCACTGCTAAGGTGAAGACTAGACCAACAAGGGTCTTTTGAGGTGACAGAGTCACAAGAAACTGTGCCCAACCCATCTCCAAGAGGAGAACATTTGATTCTGGAGGAACCAACCATTTCTTTCCTTGGAGTGAAAGCTCTTGGTCCCTATAACCCTCTGATCACTAATATATCGGCGCCCATCGTCGTACAGGTTCACCCTTACAAGTGTCAGGTAGTGTCACAAGCAGCGATGGAAACAAACACAACTACTTCTTCAGGGCATCCTCATACTCCCTCTATGGCTGTCATGACAGAGGGTGTTCCGCCACCTAACCAACCATCGTCGGTCCAGACCACTATGGTCTCGATCACCTCTACCTCGAGAAATGGTTTGATTTTGTCTATGGCGACGATCATTTCTATGTTTACCCAGAGTGCGACAGGCCCTCCGTTCTCATACGAGATGCCTGACTTCGATAAAAACTCTATCCTTTCCTACTCCACTCTACAGACCTTAGGTCTAGTGGCAAGGAGCTTGAATTCTCCTCTGCAAGGATCCATGGGGGGGACTTCAACTCCCTATAACTCTTTCCCTTACGGAGGTGGTCATATACCTCCTTTGTCCCCTTCGCTCGGCGGTGCTCACCAACACTCCACTGGGCTAAACATAAACTATAGTTCGTTTGGAGCAGGTAGTCAAGGACTTCCTTCTTATAGCATGTCGATAGGTTCAACGTTGTTCTCTTTGTTCGGCGTGTTTGGTAACAATGCTTTCTCATCATTTGTCATCTCAGCCGGGAGCAACCCCGATTATGGACAACAAAATCTTATGCATGGTACTATACTTGCACAAGGGGAAAACTCAGAAATTACTTCCTCAGAAGGAACTTGGAATTTGTGGCAGGGATTAGTTCCCTCATCAGGGATGTCGACCCTAGGCAACCCCTTCCATAGCCAATGGAACCCTGGGAAAGGCTCAGGACCTATGCCCATCGGATCAGTAGGGGGGAACCCTTCCCAAAATCCTTGGAATACAACGCAAGCCCAACCTTCTATATCCTATTATGGGAGTCAAACAATGATGTCTCAACCCGTGGTTTTTACCAAAACCCTGGCCAGCAACCTAACTTTTTTTGGGAACCTGGTTCCAGCCAAACTGTAGGCTCTTTTTTCTCTAGTTATAACCAACAACCCAAACTTCCATTTCTGGCAAATTTTCATTTTCCAGACTTATCAAGGTTACTAAACGGCCCCATCTGTCATGATTTGGCCTCCTATGCCGACCAAGTTTCCTTCAGACATTCCAAAGTTCGAAGCTAAGCCTAATGAATATCTAGGCAATCATGTGACTACCTTCCATCTATGGTGCTCATCCAACTCATTGAGAGACGAATCTGTACAGTTGCACTTGTTTCAACACACTCTCATTGGGAGTGTTGTGAAATGGTACATTGAGCTCGACTGCTCGAGATACTTTACCTTTGGCGAATTGGCGATGGTTTTCTTAAACCATTTTCAATTGCCGGTGAGAAATGACGTCGGCACTGAATTGTTGGCCAACTTTGAGCAGACAAAGGAAAACCATATCTCAGATCACATCCGAGAATGGAGACATCGGAAGAGTTTGATAAAAGAATCAGTCCCACCAGCATTCCTGCTTGAGTGGTTAATTAATTCTTTGGTACCTTAGTTATCCAAAGATGTCGCAACGTAGGGGGTCTTTTCAGAAGAAGAAGCGATAATGAGAGCTCAATAGCTAGAGTTGATTTACTCTCAGTCTGGTTTACTTTACGACGTTTTTCCATATGCACCACGGTCGATACTTGACAAGGCTAGATAGAGATCTGGACCACATGTTGATGGTATTGTTGGTTCAGCACAAACAAATCTCATTGATCAGCTGTCAAATCAATTTCAGCAATTGTCAATACAGCAGACAGTGGCTAGCCAGACCATTGGTTCAACTACTCCCCCAACCCAAACATCGAATGTACACAATGTGTAATCAATAAACCCAAAGGCCACCCAGCATCCTGACAGAAAGAAGAAACAGTGAAATAAGGGTAAGGGGGATAAGAAACCCACAAATAATGTTGGCGGGGGCAACACAGAGGAAAAATTTGAAGTATCTATGTAACCTTTGCACGGAGGACCATATGAATCACCTATGCCCTTGGATTGTGGAGGCTCAGAAGTTATTGGCATAGCAACAGCCTGGCGTGTTAACGAACCCATTTCCAAATGGGAAAAATTTAACTCAAGCCTCTTCGAGCGCGGATGGGAGCAGTTAAGGACCCCCTCCATTTCGAGTAATCCATCGTCTATGAATGTTTATATATTGAAATTTGATGCCCACATAGCAACTAGGACACACGATTACCATATGCCAAACACCTCTGAGAAGGGTAAATAAGCTAAAAAAAAACCTCTTCCTCTCCAGATTGAGAAGACATTGGGCAAAACAATGACACACATCCAAAAAGGTGCATTCAAGAAAGCTTCCCACAATCCAAATGCAAGGGCTACCCAAAACTACTCTGTAGTCGAGGATTTATCACAAACCCCTTGCCCAATGTTTGCTTTGGAGGTCCTCCAGAGTTTCCCTTATCAGAGAAAGGCTTTGTTAGCTACATTAGGATCTCTTAAGACTTGTAATCTAGGAACGATCATTCTTGATACGACTGAACTAAAACCTCGTCTCCCTTACCATGTGTCTTTTCATATAGTAGTGGCTTACACCACGAAATCTTTTACCCGAAACATTTTCCGCATGGTGGTTGATGAGGGTGCCACGACATGCATGATGTCGTTGGCATGTTGGAAGGCCATTGGCCAACCCATTTTCTCTCTGTCACCTACTCTTCTTACCTCTTTTGATGGTCATTTTTTCTGACCACATGGAATCATCCCCTCTTTCCCCATGCAGTTAGGGGGGAAGACCGTGTGTGTCGAAGTTGAAGTGGTCGATGCGTCTCTCGACTACAATCTCTTGTTAGGAAGGAATTGGGCCTATGTTATGCAAGAAGTGGTCACTACTATTTTTTGGGTCTTGTTGTTTCCACATGAGGATCGGATCATGTCCATTGATCGGTTATCCTTCTCCCATTTTGACCCTTCATCAGGAGCATCCACGGTCCCGATGATTGATAACCCTCAGCCCAGCATCATCAACGTAGGGGTTGGTTTGTGCCCACCTTTGAAGGGTACTTTCGATTACCCGCCTCCAACCGGTAACGTCAATTACATATCGGTTGTCCCCGACTAGCCTAGGGCTGAAAATTTTCAAATCTCGTCGTTTCGCACGACTTACTTTAATGATCCTTGGACTCTTCCTTCCCCATCACCCACGATGGAAGGGACAGGGCACCATCTCATGGCCATGCCTTTTACCATGGTAGAAGTTGCGTACTCTATAGTCCAGCAAGCTTCCGTCGACCCTGATCCGACTCCTGCACTGGAGTTAGATCCGATTCTCAAGCCTATTTGGGCTCCAGGTTCCCTCATCGATATTGATTCTTTATACTTAGTCTTTCCCTCAGACGAGGCAATTATTGAGGCAATGACTAGTCCGGACAAACCCTAGGATGATCTCCATCACAGATCTTACTTCCTCTGAGAGTTAAGAAGAATTGAAGCAAGTGAATTCACTTTGACTATGACTGGAGATAGGTCTTGTCCTATCAATCCTTTGGCTACGCACGTATTTTACATTGAAGGAAATATGGAAACCATCACTAAAATGATACCTATTGATATCTCCAAAACCCCTGGCATCATGGAGAATGTCTTCATCGGAGCGGACTGCTCCCCCGAGGAGATTTGAATTTACATAGATTTATTTAAATAATTCTGCGACATGTTTGCCTGGTCTTATGAGGAAATGCTAGGCATAGATCCAAGAATCGTCGAACATGAAATCACGACATATATTGACGCTAAGCCGGTCCGGCATAAGCTTCGTCTAGTTAATCCTAAAAAAGCAGCAGTTATTAAGGCTAAAGTAGAGAAACTACTTAAAGTTGGTTTCATCTACCCCGTTCAATTGACTCAATGGGTGTCAAATCCCATTCCAATCAACAAACAATAGGGTATGATTCATGTCTGTACGGACTTCTGTGATTTGAAAAAGGCGTGTCCAAAGGATAATTTCCCCACCCCATTTATCAACCAGATTGTTGATGAATGCGCAGGCTGCGAGGTATTTTTTTTCATGGATGGTTTTTCGGGATAAAATTAGATACAGATCAAGCCCGAAGACCAACACAAAACCACTTTTATTTTTCCATGGGGTACATTCGCTTATCGTAATATTCCTTTTGGTCTAAAAAATGCTAGAGCTACTTTTTAGTGGGCCATGTCTTTTGCTTTTCACGATCTCAAACACATAGTTGAGGCTTATCTTGATGATTTAGCATCATGATCTCGTAAGAGAACTGATCATCCCACACACCTCCGACTTATCTTTGAGCGATGTCACTACTACTGAATCCGCTTGAATCCAAACAAGTGCAGTTTTTGTGTAACGTCGATTCATCTGCTAGGTTTCATAGTTTCAACAATAGGGATCATGGTCAATCCTCTAAAGGTTGAGGAAATAATTCAGTTGCCTCCCCTGTGCACATTCCCTCAGCTTCAGAGTTTACAGGGAAAAGTGAACTTTTACGGTGTTTCATCACAAACTATGTTGAGATCACAAAGGGTTTCATGCATTTACTAAATAAGAATGTTCCTTTTCATTGGGATGAAGCCGCTCAGCGCTCTTTCAAAGCATTGAAACGTGCCCTCACGTCTGCCCCTCTGCTTCGGCCACCCAATTATAATAAATATTTCTTATTGTACTTGCTATGGTAGAGTCGACCATCAGTATGTTATTGGTTCAGGAGGATGATTTGCTTGAAGAATACGTGATTTATTACCTAATATGAGACCTGGTTGGACCAGAACTCAATTATTCCCACGTTGAAAACTTGCGTTGGCAGCAGTTCATGATGTCCAATGGTTCCATCATTATATCTTGTTTCGCAAGACCACCATCATTGTCTTTGTGAATCTGTTCCAAAACGTGTTGACATGACATGTAATCAGCGGAAAGATCAGTAAATGGATAGTTATCCTCCAGGAATTTGACTTGGATTTTGTTTCGGCAAAATCCAAAAAGTCGTTGGTCTTTACAGAACTCATATCGAAACTTTCGATCGAGTCAGGTGATGTTATACCCGAGGAATTGTCTATCAAAGGAGACATGCTTTTTATCACATCTTTGGATGCCTGGTATGGATATATACTAGCCTACCTCCAGACTTTGAAGTGCCCCACCTCTGCTTCTCGTGATGAGCGTCGCCATATATGCCATCAGGCCAAGAAATATCTCATACTCGAGGACACTTTGTATCGTCGAGGTGTAGATTGCATCCTTCGTCAGTGTCTCATTCATGAAGAAGCGGAAATCATTCTTAATGATTGCCACACTCGAGCATGTGGTGGTCATTTGTCTAGGTTGGAAAAATCCCAAAATATTCTACGAGACGGTTACTTTTGGCCGACATTAATCAAAGATTTTGTTGAATCGGTCAAAAAGTACCACCCGTGTCAGATCTTCTCTTGGAAGATGAGGGCACACCCCGCTCCCATGTTTCCCATCATTACAGTTGGTCCCTTCACCAAGTGGGGGATTGATTACACTGCATGCAACCCCCCTTCATCAAGGGGGCATTGTTATATCATCGCAATGTTGAAATAATGTAACTGCAAAGAGTATTCTTATTATTATTGATATTTTATTCATAGGATCAATCCCCATTGTGGATTGATCATGTCGGATATTGTAATAGGACCAAATCCCCTTTTGCAGATGGTCAAAAGACAATTGTAATAGGCAGAATAAGAAGTCATCCCCAGCAGTTAATTAAGAGACCCAGAAATATAATAAAGGTGGGTTTACCCACCCAGATTGAGAAGTTGGCCCTACCAATGAAGAGACACTTCACACGTGCCAGAACTTGTATAAATAAAGGAGGCTAGCGCCTCATTTGATCATAACTCACTTGCTCAGTTTGAGAGACAAGTTTTGATTTGTTACCGGCAAAGGAGAGAGAGAGTGGTGCATATCTTGGAGAGAACTTTTTTTTTTAGCATAGAGATCTTTTGGCATTGTATTGGCTATCTATATTAAGGAATTTTTGTTGGGTTTTCTTCCCCTAGAGGGCTTCCCAGGATAAACGTTGTGTCTCTTGTGATTTTGTATTTCTCAGTGATCTTGGATTATGCTATTGTTATCTAATGAAATGCAAACATCTATAATAATGGCTTAAACATTAACATGGAATCAGAGCCAAGTTGAAGGAAGCATCTTTCACAAGTGAAAAACGTCATTGTTACCGTCCATGAAAATTAGGTCTTTTTGTTGCAGAGGTATTTCAGCCCTAAAACTATCTAGAAAGTTGCGCCCTCCACTAAGGATCAATTTGGCATCATCAGTACACCTTTTCAGTGGCTAGATCTCCCAGAAAATGAAACCCTAGTTTCACAAAGTACCATAAAACCAGAGTACTAGAAGCACCAGAAGTACCAAAGTACCAGAAGTGCCAGAAAACCAGAAGCACCAGTCCAGAAATCTGTGGATCAAGTTTGAGGGGGTAAAAGTTGGACTTTCGAAATTCTGACTACACCAACATACTCGCCTCAGCCCAGCGCATCTATTCCCTAGATCAGAATCTCAAAATTTGAAGTTTGAAAATTAGGGTTTTCTCATAAAACCCTAAGTTGCAGTTGCAGTTTCAGAACCAATTGCAGTTGCAGCATCAGTTGCAATTGCATCCTTAAGACCAGTTGCAATCACCCTTGAATTTTTCTTAAGAGTTGGTAATGATTACCGTTGCTACCAGATGGAGCCACTACCTACAAATTTCATCAGAGGTATGTACTCACATATGTTTAATGGTTAAAACCTAAAGAGTATTTGGAGGAGAAGGGATCTCTTGCCATAGATTCAGAAGAATCTCAAGATCCAACACATTTAGAGGAATGATGCAACCCAGGTGTGATTATTCTGATATCCATTTATTTGTCATGACATTATTAGTATTGCATGTTGAAGCTATGATCAAATTATTAGAAGGATTAAAAGTTGATCACAGAGCTTATCCTCTAACTTCAACTTTTGTCAATATAGCGTATTGTCTCAGTATAAAAGACAGGTTGAAGAAAGCACTCATCACTTGAGTGAAGGAGACCTGGAAGAAAAGCAAGCACTCATTCTTGAGGACAAGGCTCCAGGTTTGACTAATCAAGATTAATAAGATTCAAAGGTACACATGACAAGCTGATGACTATAGTTGAGATAGCAGTTGTCGTAAAGTATTATACTTGATAGCATGTGATCATATAGAGGTATACGTTTTTCCTAATACAACTAAACACCTCCTCTAGGAGAAACCTTGTGTGTTAGTTCCAGGTTTCCATGGAAGAATGCTTGGTCACAACACTATGAGAGTGTTGACCTCATTTCATGTTGTATTCCTTACCTTTAATCTTTGCTTCAGATAAATTATAAGTGATAGCTCTAAAGGAGCTACTAGGATGATTGTTCATGCTATTGCTTTATATTATCAGAGGGATATTACTCTTGCTCATTTTTTTGTTGACCTTGCTCCAGGTCACATGTAATAACCCTGAGGAAGCTATGGTGAAGGTTGCAGAAGGCAACATGATAAAGAAGAGACCATAGATGAAGAAATCATCATTGGAAGAGAAGAAGGTAGCTTGCATAAGCTAAAAGGGTTACTCAGAAGCTTCCATAACCTAGGCCATTGAAGAATCTTGGCATAGAAGATTAGCTACAAGGCACTACCATACATATGCAAAGCGATCATAGGTTTACCAGAAATCAAAGGTGATCATGAAGGCACATGCAATGGAACTGCACAAGGGAAGAACATCAAGAACCTGTTTCCAAAGAGGGACAACAAGATAGAAGGAGTCCTAGAACTCATCCATTTAGATGTGTGTGGCCCAATTCCATCATACTCCATTAGTGGGTATGTATACTATGTATCATTCATTGATGATTACTCTTGTAAGACCTGAATATATTTGAAGAGTTCAAGGAATTCAAAGCCTTGATAAAGAACCTTTCTGAAAGAAATATTAAGATACTCAGGTCAGATAATGGAGGATAATATACCTCAAAAAGAGTTTGTGAACTTCTGTAAAGATGTTTGGATCAAGAGGATCCCCAACAAAATGGTGTAGCTGAACGGAAGAACAAAACCTTGCTGGAAGCTGTGAAGATCAAGATCTTCCTATGCGCTTATGGGCAGAAGCAGTGATGGTAGTTGTTTATGTGCAGAACCGATTATCCCATAGTGCACTTGGGCTCAAGACACCGGGAGAGATGTTCACCGGAAATAAGCTAGAGGTAATCCATCCCAAAATATTTGGTTGTCCAGTGTTTATTCATATATTTAAAGAAGAGAGAAACAAGCTGGACCCTTCAGGAAAGAAGGGAATATTTGTGGGATACTCTGAGGTCTCCAAGGCCTTCAGAATCTATATACCAGGTCAATATCACATTGAGATCAGCAGGGATGTGACCTTTGATGAAGAAGAAACACTTAAGAAATCAAGAAGATGCCATCTTGAAGAAGTATATGAAGAGGAACCTGTAATTCCCAGGATTGCAGAATCCATGAGGGAAGTTCCCAAAGCTGCAGAACCAGTGAGGGAAGTCGTAACTTCCCCTGATGAGGAAACTCTTGAAGACCATGATGTAACAGAAGTTCAAGAACCTCCTCAAATGACCTTCTCCCATAAAATAAAGCCTGCTTGGGCAAGAGATCTTATTCAAGATGGAGAGAAGTATGGTGTTTTAGAAGGAACCTAGAGACAGGTGAAAAGACCAAATCCATTCTCCCGTTACACAGATTTGATGTGTGATATCCTAGATGAGGAGCCTACCTGCTTTGAAGAAGCCATTCAAAAAAAGGAATGGGCATATGCCATGAGAGAGGAATACCAATCCATAATAAAGAGCGTTGTATGGGAAATAGTTCCTAGACCAAAAAGTAAGGATGTGGTATCATCAAAATGGCTCTTCAAAATAAAACATGTTGTTGATGGAAGTATTGAGAAATATAAAGCAAGATTTGTTGCTCGTGGATTTTCCCAAAAGGAAGGCATTGACTATGAAGAAACATTCGCTCATGTGGCCACTGGACATATACACTTTGATCAGGACCACCATAGCTCTTGCAGCTAATATGAAGTGGAAGCTACACCAGATGGACGTGAAGACAGATTTCCTAAACGGTGTCATCGAAGAGGAAGTGTATATAGAGAAACCTCAAGGATTTGAGGTTGAAGACAGGAAGTCTCATGTCTGCAGATTGAATAAATCCTTATACGGATTGAAGCAAGCTCCTAGAGCTTGGTATGGCCATATAGACAGTTTCTTGACGAGCTTAGGCTTTACCAAGAGTAAAGCATACTCAAATCTCTACTTCAAAATTATGGATAATGAGCCAGTAATATTACTGCTATATGTGGATGACTTATTCTTAACTGGAGAAGAAAAGCTCATCGTTGAATGTAAAAGGAGACTTGCCTCTAAATTTGAAATAAAAGACCTTGGCCTAATGCATTATTTCTTAGGTCTTGAGGTATGGCAGATTCCATAGAGGATCTTTCTTAACCAAGGGAAGTAAACGGTCGAGATCTTAAAGAGATTCAACATGATGGAATGCAAACCCATGAATACACCCATGGAAGCGAAGTTGAAGCTGTTGGTCGATACTTCATCAAATTTGATTGATGCCACACTGTACAGACATATTATTGGATCACTGATGTACCTGATGAATTCCAGACCAGACATTTTCTTTTATGTGAACACCTTGAGTCAGTTTCTGGTAGAGCCCAGACATGTTCACCTAGTGGCTACAAAACATGTGATGAGGTACCTTAAAGGTATGATAGATTATGGTCTCAGTTATTGACGGAGATCATAATTTCACATTGAGTGGATACACTGATTCAGATTGGGAAGGAAGTGTTGCTGGCAGAAAAAGAACTTATGGATGTTGTTTTAGTTTGGGATTAGCCATGATGTCATGGCAGAGTAGGAAGCAATCTAGTATTGCTCTCAGCACAACAGAAGCAAAGTACATTGCCGCATGTTCTGCTAGCTGTGAAGATATATGGCTTCGAAAGTTGTTGACCGGTCTATTTGACCTAGAGATGGAAGCAACAACGATCCTATATGACAACCAGAGCTGCATAAAGATGACAGAGAATCTTTTATTCCATGACAGGTTGAAGCACATAGAGATTCGCTATCATTACATCCGTGACATGGTGCAGAGAGGAGCCTTCAAGCTCCTGTATGTTAGCACGGATGAATAGGTTGTTGATGTGTTGACAAAACCTCTATCTCATGTAAAGTTTGAACACTTTCGAGATAAGATTGGTATAGTCCGAAAGGACCCTCCCTGAAAGGGGGAGTATATATGATTCCCTGCTTCTAACCTCGCTGTTAGACGTAAAGCAAGATGATTCCTTGCTTTTGACCTTGCTGTTAGACGTAAAGTAAGATGATTCCTTGCTTCTGACCTCGATGTTAGACGTAAATAAAGATGATGTGTGTGTTCCTTGCTTCTGACCTCACTGTTAGACGTAAATCAATATGATTCCTTACTTATGACCTCACTGTTAGACGTAAAGCGAGATGATTCTTTGCTTCTAACCTCGCTATTAGACGTAAAGCAAGATGATGTGTGTGTTCCTTTCTTTTGACCTCGCTGTTAGATGTAAATCAAGATGATTCCTTGCTTCTGACCTCGTTGTTAGACGTAAAGAAAGATGAGGTGTGTGTTCCTTGCTTCTGACCTCGTTGTTAGACGTAAAGCAATATGATTCCTTGCTTCTGACCTAGTTGTTAGACGTAAAGCAAGATGATGTGTTCCTTGCTTCTAACCTAGTTGTTATACATAAATCAAGATGATGTGTTCCTTGCTTCTGACCCAGTTGTTAGATGTAAAGCAAGATGATGTATACCTTGCTTCTGACCTAATTGTTAGATGTAAACCAAGATGTGACTTGCACTGAGCTACCATCTTAACAGTTGTGACATAGAGCCAGTCTAGTACTGTGATGGGCCAGCCTAGTGTTGTGATGAGATATCATTTTTTATACTGATACATATTGATGCAGATGATGATGGCATTCTTTCGAGAATGACGATGTTGCCAATGAAGAAAACTTTCGATGATTTATAGATACACCAGCCAAGATGATATTGATGATGTTGTCCTCTCACCTGATGTTATTGATGATGTTGTCCTCTCTCTCTCACATGATGTTGTTGAAGAATACCCTTCTTGTTAAGGGGGAGTTTTGAAATAATGTAACTGCAAAGAGTATTCTTATTATTATTGATATTTTATTCATAGGATCAATCCCCATTGTGGACTGATCATGTCGGATATTGTAATAGGACCTGTTGTTCCAGAGTATGTACTTAAGGTTTAGAAGTATAGTGTCTAGGCATCTGAAAGTGGATGAGGGGTGGAGAAGAGAGAAACATCAACCTTTGGCAAAGGAAACTAGGGGAGATTTCTACGTTGGCATTGTCTAGCTTCCAACTATTCCTGGATGGCTATATCATGTTCAATCGTTGCCCATGAACGTTTGAGTTCAACCCGGGTAGTAGTTGTTTTAAGAATAGTGTCGAAAATATTTAAGGCAATGTGCGTTTGATTTGATAATCCAGGTTCGACATTGGGCTGTGTTGGTTCAGGGACAGTCATAGAGGAACAGTGAAAGAAGAAAAACTTCAGAGGGAAATTAAGTGTTGTCTCAATTCGGTCATATAAAAGAGAATTTACGGTTTCGGAAATAGAACGAGGTGCAAATCAAAGGCTCTTTCCTGTAACTGAGTTATATTTTAATAAAATATATGAGGTGGGAGAAAAACATTTAGTTGTCTATGATGTAAGGCTCCTATCAAGGGAGAATCTCACGTATAAACAAGAGAGGAAAACTGTAAGGAAATAACTCGATGTAGCATAAAATATATATAGACTTCTGAAAGTGTTGACTGGTCTTACACCTGTTGATAGTTGGTACAGAGGAAAAACAGAAAAAAATTACAGAAAACCAAAATTCATTCGCTATAGTAGTGGCCGTACTAAATTATAACGAAGCATTCATTAGTTATGAATATGAAATGAAAGGAAATATGAGATACAAGAAAAAAAACTCATAACACAGTCGTGATGGAATTGAGAATCTTCAGATTTGCTTTGTATTAACTCTCAAAATGTAAAAACTCTGTTACAATTGACACAAAAAGGTCCAGCCCCTTTCCTTTCTTTCTATCGTATATTTATATAGTTTTACAATAAGATAGAATCTCAATCGTTACAAAATTTCGGTTATGATAGGGAGGAGAGCAATCGCTCCATTTCTTCTTCTTTGTCTTCACTTGGTGCCAGACATTTGTCCTCGCACGTGCTCGGTACAGGTGACACATCTTTCAACCAACTGAGATATCAGCCTCGACGGTTCTTCTTGACAGCTGGCTTCAAAAAAGTAACATTCTCGGGCTAACTACAGTAGCCTGTCTTCCATTTGTCTGTCTATGATGTCAATAGCGCATAATTGTGCACTTGGTTTAATCATACATTTGTCTATTTGGACTATGTCCTCCATAGTCATTTGGGAAATCTCGATAGAATCTCTTTCCTCTTTTTCCTTTAGATCAAGCGAGATTTTTTCCATATTCATTTGAATCAACGCCTCGGCATTACCTCCGCTATCAATGCCTAGCAGATTTCCATCTACAGAACTGAAGGCCTCTTCTAAGGAATTCGTTAGCTTTTTGGCTTGCAGCTTTCCTTCCACGATGTTGTGCTCCCATTCTTTTAATAGAATGTTTCCTCTGTTCTGCTTCGAAATGGTGAACCTAGGAGTGCTTCCCAAATCCCTGTTGTTTGTGGCTATCACAGCCTCTTGGAAGGCGACCCGTGCTACTCCAGCTTCCCTTTCTCTAGCACTTAAATTCTCCAAAACTTGATTAACCAGCAAGCAGTTGACCCTAATCTCCTCTACCTTGCCGAGTAAATTTTGTTGGGCCGCAGAGACTCTGCCCTGAATCTCCATCGCCTGCGACTGAAACATACCGATTTCTATCACTTTGCTTTCGGCGATCTCCACCCTAGCTTGTAGTTGTTCGATCAAATCCTTTTGCTGGCTCGCTTGCATATGACCATCCCGAACCACCAGTTGTGCTTTCTCGAGCTTAGTCTTGAGTAGCTCTATCTCATTCTTATCGGCCAACCTGACCTGCTCTATTCCTACGCTCGCCTGGTCTTTAGCAGTCTCTGTTGTTGTGTCTAGTCTGGCTTCAACGGTCTTGATGAGTCGATTTTTTCGTTTAAGTTGGTTTTTCAAAAGCCCAACTGAAACTTGATTCGTCGAGGCATATGCTCCTAATGTCCCTGCTATTTCAGTCACGAATTGTTCATTCTTCTTGTCTTTTCCATCAGTTATAGCTTTGTATTTCTTGGTCGTTGACTCTCCTTCCTGATAAAATTCCCTTTTTACCACTGCCTTCCTCTTCTTATCGAAGAGAAACTCATTTGGAGGGAGTTCTTCTACCCTTATAGGCCTCAACTCTTCATTGAAGATCCATCCTGCATCAATATTTCCCTGAGTCGACTGCAAGGGAGTAACTGATGTGATAGGTTCTCCGACCTGCTTTGTTGATTTTCCTGGAGTAGTAACCGGACTCTACTTCTTTGGAGGGTTGGGAGTCTTTATTTCTACTTTCGGACTCTTGGTTTTCTCTCCCTCGTCCTGGTGTTTTTCTTGATCGGGGTTCACATCCTTAGAGCCTTTAGCATCCTTTTGTTTGACCTCCATCGTAGCTGGACTCTCACCCCGCAACACTGCGGGAAGACAATTGCGTCGATGTTCTTGGAACTTCAGAACATCGTCTCTCTCCTTGGGTGCCAAGGTTTGTATCCGAGATAGAATCTCGGCATAGGACCTTGCGCCTTGAAAAATGTCATCCGAGGGTGAATTCTCGTGCTCAAATATCTTGAGCCCGCAACTGGCCAAATGATTGCTCACAACCCTTTGCGGATCATGTTTCTTGTATTCAATGAGGACCAAATTTAGGTCTTCCAGGGCTGCTGCCTCAGCTTTGGCATGCCCAAAATCTAATAAAGAATATGAATTTAAATGAATAGGAAAAGGTGGCCATACCTTATTTGAGTGTCCCTTAAGCTCCTTTCTTATACCATTGATTATCGTTTGTCTGGCAACCTCACTACAAGCCATCTTGTCGGGAATGAACAATGGCAATGCATGTGGGGGAATCGAAGCCCCGAAAACTCTGAGGTATGAAAATTCAGCTTCTACATACCAGTCTGCTATGCTGCTTAGATTTGTTACTATACTGTCAGAGATCCTAAGTGGTGGGTGGCCGAAAATAGTGACATGCAGGGGCACCATCACCCAGTTGAAGATTTCATATACAAAATTTATCGCTTTTTTTTCCCACAATTTCGCATGATAAACGTGGACAAGCTCGTCTTTTGTTGGGGTCCAACTCCAGTTCATTAAGGGAAATGGTGTTAAAAAACACACGGCGTCCATAATGTATGCAGACATGAAAAATGAAGATGCCTTTCCACTCTCTTTTTGCACCCGATACTCTGTGACCCGACTGGTCAAGCTGTCGCACAGCATTTTCTCCCAGTCGAAGGAATTTCCTTCAGCGACCCGAAACATTAGAGGCACCCACAAAAGAAAAAAAGTGAGGTGTCCTCTCTCCTGTATAACCTGCATGTCATCATGGAAACATACTTGTACTGTGGCTCTAAGGAAGCTACTGAATATCTGTCGTGGCTATCATCCCTGAACTTCGCGGCATGCGAAACCCAATCTCTTATTAAACTAGACATGGTTTTATCATACTGTATGCATTCCTTCTGCTTGAACTCGTCCAAGAATTTGGTGCCATATGTATAGTCGGACGTTGTGGGCAGCTTATACATGGCTTGCAGATGTTCCAGCCTGAAAGTCCCGATGGTGACTTTCTGCTCATTCATGATGGTTCTGGTCGGTATGTCCACATGATCCAATACCCATTAGACCATATCATAATATGGCAGTAGTCATGGTCTGGCTGCTACTTTGTGCATTCTAGATTGGATGATGATCTTATACTTGGTGGTTATATCATCTTTTTCATTGTCACTGGAGTCATCAGAATAATCCACCAATTTAGCCTGCAAAACATCTGAAACGAATGACCAATTCGGGACTGATTCGATACTTCGAGGTGAAGTATCAGCAACGTTGTCTGAGCCTTGTCCCGAAACCTCAACACTGTCTTTGGATGCTTTTCACGGAGCCATGGTTGGGGATTTTGCTTTAGCTCTTCTGCAATAGAAATACATATACATACAAAAGTCAGCTTGCTCAGAGATAATGTGCTCTGTGTAATATGAAAATGCATTTGTTATAATGAACCAAAACTCTTATATATATTTGAAAACTCAATACCTTTCAGAACAAGTCTGTCAAATCATGTTTAGAAATAAATTTTTCCATAAAAATCAGATCTTATATTCATCGATTTGCCCTATTTCCTCATTAATGTCATAAATTTTGGCGGTTTAAAATGTCAGTTGGCGTATGGAAAGAATAAGGCTATATCGTAAATCGTGCAAGCATCAAAACATAGGATATGTATTTGTTGGAGCCTGAAGTCACTCCTGGATTACTTGCAGGAGCAGAGCCCGAGGCCCATTAGTTTAATGTCACGATTGGTTTAAAAGAGATGATCAAATGGAAGCAAACTCAGAACAGTATTGTCTCAACTCAGAAGCTGGGCCAGGCATGCATGAATGAGTGAGGTCTTGATAAACTTCAAATAGTGAGTTGTAATAAGGGTGAGTAGGGGGAAGATTTCACAAGAAAGGTGCAAAGGCCTGCTATAAGCATCAAGCTTCTAACAGACGATGAGAGCAAGCATCTGAAAACAAGATCTTCTTACTTCCAAATGCGGGGAACCAGAGAAACAGCAATGCCACAATAAATCATTTACCATAACATAACTGTGTTAATTCATACGAAGCATTCGATCATGAACTCTCCAGAAAAAGACGAAAACAGAGATGAAAAAGGGAAACTGTTTGTCATAAACCAAGAAATCTCAAACACAGCTACATAACCAAGAAGCCAGAATGGTCACGAAAACTTTACAGTCGGGAGCTTAACTCTACCATCGATAGATACAAAAATGGAAAAAATGCCTACATATACTCAAAACAACAACAGCAACGGAACCAAGATACTGCATTGAAGGCTTTGCGTCTGCATGGCTTCTGACAATTCTGCAGCCGCAATCTTTGAACGGTCGTGCAACTTATGGCAGACACGATCGATCCTCTGACAGTTTATTCGGCGAATCGACGTGCCTTTAATTCAATGCAGGACTTTCCCATTATGGCAGAGACGATGTCTAACCACCACCAACCGCTTCAATAACTGCTTCTTGGGATTGAGGACGATCTAGCCAACTCAGCACTTTGGGATATGGAAGACTCCTCGCGCTGCCACCTGGAATAACTGAATGGCTAGATGGATAGGCATGGAGGCCAGCGCAGAGAATGGGGCGCATGGTAGGAGTGATGGTGTCGAATTATGAGGGCGTGGAAGAAATGGCGAGATGTGAGAAGGGTGACAGGGGATGATTCATGGCGGAAGACATCTGACGGAAGGGAGGAAGATGGGAAATAATGAACTCACCTTTTGGTGAGGAGATGATGTAGAGCGGAGTAGGACACATGGCACATGACAAGTGGATGACGAGAAGGAGGGTGGACCACGCAGACCAAAGAGGGGAGGCGGATGGGTGACACATGGAAGCAGGGGAAAGGTGGACTGGAAGATGACAAGACAGGAGAATGGCCCATGTTGGCTAAGCATAGAGCGGCTAAGATGGGCAGAGTTATTCAAGCGTCGTTGATCTGGGCGCGTCGATCCAGGCCGTCAAAAGCTGCACCTACGATTCCGGAACCCCCCCCCCCCCNGAGGTGCGCCCCCGATTCCGGACCCCCCCCCCCTGCTTAAAGGTAGAATGGCAGGGGGGGTCCAGAATTCAATACGCGTCGTTGATCTGGGCGCGTTGATCTGGACCGCTCGAACTTGCTCGTTGCTTACCACGGGCGCCCAAAAATTAAGATAAGAGGGTTTTTAACCCATCGTTTTGTGTTCTAGCCCCCATTACAAGAAATATCGCTAACAGTATTGATTTGGCTTAATTAATCTGGTTTTACCAATGTTAATCAATATTTTGGTACTCGTTATATCGGGGATTTTACTTTAACACTTTGAACTTCTAACACCCGAGATTGCGATGATCGATTTTGGTTAATAAAAAACGTAATCATGATTAGGGGCTCAATTAATTTTATAATTATTATATTCGCCATATCGCGACTCGTAGCTTCGAAAATAAGTTTCCGGGAGGTTTGCATGCTAAGCTGCGAAACCGTGTGATCGCAATAATATGACTTAAAAAAAAAGGGGAAGATAAACTCAGATTTAGTGATTAATTAATTACGTTTATATCCTTATAGTGACTTTGCGAGTCGGGGCTGAGATGGTGTAACTTTTAAAAAATAAAACACCAAGTGGCGAATTGCCAACAGAACTTTTACCATAAATAGCTTTTACTTTTAACCTTGACATGGGTTACTAAAATAAGGACCTCGTGTTCTCGGCTATCGGGGCTACGACAATAAATTTTTGGATTTGGTGAACGCCGAGGTGCGAAAACCCGATGATGTTTAATCACGGTTTAGGGAAAACTTTACTCTCGTTAATTCCCTGGGTGAAAAATTAAAGAGATTTCTTCGTTTCGTAGCTTAGGACGTGTGAACTACATGACTTATAGTATCCAACCTATGAGATCCTGAGGTAGAACAAAAGAGGAAACATTTTTACGAAAGGTTGGACTCATCTTGAGAGTACAATAATCATCGTTTCTTGCGTGATAAAGCTTCAAAGATCTTGAAACCACAGAGGGAAAATACAAAAACCATCTTTTGATTTCGAGCATTAAGAATGAAACTTGTGACGGGCTAGAAAAACAAAGGCGGCTCCAACAGGACCAAATCCCCTTTTGTGGATTGGTCAAAAGACAATTGTAATAGGCAGAATAAGAAGTTGGCCCTAGCAGTTAATTAAGAGACCCAGAAATATAATAAAGGTGGGTTTACCCACCCAGATTGAGAAGTCGGCCCTGCCAGTGAAGAGACACTTCACACATGCCAGAAATTGTATAAATAAAGGACGCTATCGCCTCATTTGATCATGACTCACTTGCTCAGTTTGAGAGACAAGTTCTGATCTATTACCGGCAAAGGAGAGAGAGAGAGTGGTGCATATCTTGGAGAGGACTTTTTTTTTTAGCATAGAGATCTCTTGGCATTGTATTGGCTATCTATATTAAGAAAGTTTTGCTGGGTTTTCTTCCCCTAGAGGGTTTCCCAGGATAAACGTTGTGTCTCTTGTGATTGTTTATTTCTCATTGATATTGGATTATGTTATTGTTATCTAATGAAATGAAAACATCTATAATAATGGCTTAAACATTAACACGCATCAGTATACTACTTCAAGAAGTGGGTCGAAGCTATGCCAACATTCAAAGATGATGGCGAGACTGCAGCTCTCTTTTGTTTAACCAGATAATAGCAAGGTTCAACATCCTAAGAGATATTGTCACTGACCATGGAAGTCACTTTCAGAATAAAATTATGTCTGAGTTAACATCAAATCTTGGGTTGAGGTAGGAAAATTCGTCACCCTACTACCCACAAGCGAATGGTCAGGTGGAAGCTGTGAATAAGTCCCTTAAGACTATTCTACAGTGAACGATCAATTCGGCCAAGTCAAATTGGCATTTGATTTTGTACTCAACATTATGGGCCTACCGAACATTTGTTCATACTGCAACCGATTTCTCACCTTTTCAACTCATTTACAGGTTGGAAGCAGTCTTTCCTATAGAGTGCCAGATCTCGTTTCTAAAGTTGGTAGTAGAGTTATTTCCAGATACTTCACCGCTTGAAGAGCGTTTATTATATATCGATCAGCTCGATGAGGAGCATCGTGATGCAGCCTTGGCTAACAAGGATCACAAACAAAAATTCAAGTGTCAGTATGATCAGTCTATTCATCCTCGGATTTTCTATGAAGGTGACCTTGTCCTGGTCTATGACGAAGATAAGGATCCCTTGGGGGTAGGAAAGTTCAAACCCATGTGGTTCGGACCTTTCATCATGAAGGAGGTACTAAAGAAGGGTGCTTATCATCTGGTGGAATTTGAGGGAAATTCTTTGGCAGAGCCTATAAATGGGCTTTCCCTCAAGAAGTATTACTCGTAGGTGGGTCGCCTTGGGTGACTTCTTGTACATATGTATAGTTATTGTACATTGTTCTTTTAGTTTTTTTATTTTTGGTTTTATGGATGTGTCATTTTCTATGTCATCTTTTCACTGTGGCATATGTCAAGTGAATCAGAGGTGTTTGTTGGGTTTGCAGACGGCGCTAGCTAGCACACTCAGAGGCTTGTTTCCGCAGCTTGGGTGATTTTCACACCTTAGGGCCAGTTGCTATCTTCAGGAGGTGTCTATTTAGGTGATGCCACAAACAATGTTGTTGAATACAATGCAGTCTTAGAGTTTCTTCATGACACTTTGTCACATGGTATCTCTCACCTCTCGTCTACTTAGACGCTTAGTTGGTTGTGTCCCAGTTAAATGGGGTTTACCGTGTTTACAATCCTACTCTACATCGATGGTTCCTTAGGGTACATCTCTTAAAATGAAGCTTTGGTTGCATTACGTATATCCATGTTCCTAGGAGATTGAATCAAATCACAAATACTCCAGCTAATCATGTATTAGATTGGCATTTTGCACACATGTAAGAAAAATCACACACACACAAATGTAAATACATTTGTAAATATATGTAATCCATAAGACTTAAAAATATGTAAATAGACACACACACACACACACACACACACACACACACACACACACACACACACATATATATATATATATATATCGAAAGTATCAGAGTACATGGGTGGGCGCAAGCGCCTCAAAAATATATGTCCAGTAACAGTCATGGGGCTTATGCCCTCAAAAATATACAAAATGTGCTCTCAACACATAAGTAGTCCATCCTAGCTAAGGGCGGGACCTGGTTGCCCTGTCGTAGTGAACAATGGTGTTTTCCAAATGTCGGAAGAGTTGGACCCAGGTCCATGGTGCCCCAACTACGTGAGGTTGCATCGATGGTGGGAGATCCTCGATCTTCACCTTAGGGACTGTAAGCGTGAGCACGGTGAGGTTCCACTCCACCCATCTCAATACTCTCTTAGCTTCTCCAGCTGGAGGTCCCCCTGTTGTTGCTAGTCCGCCGGTCGTGGCTGGTCCTGCCTCTGGTCAAGGACATCGCCTGGTCCTCATGAATTCTATTGGACGCACTGGTCCCACATCTATACATAACAGATACATAGTTGTCAAATACTCTGGTACACATAAAAAAAAAATGATATATAAAAACAAACATACCTATCTCTCCTCATTCTACTCCAGGAGGTACAGGTATATCAGGATCCCTAGAGAAGTCAATCCTGGCATAGGGGTAGTCCTCTACAGCCAGAATCTGTTGAGACCACCAGTCGAAAAAAAATTCATCGAAGGCCTCAATGTTCCTCCCTTCCCCATGTCACGGCAAAGCGTCGCCCATCTGCACACTGATGGGAAAGTGGCCATGTGCCCTCGTACTATCTCTCGAGGACTGAGACTAGGTACCCTCTCGAAGAAAAAGGAACATAGAACAGTCATGAACCAGAAGTTTTTTTGTTCCCACATATGAAACTCTGTCAGTTGTCTTTTGATGCAATCTAGCATGGTTGTACTCCAGTCGAACACTTGTGCATTCAGTCACTGTACCGCACAATACATGTGCGTCTGGGAAGCCTGATGTAAATTTGTGGATCTAGTGATCTACCCAATAAGTAAAAATATCACTTTCAGTGATAGGTTGGAAATCTTGTGGATCGACACCTGAGAACCCACTTTATCTGTGCCCACCTCGCAGTGTAGCCTGATTAACTCGACTATGTTGTGAGGCCCAGGAGGAAAAGTACATAAGTTGACTGCATCAACTCTCCTTGAGAGACCAGTTAGGAAGTAAATGTCTTCAGTTGTTGGAGTCAATGACTGCCCCTCGAGCATAAATGCCTCAGCGTCTGGGTACCAGTAATCTACCAAGACATTCAGCAACCTGGGTTGTGCCCTCATGAATGGACACTAGAAGAATTTAAACAACCCACATTGCGACAATACAATGATAGCAGCAGGGTCTTGTGAGACCAAAAAATCAATCTCTTCATGCGCCTTTTCTCTCCAATGAACATACATGCTGCAAATTGACAAGTTCATGGAGGATTAAGTCTTGCTTTTTAAATTTTTCCATATGTTTAGGGGTGTACGCGGGTTATTTTGAACACAGTCATGTATGCACGCGGTCAGATTGTTTTATGCCCGTGGCCATATGCGTGATCTATTGGTTGTGGATCCTGATTATCTTCCTGATTCAGAGGTTTTTTACTTTCAACCGTGTTTATACCCCATGAAGTATTTACACCCCAGAAGTATGTACACTCTTCCACGCAGGGGAGTGCAGAGGGAGGGTAAAAGTATATTGTAATTTCATTGTAATTATGGACCGTTCATTATAAGGTCGCAAATCTCACGGTAGAAATTATGTTAGGATTTTTTTCCCTAGAAGGCAACCCTCTTTTATGATGGAAATGTATTGTGGCTATGTATGATGGTGAGTATTGTATTCTGAGAGAGGAGACTGTGAGAGAAAGAAGAGTAAATTACAGAGGGTTTTGTTGTAGGTTGTATCCCTTCATTTGTTCAATAATAATAAAGAAAGGACCTGGCAATTTCTCTAGTGGACGTAGCGCACACTGGGTGAACCGTATAAATCTGTGTCTCTCTTTTATTGTGTATATTTTGTGTTTTGTTTCCGCATTTATTTTATTTTATTTCTTTGCGGTCCTATTTTTCCAATAACTGGTATCAGAGCGAAAGGTAACTCACAGGAAAAGAGGGTTCCTGGTTCGAGTGGGAGCAATGTCGGAAGATGGAAAGTTTAGGGTCGAGAAATTTAACGGCCAAAACTACTAGTTATGGAATATGCAGATGGAAGATTATTTATCAGAAGGATCTATTCCTACCATTGAGCAGAGTAGCAAAGAAGTCGACAGCCATGAAGGACGAAGAATGGGAGATTCTTGACAGAAAGGCTATAGGAACGATGTGACTGATCTTGGCAGCATCGGTGGCTTTCAATATTTCAAAAGAAAAGACAACGAAGGATCTGATGGATGCGTTGGATAAACTGTATGAAAAACCCTCAGCATCCAATAAGGTATTCCTAATGAAGAGATTATTTAATATGAAGATGTCAGAAGGTGGGTTTGTTGTAGATCATTTAAATGAATTTAATACAGTTACTAATCAAATAAGTTCCGTAAAAGTGGACTTTGATGATGAGGTTAGGGCTCTTCTAATCTTGTGCTCATTGCCAGAAAGCTCGAACGGCTTGGTCATGGTTGTGAGTAACTTTGTCTCTACTTCAAATAGTTTAAAATTTGATGATGTTTTTGGTGTTATCCTTAGTGAGGAAATGTGACGGAAAAGCACAGGTGAGACATCAAGTAATGCATTGAACATGGAGAACAGGGGAAGACAAAAGGATAGAGGAAATAGCTCAAGGAACCGCAGGAATTCTAGGAAGGGAAGATCCAAATCCATACTTGGAAATATAGAGTGATGGAATTGTGGGAAGAAAGGACATCTGAAGAAAGACTGCAGAGCTCCAAAGAAACAAAGAGATGGACAACAGGAGATAAATCAGGAAGCAAATGTAACAAGTGATGTGTTACAAGATGCTTTGATTCTTTCTATAGATAATATTTCTGAGTCTTGGGTAATAGATTTGGGGGCTTCATTTCATGCCACACCCCATAGGAAACATTTTCTAGATTATGTTCAAGGTGATTTTGGACAGGTTCATTTGGGTGATGATGCACCATGCAAAATTGTTGGAATGGGAAAGGTAAAAATAAAGCAACGCAATGGAAACCAATGGTTGTTGAAAGAGGTAAGACATGTTCGAGATTTAAGGAAAAATATAATTTCAATAGGGAAGTTGGAAAGTGAAGGTTGTATATCCATATTTACAGATAAGACGTGGAAGGTCATCAAAGGATCATTGGTGATAGCAAAAGGAGAGAAGGTAGGTACATTGTATTTATGTACTGGTAATACTAACTCTTCTATATCTTTAGCTTCTACAAGAGTGGATAAAGCACTATGTCATCATAGGTTGGGACACATGAGTGAGAAGGGTATGTAGATCCTTCACAAAATAAATTTGTTGCTAGATCTTAGACAAATTGATTTGGACTTTTGTGAGCATTGTGTTTATGGAAAACAAAAGAGAGTCAGATTTCTCAGAGTCGGAAAAGAAAAGAAGAATGAAAGGTTAG